>OZ021686.1:3208080-3695522 GCA_963978505.1 Listrodromus nycthemerus | reverse complement strand
AATGCGAGAATGAGGGAACGAAAGGAGAGGCCGACGAAGGTTCGCGTTCCGTAGCGACGGAAGAGCAAGGTGCTGCCTCGGGTAAACACGAGTTGCTTGAACCCGCTATATGTACATGGGACGCTCGAGAGGAACCGCTCGCTCGCAACCGGCTCTTCTATCCTTGCCGTTTAATTCCTGCTGCCTCTAAATACCCATATGTGCGCCAGATACAGTTCGAGGCAATCGTGTTCTCGACGAAGTATTCGCGATTCTGATCCGTTGATTGCCGACTAGAATCGTCGCTCTAACCGTTACAGTCACTTTTTGTTTTAATAACGCGTAAAATGAACTTTAAATTTCCTTCATTTATTTCCGGGTCTAGAATTTGATTTTTGTATTTTTTTTTTTATTTTGGAAACGTTTGTCCAGATGCAAGTAAACATTTTCATCGTCAGCATCGTCTTTCGATGTGTTCATTAGCGCTGCGAGAAAGTTCATTTCCGGTCCTCGTGAAAGTTCCTTCATCATCCCCATAAAGTTTATCCGACAAATATAATTATTACATTTTATTATTGTTTGTTTATTACTATGTTTTATTATTACTTGTTGTTATCATGTATTAATGAGACGTAACACGAGCTTCAAAGTTTCTTCATTTATTTCCGGCTGAACTAGCATTTTTTTCTACTTCCTAAAACGTTTATCCAGGTGCAAGTAAAAATTGTTATCCTCAACATCGTCTTTTAATTTCTTCATTAGCGCTGCGAGAAAGTTTACTTCCGGTCCTCGTGAAAGTTCTTTCTTCATCCCCATGAATTTTATTCAATTATCATTATTATCATTGTGATTTATATCAATATTTTTATTTTGAACAACATCGTTAGAATTTTATTCCTACGATGCACAATGATCTCTCGAATTTTCCGACGTGTAAGTGCACTTAATCGACACGTAGATGTCGAATCGTCCAGCCGGTAGATCGAGCATTAGTCACTGTTATCGTCACTTTTTCTTTCAATAACGTGTAACACGAACTTCAAAGTTTCTCTATTCGTATCCGGCTCTCGATCCAGAGTTTTTTTTTTCAAATCCTCGAAACGTTTATCCAGATGCAAGTAAAAGTTTTTATTCTCGACGTGGTTCTTTCGTTCTTTTAATCAACGTCGCAAGAAAGTTTACTTTCGGCGCTCGTGAAAGTTTTTCCTTCGTTCCAATAAAGTTTATCCAATAATAATAATAATCATTATTTTTAGATTCTATCCGAACGGTCTCATTTTATTACCATTAACACCGCCGTTTAGATTTCTTATATAAGTCCGCTTTACCGAACACGAAGATGTAGAATCGTCTAGCTGGAGGATCGAGCGATTCTGCGACTCGGATTTCCGCCGAGGCGGCTACTCATCAGTTTCAATCCCAGCCGAAGACCACGGCTGACCCCAACGGCCTTGGTTGGTCACACCTTCCTCTCTCGGCGTGCCTGCTGCCCATTCGAATCCTTAATTGCGCCTCACGCAATGACGGAGTAAGCGTTTTATTTCATCTTTTTTTTTTCTCGATTGCGTATGGGTGAAATCCGCGACCGAACTACCGGGGAGCCTGGAGAGGCTGTTTCGCGTATCGTGGAGTGCGTGTTAGCCGGAACATCGCCTCAGAGAGAGATTGGATTTCTAAGCAATGTTGTTTATATCTTAATGCTTCGATCGTATGCTTCGCGATTATGGAGAATCATGTCTGTATCAATAAAGTACCGCGCGAGAAGAGCGCTCGTACTGCATGGACCAACGTCCACGCGGTAAAAGCGCTCCTACACATCTATTGAGATATAGACCGCGTGCAAAGGATGTCTGTAAGCTGCAAAAATGTCTATCATGCTTCATGAAGAGGCTGTTTTCTGAGATCGTGTTTATGCCCGGAGTCGAGGACCGAGCGTTCAGGAAGGTTCATTAGTGACCGGGTAATTAAATTACCGGTTGTCTTCGATCGTTCGACCAAACGCTCAATCTCCGTGGAGCAAACTCGTTTCAGAAATGAAAAAAGATTATGTAAAGGCTGCTGTTAATTAATATTAAGATTGAATTCTCGCTAATAACCAATAAGCGTGAAGAAACGATAGCGAGTGATCGATCTTCAAGATTCATTTTTCCTATCGTTAAATCGTCAGCGATATCGGGAGATGTGTTTTACTGTCGAAAGGTTTTTTAAAAAAATTTTCTATTGCACGACACATCAATATTGTCGATTGACATGTAAATTTTATAGGAACTGCGCAACGCTGTTCGAGTAAAGATTCCAGTATTGTAACAAATTTTACAGAGTAAAGTAATGAGTTTAATTGTTTCTCGTGGTGCCTGCGCGCCTGTTGCCGGAAACTAGTCAACGGTCCTCAACTTCTTCTTGTTCTTCTTTTCCGGATTTTCTTCTTATTTTTCCATTCCTCGACAGTTTTGCCGTTCCTCGAGCAGCGACGGCAGCAAACTCGTGCCTCGAGGAGAGAACTCGTTCTTCGGTAACATTCGACCGAGTTCCGGAGGCGCTGTTTTACTGTATTATTAACCCATTCTTCACGATGCATTTATTTCATGAGAAAAAAAAAAAAAGAAAAGAATCTCAACCGATAGGCGATCGATTATATCCGAGGTTTTTCTTCGCTTTGCGGTGCCGCAATAATTAGAAGAGACTGCATCGAGCGTGCATGGCCGAGCACCGAGGAACGCTGCACGGGTAGATGGAAGCGGCGAGTATATTATCGTGTACTGTTTATACTGTGTACAGTGTGTCTGGACGGGAGATTCATAACGGCGTGACGTGTAAGAGAGCCGGCTCACCGAGGTAACGCCCGGTGTAAATTGGCTTTCCAGTCACTGGGCATATGTGCTGGCCAATGCCTCCTCCCTCTTTTTTTTCCTATTCTTCCTTTGCTCAATTTCTCGGATTTTTCTGTTTCTTCGTTTGCGATTATTTATTTGTCTGTTTTTATCAGCTTCGAATGTTCTCTGCTCCATCCGATCGCTAAGCTATTTCTGGTTTTTTTTTGTTGTATTAACATTGTTTTAACTTATTCCTCGTGAATTTTAATCTCATTCGATGTCATCATACAAATATTTTTCTTAAAAGCTTTCAAACGACACCGATCGACCCGTCGAACTCTCGGTTCTCGTTTACCCGATTTCTCCTGACGCACTCCGAGGCCTTTGAACTTCTTCCATTCGGTATTCATCTTCCCCGTCTTAAAATTTACCTCCTCGATGTATAGCGAATGCGCGCGTTTTCGAGAAAAAAAAAATTACCAATCGAGGTCGCTCTTCGATTTAGCGGAATGTATATTCAGTTTTGACGATGGTTCCTCGGCCCCCTTCCGTTCAGAACACTAACACATATCGAGGTCGGCAGGTCGAGAAATCTCTTGTACTCGCGCTTACTGCTTCGCGCGCGTCTCAGAGAGAGTTAACGGTTAAACGAGTCCGAAGGGATATGTGCCACGTGTTTTATATACAATATTATATTATGTATATATATAGATATCCATATACAACAGGAGAGCCGACAGTCCGAGCTACGGCTATCGGTCACGGGCCGTTGGCGAGATAGGTGCGCGTTCCCGCTGTTCTTGCTGTTCATTCCTTCGCTTGTTTTTTATTCTTCATATTTTTTTTTCTTCATGAATTCACGTGTACACGAGTACCTGTTACGAGAGGCACAGGTGGCCGTGCGCCGTCCTCGGCTCGATGGAAGCAAGCGAGCGAGACGATTCCCCCTCGTACTGCCGGTTCTTCTACCGCTCGGTTGACACTCGTCACTTCGATCACGGTCATTTTGCGTACCATTGTGCGACGCACGAACTGCTCTCTCATTGACTGTTAAAATAGTATAGCATCTTCGGGGTGTACAGTATAGTGGTAAACCGAGGCAAATTATCCGGGTAGCATTCACGGATGAACGATATCGCGAATGATAAGAGACACGGGAGCAAAGCGCTCGGGCAACCGTAACGCCGGCGTTATTTTCCAACCTGGAACACCCGCAATTGACACAGGATTCGACAACCTCGCGAATCGCTCGGCCGTTTCGTTTCGGCCGACGAAGACACTCGGACATTTTCATTCGCTGACGGTGGAAAAAAAATGTTTGTACATACGATAAATCATTTCTCACGAAGGTTCAGGATTCTTTTTTCCTGATTAATTTAAATTCGATAGAAAAATATGAAAACGAATTATTGACTTTTGTGAGAAACTTTTTTTTTATGTGGAAGCCTTTTTCTCCAGGTCCGTTTGTGCGGAGTATGAAAATGATGTGTTTCGTAATAGAAGAAGAAAAATAGTAGTATCGTGAAGAAATTTGTTACTTTGAGGAAAACTGCTAGCTTCTGAGTACTATCACGATGAATAATTTTCTCGGGTTATAAAAGCCCAATTTGCCGATTTTCTCATTCTGACAAAGATTGCACACGCAACAAAGTGTGCGGTAGCGTTACCCGAGGCACGTAAGCGCTGAAAAGATCGACCGATTATGAAAAACCGCATTCGACAGTTTCTCGCGAATAGAGATGGCATCTTGAGGTCAGCCGCACCTCGGGCTCAACCACGCATTTGTTTCCATCCTGCATGATCGCGTGTGCGTGAACTCAAACACCGACACTCCTTCGTGTCAAGCCACACGTTCGTCTCCTCGTCAATTGGCTCTCCGCATAACTCTCTCAGTCCGTGAGCCCATACTTACGCTTACATATGAATATAAAGTCGGCGTATCCCAGCAAATATTTCTGTCGAAGCAATTTGTACGTCTCGGGAGCTTACGTAAGATAATTATTTTTATATCCTACGTTTCCATGTACGACCTCGAGAGTTCGAACGGATGCAGTCAATCGATGCAAACGAGACGCGAAAATTATACTATGATAATAATTACCCCCAGCGCGTCGTTTCTCGTTCGAAGCGATTCAATTAAGTAGAAGAAAAAAGTGATGCGCAACTCACCACTTTGATAAAGTTTCCGATCATCTCGGCGAGCTGAGGTGCACGAGTTGTGTGGAGAGGAAGTCTGACTCCAGAAGCTACTTGCAGGGTGCAGACACCGGCTCGGCTCGAGCTCACCGACACCACGTCTTCTAGAGGAATTGTCTCCAAAATCGCGAGGTCACCAGCTGGGTTTCGCTTTATAAGGCGGAGACCGTGATGAGATACCGCGACATGCTGCACCTCCGGATGTTGAGGTCCGATCTGTAGGAGTAACATTTCATTAATCACATTGGTTGCAGAAATTTCACATTGGTTTCAGAATTATCTGGAGTATTTACGAATCACGTACTTGAGGTACCAGATAGGATTCAATTAGCTTGCACATAAATTTTTCTATTGCCTTAAAAGACAGTTTTCGAAATGTTCTAATTAATTACTCACCGATACAGGAAATATCCTTGCAAAGTACAGTGGCCACTGTTTAGCAACATCAACAACATTTTTCTTGATGGTGATCTTGTGCTGCGTACTCTGGAGATTGTCAAGAGTGACGCCGTAGTTGTCCAGAAGCTTGAGCATGTTCTGACGATCTTCCTTGGTGATTCTGATGCTGGAAGTGGCGAGGACGTCGTAGGCGACTTGGCAGAAGACGAGGTGAAGAGCCAGAGGGCTGGCGAGTGTCTCGTTGGGCGCAAACACTTCTTTCTTCACCCTCAACGCCCACGACACTCTATTGTAAGTGAAATGAGCTGTCGAGGTTGTTGGATAAAGCTTCGTATCAACGACTTCTTGGACTTTTTCGATTTCCGGCTTTTCTGCCGGTGGTAATACAGGCCTGAGAAACTCGGGCCATTCTTCTATCTCGATTCTGTCCATCTTGTCGGTGCGGTGGGTTGATGCGACACTTGATCTTCGATCAATCTCATGATCCAGGTTTTTGAAACTCTGCCGAGCAACGACGAAAGATTCTCTTGTGTTGGCGACGACTCCAAATTCACGAGACGATGGCATTCCAAAGCTATCCCGAGACTTGGGCGACAGATCTCTGGACATGCCGAAGGAGTCACGTTTCGAATTTGTGTTTTCAAACATGTCTCTAGCAAATTTCGGATCGAAGATTATGTCACTGTGGTCTCTGCGAGGGTCAAAATCGGAACTTCGATCACCTCGAGTCGTACTTCCCACATCAGTACTGTCTTTGCCATAATAATCCTTCGACTTATGTTCCTGCGATCGTGATGATTTGTTGTTGTTCTCGATATTATACTCAATTCGATGCTCGTGGCTCTCACGCAGATGCTGCTGCGAAGCGAAGATATCCCGACTTTGAGAGAACATGTCGTGTTGATTTTTTGGAAAGTGGTCCGGGCTCTCTGAGTCCGGAGATGTGCGGGCGTTGCTATCGCGAGATTTGGGCTCTACCGGAGCTGGAGGAATTCGAGGCTGTGGCACACCAGATTGACTGCAGATAAATAAAAGATTAGATAAAAAATCACCGACTTGTAATGTGTAATGTCGTCAATGGTCAATGAATTTTCTCACCTATTGCTGTACATGCTTCCGCCTCTGGGGCTCGGAGGTTGTGGCGGTGAAATAGGGGGAGGCGGTGGTACCGGTCTCTCCATCCTCTCTATTTGAGTCCGAACCACCTGAGCCTGCGTCATCATGTCGGTCGTGCCCTTCGAAGTAACACTCTGAGTGTCGTCGGCTGTTGACGCATAATCGTCCCATCTTCCGCCCAATTGTTGCTCAAGTAGCAACTTTCTATTGTCCTCCAGCCTCTTCACTTTTCCATCTTCGCGCGGCAGTGCGGGCTTCTCCGTCGTCTTTGTGGAACGAACGCTGTGATTGGCTGTTACTTTCTCCAATCGTTGCCTCATCTCCGAGCTCAGCTTCAATTTTCCTATGCTTCCCGGCGAGGGCCTGTGCGCTCCAACTTCGAATCCAGACCTGGACGAACAACAATAATGATAATTTTTAATTCAGCAAAACACGTCGTGCATCCTTGGATACTCAGACGAATATAAAAATGGTAGAAACGATAGGAATATTAAATCTTAAAATAGTATCTGAAACGTACTTTGATTTTTTCTTCTTTTTATCACCATCTTCTTTGAATCCGTTCTCGTGTTTCGATGTGTGACTCGAGGAGGCATGAATGGTGATTTCCTGTCTCTCCTCGGTGACAACGTTCTCAATTTCAAATTCTTCCCAATCAACGCTGCCCTCGTTGTTCTGGTGACCCTCGCCTTGATTGTACTCTTGATACTGCGGGGTAATTTTCCTGTGCTGCTGATGCTGTCGCAGTTTGAACTCCATGAAGCTATCCTGAGTTTGTGCCTCGGTCGAGTCGCTCGGTGGCGGCCAACGCCACTTGCCAATGCGAACGGTTTTCGCCCTTCCATAAGGATCAAGGAAAGGCCTGGACTCTGAAGGATCTTGGTACTCCAACGGCGGTGGCATCGGCGGTGGCGGAGGAACACCCTTTCCGTTCATCACAGCCGAAGAATTGCTGTCGACGCTGCTCTTGCGATTCTTTAATTCGCTCAATACATTGGTGAAGTTGCTCTGTACGTTTCCACGTCCGGAGCTCGTTCGCTTCAGCTCGGCAGTCGTCGAAGATTTTCTCTCCAAGGGTTTTCTGTCTATGCTGATTTTTCGCGCTCCGTACTCGACGCTGGATTTCCTAGACAGGTCGAGACTCTTCTTCGGTGGACTCTGCGATCTGTGAACTTGGGCCTTGACCGTGACGATCTCTTGACGAGCGCTGGTCGGTGTCGAGTTGCTTGGCAACGAATGCTGTTGCTGTTCGGATTCTTGAAACGATCCAGGTTGCTGGCTACCATTTTGTGGATTTTGAACCAACAGCTGCTGAAGAGCTTGATTCTGAGCCAAAAGCTGCTGTTGTATCTGCATATTCTGCGCCATAGCACTTTGAAGGAACGCTCGCTGTAGATTCTGCTGGTAGGCTGCCATGTCGTTGTTCTGAGCCGGAGGCGAATTTGGATATTGCGGCAGATTCATACCTTGCATGTTGTAGATGGGAATCGGCATAAAACCCGAGCCCATGTTCATGCTCGGATTTTGACCGGCCGGCATCTGCTGAGGCGGACTGAACATCGGCATCATCATCGGCGGCGACATTATTCCGGGCGAGAGCGGACTGAAATTGAACGCCGTGTTCTGATTGGGAATGTCCATGTTTCCACCTCCCTTTATCATCGAAGCGAGCTCACGGGCCGTCAATTTGTGAGTGGGCAACGAATTCGTGAATGAGTTCAAAAAATCGTCGATGGTGTCTTTCTTCGTCTCTCTCTTAGTTCCTTTGATACTGGCGGCGAGACTCCTGGCGTCCGACAGCTCGTCGAGATTCCCGTCGAGAACGGGCATGAACAATTCGTCCAAGAACTGATCGACGTCCGAGGCTTGACTGGGAACTCTGACGCGACGTACGTGAGACGCCAGCGAAGGTGCCTCGCTGGTATCCGACATCGCTGACGATTTGACGCCGTACTCACTCTTTTCTATGTAGGCTCGACTTGACTGGCTTCCCGGCAGGGCCCTCTTTCCTGTGGGAATTATGTTCAACTCTTTATTAATCGGTATGTCTTCGAGCTCAAAAATTTACCTGGGCCACGCGAAAAAATATACAAACGATTACGTGCATAGGTCGATAATGGCATACAAAATGACACCGACGACTTTGTTCTCTTTCGGTTTCGTTGTAGATTTTTTCGCGTGGGTGAATTTATGGGGGCGTTCTTGAATGCTGTACGGCTCTGTTCGGGTAATTCAAAAAATATTCAAGATGTACCCACATGTAAACACAGCACAAATAGGCGTTCTTATATTCCAGTTTGCTCTCAATTCTCGCCTTAGTTTTGACACAAGTTTAATCTTATAAGCATTCGTGCATTATAGATTCAAGAACGCACCCATGGTTTTTGCGGAAGCAGTTTGTGTCTTTTACCTGGATACTGCGACTTGATGAATCTCGTCTGTGATCTTATGTAACTGTTTTTATCATCCTCGGACCTTCCAGTTTGGCTGACCGACTGTATATCAGGATACTCAAAGTCGATAGTGAGATCCTCCTCTTCAACGATATTAGGCTCAGTGGTTCTTGTTATCCTGCTGTACTTTCTCTCCTGGACGACTTCCGAATTGCTCATGTACTCCGCGTTGCTGACTGCCGTTACTTCGCTTACTCTCTCCAGGCTGTGATATCTCTCGTTTAATTTTGACGAGGACAGGCCGAGATTCGCGAGTTTGCTGGGCGGCGTGACGATTTCCGGTTGCAAAAGATTGTCGAGACTACGGCTGCGCTGCTTTTCCTTCTCGAAGTAACGATCATTCAGCGCCGATTGTCTGGACAGTCCCATTTCACCCGAGGACTCGAGTACCGGTTCGTGAGACTGCTTTCTCGTCTGAAAATTAGCGATAACATTTTGTTTTTCCCTTATCGATAGAAACGGGTTTTGAGAGAAAAAAAATAAAGCAAAATGACGACGACATGTTCTACGGTACGGAAATACGTTAAAGTATTAGTAAACAAACAAATCACTAACCGGCGATGGTTTAGCGACTGGTGGTTGAGGCGGCGGGACGGCCGGTCTTCTAGGTGACTGAATTTCCGGTTCCACAGGCTTATCGACGACAACCTTGGCCACTGGTTTTCTCTCGAGCGGCTGGAAGGTCTTGAGGACCGGTAGCTCCAGGTCGTGCTCCAGTTCACGAATGGCTTGAGCATGCTGAATGAAACAAACATCATCAACGTTATAAACCCCGTATGCATACGACTCCGAGCAGACCTTGCAGCGATTGGCAATGGTAATAACTACGAAACATCATTATTTCGTCTCTCTCTCACTAACTTTGTTCGCGCGCCATTGACGCTAAAGATGCCAATAGCTGTGAACTTTCCTCTACCATGTCTCGAGAAATTCTCACGCTCACGTATTCTCATTTTCGCCACGTTAACAATGGCAGAGGCGGCACTTTGTAGGTAACTTTTAAGACTCTCACCGGTTTAGTTTCTGTGTTACTGTGTGAAATAGAGGGTAATGGAGGTCAATTTTCTCAAATTTTAAAACTTTAACTGTCTGGCAATCTACAATTTCGAAAGACTTGACGAGAGCGTTCTCAAATTAAAATAGTTTAGATTATAGAAACTTTTTTTTTGTATGCTCGCGTAAAAAAAAAATGATTCATAAGTTCTCTGACCTCTCGCTTTTTGATCGGTGGAAAACTGTTCTTCCGTTGTTCGAGGAACATGTGTTTTGCAGCCGGAAAGGCGGGTGCGAGTTCCATTTCAGAGATCAAGTCGAGAACGTAGTCGAAGCCATTGGTCTCGGTAACGATAGCGTCAGGCCCGTCGAGTTGATTCCACAGAGTGATCGTCCATCCAGAGTTCTCTACCCCGTGATTGTGGACAGCGAGATTGGCGAGTTCTTCGCACGTGGTCCAGGAGTCAACCGCGCAGTTTGTAGTCTCGCCGTCGTAGAATCCAACGGTGAGTGCCATGTTCACGCGATTTCTATTGGCTCGCCACTCAAGGACGCAAGGTGGATAGGTTCGGGGAACGTGATGAAGGCTCGGTGGATTGCTGCCCATAATTTTTAGAACGGTACGCTCACCCTGGAGAAGCTTTCGCTGGCAGAAAGCTTTGTAGCCGTCGTAGGCGTGATCGGAGACGTATTTCAAAAAATATTTAAACAACGTCGGACTCGGCTGAAAGGCGGAGAGACAGTTTGCAAGCAAGAGCCATCCACGCTCCTTGTTCGCATCGTTGTCGTTCTTCCAAGTTTGATTTGCCAGTTGGCAGAGAATCTCGTCCCTGAGCTTCTCGTTGACGATTCCCTTATTGACTATATAGTCGCCTAGCGCCTGTTCGCGTTTGCCGCTGAGATTGTTCTCGTTCATGAAGCGCAGGATCATCTTGAAGATCATTAGAGAATCCGTGTAGTCCTGATCGCGAGCTTTCGCCAAGAATGGAGTTTTTATCGGTTCTCTCTTCATTCCAAATATATGGCTCTTGAAGTAGATGTTCGTAAATTTCGAGAACTGATGCTGATCAATGTCGGTGGGTAGATTGTAGACGTGAGTCATCGGAGTCACCGCACCGACGACCTTGAGAAGATTTCTCTCAGTGTGGGTCGGCTGCCAATCTGCAAACAGGAGATGGTTCATGGTCGATCACACGATGCGCAAGTTTCATCCATATTCATTCCAGTTACAATGTCGTGTACCTTATTGAATTGAAAAAATGTTAAATTTATGTACCGTCCAATTTGCTGTAGATGAAAGCCAACTCGGCAGGAATCTCCAGGTGATTTACACCAGCGACTGCCCTCGAAGCCCTCTCCTGCTCTTCTCTCTGCTGCTTAGCTTTCGCTCTTTCCCTGCTGGCTCTCTCGATCTCCGCGCGCTTTGCCATTTCCTCTTTCAGCACCGCGAATCTCTCACGCTCCTTTTTGCCTCGATAAATCTTCTGCGCCATCAGGACTCCTCTTTTCAAGTCACGGTACTTCTTGCGATCTCTGTAGCCTCGATAAACCGCCTGGATGAAGACCGTGCTTCGAGCGATGTTGAGGAACCTTCGACGTGCCAGGAATCCTCGAGTATATCTGAAAACCAATGATAATAATCAGCAATGACGAAGACACTATTTGTCATAACTGTGAAAGTTTGACCATCGATTCTTTACCTCTGGACAGTTATTGCGGCTCTCTCGAGGATCAGAGCTCTGTTGTATTCCAAATTTCTCTCCAGAGACTCCCTGAGAAAGACCCTGGTGAGACCCAGCTGATACTGCTCTTGAGTGTCGTGAGGCGTAGCCTTGTCGAGGATAATTCGACAGAGCTCCTTATTCGGTGCGCCTCTCGGCAAGTGATTGGGTATCAGATAGCGATAACGGTCAACGAAGTTGCCGAAATGAAGTCGGACGGGATACCCAGTTTTTCTGATGCATATGGTTTCGAGCATTCCAGTGTAGCGAAGCTGCTCCAGAACGCAGGGCATGTCGAATTTCATCGGCCCTTTCTCAGTGTTTGGCTTTATGCAACGAACGAACCAAGGGTTGCATCTGAAAAAAATAATTAATAAACGGTAAGGTGACTGGCACAAAATAAATATCATAGTTTCCTGGCTCAGACGCTTACTGAGACATCGAGTCAAGAAGTTGCTGAAGACTGTCGTGAAATCTTGCGGAAACTGTCGGTGTTCTGGGCTTCATCGTAACGAATCTTCCGTTTGGTTTGTTCATCGTCTTGTTGGCTTCGTGAGTGGTCCTCACGTGTTGGAACATCTTGCTGACCATCTGGATTTTACTGCTGATCAGCAATTCGACGACATCCGGTCTGAGGGTGTCCCGGTTCTTGTCGAGAAAGCCCTCGACGGTGTACCAGACTTGTCCGGCGTAGTGTTTGATGGCGAATTCGGCGGAGCTCATTCTCGGCCTCGAATACAATTCACTGAGAGCGTGATTGTAGTGGCATTTCTCAAGAAACGACTGATCCGTGGCTTTCGGAAAATTGCTCTCGTCGTCGAGAAGATGAAGTATACCGACTGGTTTCTTGGCTATGAGATGTATAACCGGCAAATTGTCCTGTGAATAAATAAAGTAAAATACTCTATAATTTTTCGATTTCTCTAACTCAAACTCGATGGTACAAATTCGCAGTACTCACAGTGTAATTTATGGTCGTCCAATCGATTTTTTCTTTAGCGTATTCCTGCTGTTCGAGCTTGAATATGTGCTTATTAAAGTAAAAGTGCAAATTCTCGTTGGCATAATTTATGCACAGCTGCTCGAAGCTGTTCTCGGCAAAATTCTCAAAACCGAATATATCGAGAATCGATATAGCTGCTGTCTGCTTGGTTCCCTTGTAGACTATGTGATTGACGCGCGCGACGAGCCATGAGAACAGAGAACTGTACAAAGCCTTTGCGAAAGCGTCTCTCGCGTCTAGAGCTTGATCGATGTTCAGGGCTGTGAGCACTCGCTCGTTTCTTGCTTCCTAAAAACAATATCAAACGCAGCAATAAATCAGTACGGCAAACAATACTTTCTTGATCATATTGATAAAATTTCTTTCATCGTGCAATTAAATTTTTTTTTTTTCTCGCACCGTAGTTTTCGTTGTGAGTGCTCTGATAATGCCATCAGCGTTGACCTGTAGAAGATGCGCTGCCCATCGAATCTCTGCATCGGATCCCACCTCGACGCCCTCCTGACCGTGTCGCATTGGCTTCCGGTGAAAATAAACATTCCCCAGATGCAAAACGCTGCTGAGAATCTTGAATATAGTGTCCTGCTCCTCGGAGGTGAAACCCAAAACTTGCATCGCCGATAGGAGAGCCTTGAAATCCTCGGTGTCGTTTTTTCCATCGATCTCGCAGTTGCCGCCCTGATTGAGATAGAAATACTTGTCGGGCGTCAGGAGACCGTACTTGTCGCGCAATTGTTGATCCAGTCCAGCCAGCAGCTCATAGAACACGTGATAGTTTCTTTCGTCAGTCGCTTGCGTAACTATCCTACTCTTTTCGAGAAGATACTGGGTTACTCGGCCGCCCACTATAACTCCGCTGTCAGACAAATAAAAAATACCGTTAAAATCATAATTTATGTAAAGACTTTTTTATTCCCTTTGCGAAAATAAAAATCATTTCTCCACTCACTCTCTGAAGTGAACTTCCAAATATTTTCCAAAACGACTACTGTTGTCGTTTCTTGGTGTCTTGGCATTGCCGAAGCTCTCGAGGAGTGGCGCAGCTTCCAATATTTGCTCGGTAACGAGATTGCTCGGTGCGCGATTCACCGCCGCTAGATATTGCATTACCAGCTTCGTGGATTCCGTCTTTCCTGATCCTGACTCGCCTGATATGACTACCACTTGATTGGCACTGGAATTGTTGGCTGCTGAGACTTGGCTGTACGCCGATGAACCCACGGCAAACAAGTGTCTACGAAAAAGGAAAGAAAACCATTATTTTTTTTTCTTCAGTATTGATGTAATAATCATAATCAGGGAAAAACGAGCTGTCAGAAAATTCAACGGCATCCGGTTCAGCGAGGTTCGTCGTGCACTTACGGTGGCAAAGTGCCCAGTATCCGTCCCTCGTAGAGCTTCACTTGGTCGAGACCGTAGATGTCAAACATCTTGTAGGGATTCACCGCTACGAGGATGCTTCCCGTATAAGTCTTTTCGAAAAAAAATAAACAAACAAGGAAATTAGCATTTATCCGTTCGAATCAACATCGAACCGGTGTGTCATCGGTTTTATTTTTACTCACGTATATTAACTCCTTGTCGTAACGAATCTTCAAGTTCCATAGCAGCGAAGCTTCATTCAGGTCGCTATAAATTAATTGCCAGTTACAAATTCGTCCATTCTTAATTTATCGTTAAAAAATCAAATAAAAATCAAGACGTACTTTAACTGAATCATGTCTTCCACTCCATTCTGTCCAAGATCCTGCCTCGGTCTGACACCATTGAGATTCGTGAGTGTAAAAGTTTGAGGCTGGAAAAAAAATGATTAATTAATTATCAATATTTTTTTAATGCAAAAAAAAAACAAAAATGCTTTAGAAATATTTTTGGCAGTTCTTAACGCGCTTCATCACACTGCATTACATTTTTCAGCATCACTCTTAAAGACAGATGCGTGAGCCTTTCGAGCTTTCTCCTCGGTTTCGACCTCGAGTTTGTGCGACAAGATTTCTTCGTGAGAGTTTCGAGGCCCGGCTTTCGTGAAAAAGTGCTCGTATTGCTGTCGTACCGATGATCCTTTGACGGAACGTAATCGCTGTTACTACCGACTTCCAGTTGGTCGTTCTCAACATTTTCAGAAAATTCCGAGCTTTCCAGACTCGATCTTCTGTAACGCCAGTCGGACGATGTCGATTCCATCGACGAACCGTCCGATTTCTGTCGCAAAAATCGACGGTCCATCGTGGAGTCATATTCGTTCATAGTTTAACATAAATTCCTGAGAATCACAATTCTATTTCTCGGCCACGGTGTTTTTCCACTTTCACTCTATTATTTCTCGTTAATAAACTACTTGAAAATAATTTTCCCACTCCTTGACAAAAACTTCGGGAAAAAAACTTAAGATATTTTCGCTGCTATATCGTCGTCAAAAATCACGTTTTACATTTGCATTATTCGAAGATAATGAAAGGTCCCCGCTGTTATCGTCGTTTCCCTTACTGTTCACTCGCGATAATGAATCCCGCCGAAGAAATAATAATAAAAATAGTTTCTATTTCACGTGCATATGTATAAATATGTATATATGTAGGATCGTTTCATGCGAATTCACGGGCCTGAAAAAGACTCTCGGCAGAGCCCCGCTCACATGAGACCTAACCGGATGCAACGGCCTACCTGAGGTTGCAGTTGCATTGGCGCAGGCCTCGATTCTGTGTTGCGAATCATGCGGCATCGATACGTCGGGCATTATTTAATGGAAATATGATTATTCCATAAGTCCGTAAGCCATACTTATTAAAAATAACTTCAAAATTTATATAAACAAATTTAAAAAAAATAAACCCATCTTCCCGACGTATCTTAAATTTTCTTACACATTTCTTACTGGAGGAGTTTCTCTCTCAACGAATTAATTAAAAAAAAAATTACATATAAAATTCATCGCAATAAAAATGGCGAGCCCTACGCTCATGTGCACCGTCATCTATAATGGGACACCAGCTACACACGGTGACTCTCGATGGTCGCGTTGCGCGATAAGTTTGCTTTGTCGAAAATAGAAACAAAAATTCTAAGTTCGCAATCGAACACCGGTGAATGTTTTTTATTTTCAACATCGAGACAATAGCGATCGATCATCGTCGATTCGTTTCGATCAAACAGAGAAGATCATGCTATTAGTTATTATTCGTCCGAAAGTTATTGCAAAATATTGAGAAAGCTTTTAATCCGTTAGTCGCTCGAACGGTTATTTAATGGTCGACAAACGTCGCGAAATTAAAAATCGCTCGACAGCGATGAGAGCTGTCAAATGACGAATAGATGTTATATCACTCTCTCTCTTATCGACGAGTTAATGTTATAAGAACGTAATAAAGCACGGAGAGAGAGAGAGAGAGAGAGAGAGACGGGTTACAGAATCAGAACTTTCGCGGAAGTGGCCAGGCTGTCCGTGTGGTTCCCCGCTCTGCCGTGCCAAGCTATTCCAATAATCCGATATATATCTTCCAGTCGACTTTCCACGAGGTCGTTTGAATGCTTCGTGTACCGTTAGACATGTACGTAGCTGCCGAAGCGACACTGGAATGACTGTACATCCAGCACGCTCGTGTGTGTCTCTTTAAATTACAACGCCAGTTTGAATTACGGCGCCAGTTGTTTTTTTTAAATTAAGTCCATACTGGCGGAAGTGTCATTAAACTTTATCGACTCATTGTCACATCTTCAGGCTTTTTTTCGTGGAAAAATTCTATAGATTTAACAAGCATTTATCGTTCACTATAATTTTTTTCTTGTCAATAAAAAAAAGGTGTAGATAAGAGAACAATTCGTAATATTAAAATTGACAGATGAAATTGACAGATAAAAAAAATTAAATCTCTGTGAGCGTCTGTCAGACCTTTCCTTGCCGTGCACGATATATAAGAATGGTGTTGGAAAAAAAAGTTACGGCTAATGTTAAGGTGGTTTTAAATACCACTTGAGAATCATGATGCATTAGATAATTATTGGTGCTCTGTGGTCTCTAGTGGTAACGACGATGACGATGACGATTAAAGAGCCCCACTCCACTTCAGCAGAGTCGCCCGTGCTTAGCTGTTCGACGCCTACGGAATAACGTAATGACCAGTGTGTGCAGTATAAATCCAGTCTTCGAGAGTATCGACCGTTCGGCTCTCCGGTAGAAGTCTCTCTCCTTCTCTGGACAGTGTGGATGGCGTCGTTTTCAGGAAATGCAGCCTAACCGGTTGGCTCGCTAAGCGCTATGGGACCCGAGGCGGACACTTGGCATTGTTGGTTTATCGAAGAGACTGCGGCGACGACGACGAGAGCCTAGATATCTTAGTAAACTGACGAGCGGACCGCTTGGGGCTCGGCTCGATTTCGAGGGTTTTTTCGAAGAAACAAAATATGCGAGGTAATTGGCGAAGAGTAACTTACTTTGCCGGCGATGACCGCCTGGACCGAGAGAACGTTCGCGGCTCTGTGGTACTCGAGAACCTCTCCCGGCAGAACGTGACCCACTCCTGGGTCGAACCAGACGAGTTCACCCTAAAAATAGAAAAAAACATCATTAGAAGAAAAAATTAAAAAAAAAATTAACAGGACGTAATCGAAGGCTCAAGCTGGCCAACGATACATGAATACCGATGATGTTTTAATGGCTATTCGAAACTGTCCAAGACAAAATTCAGTTTGTAGGAGCACATTTTTCTCATATGATTATAAATTTTCACTCCGGATTTCCAATAACAATTATGTAAACTAATTTTTTCAATAGACTGTAAGAATTTGAATTTTAATTCCGAGCCAATAAGAAACAATTGTTTTTTCTGCAAAAAACGCGCACCCGTCTCGACGAAGATTTCTCCTCGCGTGCATTTTTTTTCGATGCATCCCGCACTCTTCTCCTCCCGGTGCAAAATCCGAAAATCGAGGATGATGGTCCGGGAGATTCGGATTCCGGACTGCTGGCCACGCTGAATGATCTAACGTGAGCGGCGACCGTTTTTTTAACGTAATTAGTACGATCCTTCGCCGATTTCGAGGTGCTCTTGGAATTTTTGTTAGACTCCACCGATGCTTGCCGATTTTCTGTGCTTCTCGTTGAGAGCTTCAACGGCATGCCGGAGCTCGCGGAACTGGAACTCTTTCTGACACTCTTGGCTGTCGACGGCAAAGTCGTTGACGCGTGATTGCAACGGCCGGAGCGCGAAGAGACTTCCTGCGATCCACTCCTAGTCTCTTCACGCTTTCCTCGATCGTCTCGCGATTTATCCTTCTGGCGATTCCATGTTGTATACACGACTTCATTGTCTCTGTCGCCACCTCTTCGAGCACCGATGCGTTGCATCGATTTCGTGTCACTCTCGTTGACCGAGCTCGGATTTCTCTTCGCGGTTGATGAAGAAGATGCCCGCCTCCTGGTCATACCAGTCGATCTTCTGACACCAAAGTCTATGGTCGCGTAGTCGATCTCTCGCATGGAACTCCTCTGCAATCTTCCCGCTGTTGGCGATCCTCTCGGGCTATCGTTTGTGTCCTCGACATTGTCGATTATTCGTCTTCTTGAGACGTGCCTCAATTCCCGATCTGCCGATGCCGCCACCGCGTGCTGCGCCGATTTCCTGTCGTTCGCAGTCGCGTCACGACTCTCTTGGTACTTGACCTCCCGAAGACCTCCTCCAGCTACCGTCGTCTGCGATGACGATTTCGACGACGAGGTGTTGGTTCGCAGGACCCTTCCGTAGATAGGATTGTTCTTGGAGTCGATTCTCATATCGGTCTGCGATGAGGAGGCCTCGATACGTCGATGATAGGGCTGATCGGTATGGGCGTCGCGCGAGCTTCGTACCCTCGAGTCATCGGCCAAGTCCAGGTCGGATTCGTACGGGGCATTGGACTTTCCTCTGGCGAATCTTGCCAAGCTGCTCGTCGATTGTCTTATCTGCGAATCTCTCGATGGTAGCGACAGTTTTCTTCGTCTTATCTTTCCGTAGATAGGCGCTTCGCGGGACGCGAGATCCCTGTACGATCTGCCGATCCCCGTCCAGTCAGACTCGGCTCTGGAGCTCCTCGAAGTGTGCACGATCTTCGGGAGGGTCGAGGGTCTCGGCACGAGGCCCCGAGTTATGTCTCGCAGACGAGTGGAAACTGTAAGAAAATCGGCGACCGAACGCGATCCACCGGCTCGGCTCCTTTCCATCGAGCCATCCCTTCTTCTTCTCGCCGTGTTGCTGCCGCTGTTGCATTGCTGTTGCTGCTGCTCCCGCTGAGCCGAGCGCTGCTGAGCGGTCGATGCGTTTTTCACGAAAGTCGAATTTTTTCTAACGTACTCGTCGCACTTGACTCTGTCGTCGTTGCGATAGAGGCTCGATTGAGATTGCGAATAACCCGCTACCTCCAAAGCACCGCTGCTCTTTCGTCTTATCAGGCCGTGGCTCGTGTTGTTGCCGCCGAAGCTGCCGGTTCTCTTGTTCAGTATGTCCTGCCTCGATACTCTTCGCCCCTCGGGCAGCAGCGATTCCGAGCCACTGTAACTCTCGACGTATCCGCCTCGGGACTTTCTGACTATCGAGGGCAGAGTTCTCGGCCTCTCCTCGAGGCATGGTTCCGGCATTAACGTATTATTATTAACTCTCTCGTTGTTGCCCCTCGCGCTCTCCTCGGTCGTGGCTCGTTGCTTCCACCGATGACGTAGAGTCTGCGCGAATCTCTCCATCGCATTGTCGTCATGGTAAGGCTGCTGCTGCGATCCCACGCAACGCCTACCGATTATTTCTCTTCTCGATACACCCGCGTGGCAGTAATATCTGTTGCCGACGCTCGATTGAATGTATTCCTCGTGGACGTTCGACGTCGATTTGCTTCCGCTGCGACGAACGGAACTTCCAATTACGGAAGCTCGCGGCTGCCGCGGCAAGCTCGAGGCTTGCTGCAACGGTTGAGCCGAAGAAGTTGCGACTCCGCGAGGTCGGGGCTGTGGCGAATTTGGGGCGGAATTCGTATCTGGGTCTGGGACACGCACTACCAGAGAATTATGCAATCCTCGTCTCACGGATAACGGTTCCACGCTCGCGTAGAAAGCTTCCGGTCGCGCGGACCTGCCCGCTTGCTCCTGCTGGCTTCGACGCTGAGACGCCTGCCGACTCATCGTTGTTTCTCGTCTCGTGGAGGACGTTCTGTTGCTGGTCCCGCGATCGTTCTTCGACGATCTTGAAGGGGGCTCCATTGCAAAGATTTTGAGCCGTCGTTACCACCGGGACCATCGCTGGTTTCGCCAGAATAGCGCTCGACGGCCAGAAAGCCACTTGGCGCACACCGGCCGTTTCGAGCGTTTTTTTCCCGTGCACTCTCCACGCTGCTCGTCACTTGTTTCGTCAGATTTCGAGGATTCTACCGCTCAAATGTTGTCCATCGAATGTACGAACATTATTATTTCTATAATTAGATTCAATATATATAAGGAAAAATAATATAATGCATTATTTCTCGGCGTATCTTGTGTCCCGCTTCCGTTCACTTCGAGGTCATTGCACCAGTTTGTACCGGTGTAATGTCTCTATCGTTCTCTTTATAATCCTGTCGGAAGCAGAAATTTTGTACTACATCGATTAGTCAATGCTCAAGAACCTTTTGTCTGGTTAAGTAAGCCGTCAATTTTTATCGAGCACCGTTTAAGGACAGTCGATTTTCTTCACAGTTCTTCTAATCACTGAAGCTTTCATCTCGGAGATATTTAACAGTGCGGGAGTGCAGTATCATCGATCTTCCTGCGCTATCGCTTATCTCTTCCTTCCTTTATTCTCGCGGTACTTCAGGGTCATCGCACCGGACTGGCCATCACATGCTTCGTGATCTCAAGTGTGGACGACCTCGTATCTCTCGCTGTATATTTCTGCGGTGTACTCCTCGGCCTCCCCTTTCGAGTCTCTCCCCGCGAGCGTTTAAGAATCGTGACACGAACGAACCGATTCAAGCGCCGTGCGGGTTCGTCGTTCCTGCCTCGACGACGACGGCAACGACCAACACTGGAGATACGTCGCGCATGCTAAATCGCCACAACATATGCGAGGCAAACCCGCGCGCGATGCACGCCACGATCCTTTCTCATCCCACAAGTACGGCACGACGTTCGTCGCGAAGACTATATGGCCGTAGAAATTGGCATATTGGGCTGTGGTCAAGTGTAATGTCGCGACCGTGACACTATCGAGCTCATTGGGTCACTGGCTCAACGACGAAAAAAGAAGAAAAAAAAAAAGAGAGAAGACACACATAAATCGCGTTACCGAACACAGTTCACGTCCGGCTAGTAGATTTCGATAACGGAATCCCGTGGGCGAACGAGACTCGGGCGCGTGCGTTCTCGAGACTCGCCGATCAACCGCGACCGCGTCCTTTGTGCCCGACTGCGCTCAATAAACAAACGAAGCAAAAATTATGGGACAAAGGCCCGTGGAATATCCTTAATTTTTTAAATATTTTTTTTATACGTAATGTGGAAACCGAGATCCGGTCTCGCGGATGTTCGATGCGCAACTGTGGAGGTCTTCAACGAAGTGAGCTGCTCCTCCTCGGAACGATTGCTACTCGCCAGCTCTTTCGCAGTGGCGTAGATACGCTTCTTAATTAATCCTGGATGATAATTGGACGCTCGTCGTGGCGTTTAAGCTGTTGTTCTCGGCTGTCCGGAGGCGGATGGTCCGTCCAGTGCGTTTGAGCAACTTCCTTCGAGTTCGGACGTCTCCGAAACGGCTCGGGTATCGATGGGACGATCGTTCTTAATGGGTTTTCACATTGACGCGAAGTAAAAGCCCGAGGAATGTTGGCTGGCGCCAATGTATCGACGCGCTTTGGGGTGGAACCAAGCGTGCCTCTCTTCTTATATAAATTACGCGCTAAATACGCACAGGCTCGTTCATCGCCGGTAAGTCTCCTCGGCGGTGCATTAGAACGGGAAATGGATTTAACGAGAGCCGATGGTAAATATTCTGTGGGATTAATACCGCATCGCGGCCGCATGTACCCGAGGAGAGACTCTCTCGCTCGCCGTAGAGAGGAACACATTGCGGGAATTATCCCGGTAATCGGACGAATCGAGAACGGCGAGGCTTATTACTCATCGGAGGAGCTTGCACATTTTATCATTAATATATAATGACACGTATAACGTGCCTCATTTTCTTTTTTTTTTATCGTTTAGAAAATAATTAGATCATATACACCAAATGCATTTCCAAGCTCGACTAGATTAATTCTTACTTCCAAAAACATTTACAATTAAATAAACGGTCACGACATCAATTTTTCTTCTAATCTCCGGATTTGTTTGTGAGAAAAACTCGAAAAACATGAAACTTCCATAATCCCAAGCCGAACCAAATTATCCGACGCATATCCCCGTCAACCCTTATTATCTGCTCCAAATTTAAATTTTAAGGGTATGATTGAAATTTCAGGGTATCAATAATATTAGTAATGTAAAAAAAATTTAATTAAATTAATATTTTCATAAGAATCGTTAACTAATATCGCGAGAAGAGATGCAACAGAAATCTACGATTGAAAAATAAATGATAGGGGAGAAAAGACATCGATGCCTGGTTACTACCGTGTTACTCATATTTTCGCTTCGATGCCGCCGTCGGTGTACACCACGAGATACTCGAAGAGCAGTCATATTGGAAAGTGGCAGGCACGTGCGGTTCAACGCAATTCCTTTGGCGCGTGCAGAGTAGTAGTAGTAGGCACACGGTACTCGCAGATCATTGACTCTCTCGGGTGGTTTGTGAGTATCGCGGGTCGCGCTCAACCAACGCACGATTCTATTATACTCGTCAACACTAATACCACTGAACGGTGCACAAGTACTCCGAGAGAATGGAGCGAGTCAACGGTAGATTACACCGTGTGTGTGACGACCCATGATTTATCATGTATGATGAATTTTATTATTACCCCATGTTGATCAGATACAGTAACAACGCAACGAGCAAAAACACGATTAATTGTGACGATAAGAAAACTCACCTTCTGCCAATCGGAATACATCTTCGCTGAGATGTTAGACAAATCTTTGGCCAATTATTCCCTTCATTTCGTCCCGCGAACTCTCCTCGTGCAACCTCTTCGTTCCTGAAGCAAAAAGCAAATTGAAAAAATAATTAGAACAAAAAATATATGAAGACGAAAAGTGCATTTATCAGATTTCGGTTCGCCGGCGCGAAACCGGAAGTGCACCGTTCTCCACTATCTGCGAAACAGATTCATGGCTTCCGCCGCATGATTCTGCTGTTTTTCGTCAAGGAATGTCGAAAGGCGGTTTTACACCTTCGCACCTATTATTTCATTTACGCCCTTATAAATTCTTCTCGGATATATAAACATGTGTACAGCGTTATCGACAGTAGCGCGTGGCACCAGTGAGAGTAATAGGTGCAACGCTACTGTTACAGAAAGAATCCGTCGGTATAGTTATTTTTGTTCCCGCTGTATCCTGCGCGAGTTGTCCGGCTCTCGAGTCCAAGAGTTATGCGGAGTTTCGCAATGTTTTATGGTGATTCGGGTTAGTCACCCTCGACCGAACGGTCTCGTTGCACGCGTAGGCGCGCTCTTGCAACGCGCTCGAAGGTACACGACTTCGACAAATGGGATGCTTGAAATAACTATCTTGCTGGAACAATGGACGAGAGACCGGAGGAAAGTTTCGTCACAAGGATGACGACGACGACGATTGCCCATTGTCGTCGACAGTTATAGTCATACATTGGCTAGTAAAAGATCATCCCATCTGTCTTGAGGGATAAGATAAACTCTTTTTTCTTCGCCGACCGGAAGTTGCTTCTCAGTGGCCACAGGATATTCGCTCAGAGACGACTTTGGGCAACGATCGCTCGACTAGCGTGAAAAATCGGTAGTTGATGTCTAAATCCAGTTCACGGTCGAATTAAGCCTTTGATATTATATCGATTATCGAGGATGACTGGTGGGCACGATGAGGCAGATTTATTTGAGCCCAGTTAAATTTTCCTGTCTCTTGCATAATACGTGAGAATTTTCCATTTTGCTTCACAACATCTCTCGTGAGGGAAAACGACAATCAATGAAAAGTGATAAAAATTGGAAGAACTCGACAGCGAAAGGGTTACGGTCAGTCATCGGTCAGTCATAGCTTCATGAATGATCTCGGTAAGCGGCAGGAGAGTAAAAGAGCTTGTCAGGCTCCACGTGTCTACGATGTGGGGTACAGCAAGAAGTTGGATTTCTGTCTATAGTTACAGCAGTACAGTAGCGGTATCCCCGTAGAAGAGCCCCGACGTCAGCGTTGTGCAGAGTTAGAAGAGTCGGCGCACAGAGGGAATCGAGGTTTCGTCGAGCAGATATCGAGGTCAGACAGAGAAAGCACGGCAGCGTGTAGCTCTCGGCCGACAGCCCAGCTCACGGTGTGATACAAGACGATCTTGCGTAATTCATAATCGTTCCCTCTCTCCGGAGCAACAGAGCTCTCGTGTGTTATCGAAAGAAAAGTGCGGCAATCGAACACCGGAAGTGCCACGCTCGACGATCGTTGCTCGCGATTTGTTTCCTTTTACCACTCAAGATCACGCATCTTGAAGCGACTTCCGCCATCGGGTCTTCATAAATTTGGGATTTGCCGTTGGTCAAATAAAATATATAAACCAAAAAACCAACAAGACAGATTGCCTAAATCTCTCAGAGATAGTAATTCAATTCAATATTTCATCTCTTCAAGATATTTTCTTCGGCTTAAAAGTTATTGAATTTTTCGTTGAAGTTTTTTAATTCCGATTTTCAATGAAAAGTGAAGTTTTCGCTAATTTGGGATTTCCTGTCCGTGAGAAACAAAACAAGAAAACAAAAACGAATGAACAGCCAAAAAAAGGAATGGCCAACATATCTGAGAATTCGTGTCATTCAATGTAATTTTTTATTTCCTCAGGATTATCTTCTTCACCTCGAAAGTAACTGAATCATCAAATTTATTGAATTCACGTCTATTAATATGCAACGAGAATTCAATCCTCCACGTCCTGTGAAAAAAAAAATTCTCAAAGATGTTTCGTTTTGCCCCGCACTCTATCAAGCATATCCGAGCATGGATTCTAGTGATTCATCGATTATCATAACAACAATTCAGCACGATAAATACATAGTTCGCATGGCAATCGTGTCACGGCTCTGTTGTAATTGCATCGATAATCGAACCGAGCGTTCGCCGACGTAGAATTCACGCCCGAAGACCCGCGTTTTGCCAACGCTTCGTGTCTCCATCCGAGCCGTACTTAGGTATGATATACATACAATACATTTATATATATATATATATATACATGTCTCCTCCGAGGCTAGAGACCTTCGCTGCAGGATACTAGTACGGAAAGGATCGAGATACGCGTGCGGAGTGTTGCAGGACGAGTGAGAAACTGCTCCTGCGCGTACGTTCACTCCGGGACCGTTCATGCACAGCACACAGTCACAGACGAGTAGTCTCCTCGGTACTAACTGGTATTAATACGTGTTTGATGCTAGGAGATCGCGAGCAAAGCCGCGGACCGTGTGCCACGGTGCGTGCTGCCTCGACGCCGAGTGCGTTTAATGTATACAGACGAAAGGGTATCGATAACGAAGCTGGTATCATTATCCCACGACCACGCCCGAGGTCGAGGGCAGCTTCGCTCCGACTGGCCTTGAGAATTAAATAGTAGACCCTACCCTGAAAAAATTATTCTCATCAGCTACGAATTATCGTTAACCAGTGACCAGTCCTAATGACCTTAAGTGCAATGATTCAGGACCAAAGTAATTCATTGAAATGTGGAAAAAAAAGGTCTGGTGAATTGATGAATGTTCGATGGATTTTTCTCACGCTCATAAAAGAATGTTAATCGATTGAATCGACTGAAGCTTTGGTCAGGGACTTTCACACGAATATTTCGGCGGTGGGATAGAATTCAATGCATTAAAAATATTTCGGTAAAATTGTCAACGAAATTTGTCGAACTAACCGATCTTTGAGCTGTACGGATGATATATTTATTTTAATGATCTTGCACGAATCTTCTGTTGGCTCGTTCATATTTTTTATCAGTGCGTCGTTAATCCATCACGGACACTCTAGCAACGACATTAAATTTTTTCCTGACTCTGATAAAATAAATAAATAAACAAATGAAAAATTCAGGAGTTTTAACGGAGTCAGAAAAGATTTTCACCTCGTGTGATTTCCGGCAGTAAAGTTCGCGTTCGGCGAAAATCGTACACTTCTCTCCCTCGCAGCATAATACACTAATTTGAGCTCGCCTTATCAATCCTCACACGGACGTCTAGCTAACCCTCGCGAAACTTTCTACTCGCACTGCTCGGCAGTTTTACTACCTTTCGTCTGTCCGAGCGTTTTAACCTTAGCCGCTTATACTCAGGAAATGAATTTTTAATGAATTTCGAACAACAAAAAATCCCCGTAACGCACGCTCGCTGTTGTGCAGATTAATTTTTCATTGCTTCAAAAAATACGAGGTCCGTCCGGCATTCCAGAAGTAGTAATAACACGCGATTTCCGAAGTATTTGTATAATATTATTATTAGTTTATACAGCCTTCCACGCGCGAGACGTTTCGTCATCTTCGCTCCCGGCTCGTGAGATAGCCGAGCCGGTAATGTGTGGCAATGTTTCATGTACGGCACAGCACCGACGACATATATGTACATATCTATATAAACATATATACGCATATAGAATACATATGTGCAAATACATATGTTTCCAACCGCGTGTACGAAGACCGTCGCAAACTCAAGAACGGAATTTTCTCGACTCGCCGAGTGCATCATCTGCCGATGAGTTGACACAGCGGAGAGAAAGGTAAACGCATTCTCCGCAGTGCATTACAAGATCCGCGATTCGAAACACTCCAACAATGTTTAATTCAATGCCAATTGCTACAAAATTTTTTTAAATAAAACAATACATTCTGAATAAAATACTCATTCCCATCGATGATATGAAAATTATTGTCAAAGTCAAAAAAAAAAAAAAACCTTCCCTTTCGACCAGATAAATTGTACCGTCCGAAGATTTATTGTCGGAAATTTGTGATTTCGAGAGGAAGGATTTATCTCACGGGTAGAGTCCGGTTCGATCTCCGAGGAGACTTCGGCAGCAACACAATCGGTCGGAAACCGGTAGTGGTCACGGAATGATCGGAGCTCGGCACAATCTCTCGATTCGAAAAGAATTTTACACGCGTCGTGTTCAAGCCGCGTATGTGTACGCGTCTATGTAAAAGCAATGTGTTCGAGGGAGCTTCATGGCCGAGCATCGAAGTCTCCGTGAAGCGTGTGCAAGGGCCCCAACCGCGGGTTTCGCGATCATCAAGCGAGAGGTTCTCTCTCCTTGCCGTCCCGGCTCTTCGCAATTTTCCTCCGTCTCCTCTTTCTCTGTTACTCACCTTCCACGAATTCCAGCCACGTAGATCCGACGGACGAATTGATGGAACAAAAAAAAATAACTTTCTACTTCGTACGGAAACACGCGCACTGTCACTCGATCATTGATCACGCGTATCGAAAAAAATTATCCAAACGGCAGTCGCAGAATTTTTTTTTTCTCCAACGATCCACGAAGTTATGGATATGGTGCGGTGTGAATTATAGTCCAAGAGTTCGGAGATCACGGAGGAAACAAGCCTCACTGGGCAGCGTTGAAAAATCGGCGAATCTTGTAATTGCACTTCTAGCCTTCCCTCGGCTTAAAGGGCACCGCATGCCCCGTTGTTCTTCGATCGAACAGTCAACCGTCGCGATTCGTTTTAATTTTCTTATCGGATAAGGAACTTGGCCGCGCCGTCGAGCGACAAAGGTTGGACGGAAGAAACGGCGTGCTCGGGACCGTCGAGTGAACGATTTTAATTTCCGAAAGGCTCGCAAGACGAGACTGCCTCTCGGACGCGGATCGGCTCGAGGTATGCGGTCGACCTCGCCTAAGAGGTAGTTGCGCTTGCCTCCTCCAAGAGGCGCCACTGTCCGTTCTTGTACCGTTACACCGGATTACAGGTGGTCGGTTTTACCTGTGTGTCTCTTGCCGCTGCTGCGGGTCTTACCTTTGGCTTCTGCAGTACTCTTGCTACCTCTCCAGCTATCTTTGCTGGGTTACACGACGAGGTACGGGAGGACCGTGCTATGTCGCGCCCGCACCTCGCCACCTTCCAGGAGGTCCCCTCGGCAGGCAACGTCGACAGCGGAGCACGCGGCACTTCGGAGCACTCACACATTCAAAAATCTACACATTCGATGAACAGTTATCTACAGAGCTCCAAACGAACGTTCCTGTTAACCATTTTTTTTTTAAAGTTATTAAACTAATTTTTTTTTAACAATGAAAATTTCGTGGACGTTTATGTAAAAGAAATATTTGTTAAGTGTGAAACACTTTTTACTTGCTTACAGCAAAAAATTTATATACTTGATCAACATTTGTGTACATTGGTCCAAAAAAATTTTTCTGTTAAAATACATTTTTTTTTTTTCAATAAAATTGATTTAACTTTTTTTTTCGTAACAAAAACAATTGGCAGGTTCGTGGACAAGAAACGTTTATTAAATGTCAGAAGCGCTTTTACCGCAGAACGATGCTTCAGTGAGAGAAAATGTTCATACGATTGGCCTGTATAGAATTAAAAATAAAGATAATGTTCTGCATGGAGTATTTGCCGAGAGTCTATTTGCGAAGTATCTCGAGTAGGTGAAGAACCCTGTGACTTTTGAAAAGGCGGTCAACCGCCTAATATCTTTGAGGCCATTGTCCCCGAACACACTGCTGGGACCTGCTTCACGTCCCGTCTGTCAAAAGTATCGAGAGATCTTTTTCACGTCAGGTGTTTGCTATTGTACTTTACTCTTCGATACCTGCGCAGGGTTTCTCGAACATAGTTGGAGGTCGGAAGCCTCCGGTGCCCATCCCGTAAACTTTTAGGATGGAACATTCTATACTAGCATCTCGCTTTCACTCGGCATTAGAAACTGCTGCGCACGATGACAGAAGTCGCGTACCTAACCGAACCTCACGACCCTTTGACGAATTATGGAAAATTTTCGTTCACATTTCGAGGTAGTTTTTAGAAAAATCAGCTGAACATATTCGAAATAACGATAATCCTAATCGATGAAAAATAATTACTATTATGGAGCTCTGTGTAACAGCGAATTCCGTTGATCGTAAACAATTAAATTAAAAATATTATTATTCAATTTCGAATTTTTTTTGTATAAATTCGTGAAACAATTCGTCCAGCGTTTTGGGTATCGCGAAATGATAGAAACATTCTCGAATCCTCCCTCGCTTTGAAACTCGATACTCCACATAATTTACTACTAATGATCCTCCCATGGTGTGTCAACCTCCTCGTCCTATTAATATCTCATTATTATTCACAAGAATGCAGGCGTACGTATTACCGCACGTGAACGCGAGATTGGCATTTGAGGAATGCGACGACTAGATTTCCATTCACCGTTCGCTATCACGCACACAAACTAACTGCCCGTAAATCGCACGCGCCGAAAGAGACTTCGATGCCTCGGATAGCGAACGGCGATGACCATATGCTCGTTACGAACTTGTCTGCGACCTTTCAACTTTCAAGCATCAGATAATTCTTGCGTTTGTCGAAATTTTCTTCGTCGCTTCATGAATATTACATCAACACGACTTGCTAAAAAATATAAAAAAAAAAAAAATCCAACGAAAAATCACAAAACCCGATTTACCTATTTACCATTTATTTACTGGTGAAGTAATGATGGATCGAATAAATCTCTATCATTATCGGCGCAAGGTACGAATTTATACGTGTGCATGTTAATAATGCATTATCCTCTGTGTGACGACTTGATCGGTTGCAGGTAACACAGCAGCCTTCTCTACCGCGGAGGGATAAATGGCTACCCACAGAAGAGACGATACCGAATGCAGGACTTTCTCTCAAAACTTGTTTTACCGTAAGCAGATTTTTTGTGGATCCCTGCCATACCTACGAACTCCATTAGCACCGGTGTACCCATCGGGACGACCCGAATGTTTGTCGTTTTCCACCCTTCGCCGAAGAGATGCCATTGTCTGTTTGTTTCGATAGGGCAAACCCTCGCGTCCGGGATAATATCGGCTATGAAACCCCCGAGCTATTTCAGACGCGAGCGATTATTTAAGAATCGATTCGCTGTCGCCACTTTATAAGACTTTCATCGGTAGTTTTCGTTCCAGTTTACGATCATGGCGGCAAGTGTAAGTGGTTTAGTGAATTTCATCGTGGATAATAATAGATCCGCGTTGTAGCAGGGGAGGTGGACATAGCGCCACGTACACTTGCGAACTGCGACGCTTCATATAGTTCAACGCAACACACGCAAACAAACAACCCACACGAGACTAAGATAGAGAGTCCAACGCTCCCCGTTTGCCATTAAACTAACGACCGACTACTCATTGTAATTAATCATCGTAATTACACAAAATATTAACATTGCGATAGTACACTGTGCAGTACAAGACAACAGACGTGACTCGTTGTCTGAAATTGAATACTGTTCCTTGAGGTCGACGTATAATTTGCGGTCATTAATTAGCCGCGCTATCGGCCTTCGTTTTTCAAAGTCCAACCGGCATTTTTCAACGATACTCGAATGCCAAGTTGAGAGTGAGGCAAAGAAAAGAACCAAAAAAAAATGATCAAATGTTAATGTTCCGTTTACCCACGCACGTGTCGACAACGATTGCTCCTGTATTTCATCGGAGTTAACAGAACGGCTTTCGTAACTCACTCGAATTCCCAAGTTAACCGACACTGTCTTGGTTAATTTCCGATGAGTAAGGATTTTTTTTTAGAACTTTTTAACATTTCGTTTTAGAGTCACAATTTCGTTCCGATCGAAAAATGATCGTGAAGATCAAATGGGTCGTCACCGTGAATAAAACAAATAGAGGAGTCGTGGCTCGTCGTCCAGAAGTTGAAGAAGCGGGACAAGAAGTGTCGGAAGGGTCGAGAGCGAGCTTGAGATCCGATCGTTCTCCGGACCTTTACATCTCCGCCACTTTTTTCCCTTCCTTCCCAATGGGCAACGTTTTTATTTCTTACCGACGATCGGGGGACGTGATGGCCCATCGTTTCGTGTCGGATATGCCGTTTTCTCGGAATCTCTCGATTCTCTCGCCCCTTGTGTGTGTGTGTGTGTGTGCGTGTGTGTGTATGAGGTCTTCGCTACCGCAGGCATTGAACCGTCGAATGCGAATGGGAAAACATCGGGCGGCTATTTGGAAATATATTTTGTCGGGGACGTTTTTATTCCCGGTGGAAAATGAGAGGTGATATTAGGAGAAAAGCGAGGCAGGACGAAGCTGCGGAGAGACGAAAGGGCAAAAATTGAGGACCTTCCGGAAACCGGAAGAGATGAACGAAACGAACCGAAAGACACTCACACGTACATCTCAGTTGGGTGTACGAGGGGAAGTGTGAGATGCGCTGTTTCTACACCGGTCCGCAACTTAAATTGACTCGATAAAAGTTCGCCGAACAAAACGCCCGGCTGGAATACCTTCGTTCACTTTTCGCCTTATACCGACTACTCTCCTCGGATAAACTCTCGCCCCGCGTTTCCCTAGCTCGGGAGACTGGCCGGGTTGCGCCACGCACGCTATATATTATCAGAAAACATCTGCCAAACGTTATTACAACTTTGAATAAAGAAGGAGTCGGAAACCCTAGCATGCGGGCGCCGGATAGCAAAGTTTCGGCCTCCGACACGACATACAGATGCTTATACGTAATTCGTGTGTTTCCGGGCATTTTCTTGGTTGTGCTTCTTCGCCTCGATTTTTTTTGCTTTTATTTTCTTTAGCTTTTCTCTTCGTCCACTTCCAGTCAAAAGTCAGCGTTTGCACTATTGAACTTGTATGCGTTACGAGGTGTTGAGGTGGGCTTCAAATTCTCAATTTCCAATGTCAGAACGGTTTCAATGCGATTTTTCTTCGTAGGAAATCCACGCAAATTTCAATTTATTCACGTATTTAAAAGAATGAATTTTGCGATATACACTTGCTATTTCTTACTCGCATTCCTCCACGAAACCGGTAAAAGTTAGTGTTCCTAAAATAAAACGCAAGGCAGAAAAAAACAATTACTGAGAAAATAAAATGAGTTTAATGCGTGCACAGTATGAAAATGATTTTGTTAAATCGAAATACGAAGTCTTGTGAAAAGAATTCCGTTGAAGCAGCGACAAACTCCGTTGTGGCTTTTGTGGATAAAAAGTGCAAGTTTTTTGGCTGCGTGTTGGGATTTTTGTCGCTATAAAGTGAAATATATCTCGTTGCGATATTTGACCTGTGACGCCGTCGGCAATAAACATCGAATCAACTTGTATCCTAATAAAGCAAATAACGTTCCTCGAAGCTATGGTCACCCAAAGTGGCCGTTCAGTGAAAAATTACCTTTTTCTCCGCTTAATCTATATATCTATTATTTGCAAATAAAAACGAATCGCAGCGCTCAGAAGAAAAGTGGATCCTCTGGATGTTGAAGCTAGCCGAACATACCTGTTATTTATTGCTCGCCCTCGCATAGGGCACCGGAAGTCAGGAAAAAGAGAGCGAGAGTCAACGCGCACCGCTTCGCGGAAGCTCCGTCGTTATTTCATCGTTATTCGCCCGTTATTTCTCGCGACGAGCGAGCTGTTAAGCGAGAATTATTGCTTTCGTCCGTCCGTTCCTACTCGGGGAACGTGCTAGGCACTCTGAGTTGCATCCACTTATAGGAGAAAAGATAAAATTTTTTAAAAATATCCGAGCTCTGATTTTACACAACAAAATTTTCCATTTGCCGTAAAAAAAAAAATATATATAATAAAAAAATAACACTTAACATATAAAATTTTCCCGAACAGGCAATTCTTAGAATTTAGATCGTTCGCTCGATCTTCTCAAAATCTTATCAATCCGTTTTTCATATGCCCGATCTCTGATTACGCGCCACTAAATTTTCCACTCGGAAGATTTCGCGATAAAGCAAGCAGGTACGGAAGGGAGTGAGCTAGCGCGCGTGCAGATCTTTCGCGTACTTATATTTATACCGCGGTGAACCGTATCGAATCGCGGATACGTGAGACGAAAGCGATATCCTCAAAGTGTATCCGCGACGACTGTGAATGTATCTGAATATTCGTGCGAATATCCGCGGATACAGTCCCACCGAGAAAGCCACTTAGCGCGATACTTCAAGAAATGATTTTTTTTGTTTTTCGTCAATGAAGATATTTATGTTGTGGTAAAAAAATTATTTCCATTTTCCGGGGCGAGCCTGACGACGAATTTCGTTGATGCAGCATAAATTCGAATCGGTTAAATGAAAAAAAAAAAAAAAAAAAATTGTATCCGACGAGGTAGAATTTTTCGCCGAGTCTGTACGCGGGGAAGAGAGATCGGGTTGCTCTCTCGCTTTGTATTCCGGCAAGCGGAGCACGCGCGACTCCCCGGGCGCTGTATATCTTGTCGATTTTCGCGAATGGAGCCGTCGCTTAGCCAAGCGTGAAACGCGTTTATCCGATTCGAACCGCGAAACCGGAGAGTTAAATTCGATTTGATGATATATATCTATGTATAACTAACGTAATACAGTCGCGGTGGTTTCCTCGCGTTATGCATATACGTGTATATAGACATACATAGATACGTGTACACACATATATATAAATATATATGTATGGATACAGATATATATATATGTATGGATACAGATATATATATATATATATATATATATATATATATATATATATATAAATCGACGAAGGTGAAGCGAGCGTCAAAAGTCGTATGGTAATAAGAAAAGTCAGAAAGCGAGATATACGTTACACAGTTCCGATGTGGCTCATTGGGTTTCTTGTGCCATGCAACTGCTCGTTAATTAAATCCTAGAATTGCGTACACCTTCGATCCGTGTAATATCTCATGAAAATTATCATTATTCATAAATCACAATTTAATCCTGGCGCGTCTCTCTCTCTCTCTCTCTCTCTCTCTCTCTCCCTCGGGTAGCGTTTATGTCTGTATATACGTATATATAGAAAACTGATTGATAAACGAGGCTGGTTAATTCAATCTCAAAGCTATGATATAGTAGCGCGTGTAGAGTCCGTTTAATGGATCGAGGTATCGGTGTGGTATCCATTTCCTGGAATTTTCAAAGAGTTATGAATGCAAACGGAACTTTAGATACGGGGGTAACACGGGTCGGTTGCTAATGTAGTTCATTAGTTATCCGGTGTCAACATCAAGCTCCATTTGGTATCGTTGAATTTCTTTTTCTACAAATAACTGAGCCATATCGGAAAGAAACATTGGGTTTGTAAATTTATGTTACGTTTTAATGCACCGGTCAATTATTTCTTATCTCCATTTGGTGCATGAAACTTTCTCATCGAATCCATTCTGGTGTGATATCCGCTACCTGGAATTTCTACGGAGTTATGAGTACAGGCCGATTTTGAAATGAGGGTAAAACGGGTCGGTTGGTAATATGGTTCCTTCAATTATCCACTATCAGGATACATTTTTTCCTACAAAAAAAAGTTGTCGTTTACCGTGAAGAAATATTCGGTTTGAAATTCATGCCCGATTCGTTAAATTCGGCTTGTCAGAATATTCTAATTTCAATATACCGACCAATTGTTTTTTATCTTTACGTCCCACGAAAAATACACTCGACCCTCAATTTTTCGAAATTCTCATTCGGAACCTCGCCAAGAGCGATTTTTTGAAATATCTTCGCCGCGCCGCCGGTACCGGAAGATGCCCCGTGGATCAAAGTGGGCGAACCAAGAATCAACGAAGACACTTCGGGCTCCCCCAATGAAGAAGGCAGTGGTGTGATTTAAAATTAATTTCCCGGAAGCTGCGTTGGGTTTTCACGGGGACATCGGCTCGTACGGTTGATTATATACGAAGGGCTCCTGGCGGAGCGTCGCGGAGGATTTTTATTCGCGAAAACCATTTGCCCGCGGGCGACGGCTGGCGTCGGGAAGTGCAGCCGAGTGCCGCAGATCGGAGAGAGACGAACGGCAACGCCGGGTCCGAAATGGAATTGAGATCGCCACACGGCCACACGGGATAATTGTTTTGGAACAATCCCGGTACGCCGCCGGCCGACGCCTCCGCGCCCGCGGGATCCGGGAAAGGGTTGCCATGGCTACGAGTTCGCGGGAGCGCGTCTGCCTCGCTCTAGCGGGTGTTCTCGCGGTGAGGAATCGAACGACCGATCGCGGCGGCGTGTTTCGACGGTGGTGGGGGCGAAGCTCACCGATAGGAAGGTCATTGTGGAGGGAGAACGCGAGGGCGTGGTTATCACAACGGACGAAGAAGTCGCGGTCCGGGAACGCTGTGCCCGCCTCCTTCGGAGTCGCCGCGGTGTTCACCCCTGACCCTCTTTTTTATTTCTCTCCCCGCGGATTGCCAGCGGGACGCGAGAGAACGTCGGGTGGCTGCCGCGAGCGAGGACCATCGTCGAGCGGGAGAATCGTTTTATTTTTATTATCCGCCCGTTGAGAGGCGAAGCCCGAGAACAACATCGATCTATATTAGCTGCTAATTTTCTCGTTATCAGACGCCGCTCGCAGTCTCTCATTTTTACCGACGATGCAGCGGCGGGTTTTGTTAATGAGTGCGCGAGATACTTGAAAAGTTCATTCATTCATGCTCCAAAAGGCTGGAGAAAAAAAAAATAGTACATTTAGTATTTCGAAAATGTTTTTTTGGGAGAAATAAGTTGACCGGGACATGCAATTGTTCGGCTTTGAATTAATCGGTCTTTTAACGAGGGCTCAAAATCTTAAAATTTGACCTGGCAACTAAAAAAATAGAAAAATTTTGAGATCGGGCTTTGGAGCAATGAAAAATGTTGGTGAATACGATTAAAATATTCCAGTTATTACGAGACATAAAACATACTCGTGTAACTCGATTAGCGGCTCGAGAGTCTTTTTCGCGCCTTTTGCACCTCTGCGTATGCCCCACGGGCACGTATGTAAAACCGCGGAGTACGCGGAGAGTGAGAAAAAGAGAGAGACAGTTAGGAAAGGGGGGTGGCGTCTGAAACGTGCCGGTTAAAATAAAGCGAATACACTTCGCACTGCTTCTGCCTCCAGGTGTAATTAATTTACGGGGACAAAACCGGTAACGAGTTCGGCGCATGCAAGGGCCTTCGCTGGGTCGAAACTCTCACGCGATAGTTGCTCCCGCGTGTATTTATAACGTGCCGGAAAGCGTTTCACGCATGGTATACATGTACAGGAAAAAGCATATGCGCGCATACGTGTGTTACGTGAAATCGTTTAATTAACCACGAAATTTAACGCGACCTCCAGTCAATGCTGAATAAAGAGACTGCAGTACTTTACGACTCTCGATCGAACAATTGGCGATCGTTTTTATTTCAGATTTAGAACGATAATATCGACCAATGACTTTTTATGTAAAATATCCACAAACTTGTTACTGGGTTAATTGGTTTTTTTACTCCAAAAAATACATCCTAATTTACGCTATTTTCAAAAATCTTCAAATTTTTTTTATTTTTCGATTCCCGAATCGTCGATCAAACAATTAGCGGTCAATTTTATTTCATATTTACAGCACTAATCGGTTAATTATTTTTGATAAAAAAAATCCCTAAGAAATTTGTTGCGGAATCGTTTTGTTGTCGAACTCAATAAAAAAATCTTCATTCTCTCTGTTTAAAATTTTTAAATGTTTTTCTAATGTATATTTTTCGATGTCACTAAATAATGGGATGTATGCGATTGCATATTTGCACTCGTTCAATATTACATTACTTCGCCGACACCGAGAATTTCGCGTAGCGGCGCTGTCAACATTGTTCGGAAAATCCAATTTGGTAGGTGCGAAATTGCAGTGACGAAGAAGCCGAGCGGAGGTATCGGACGGTGTACGTGTTGTGCGTTCCACGTATACGCGTCCGAGGAAGCACCGGAAAGCCCGGGATGTCCACGAGGGAGCATCCCGAGTGCGGCTTTCGCGAAATTACTTGGGAATTCCTCACGGTCTCGATCGTCGCGTAAGACGCTCCCCTCGCGGTCCGACATCTCGTTCTTTCCTTGCATTACCATTTTTATCGCGTACCCGCCCAAACGAAGACGAAGCAGAAATGAAATCGTCCGCTCCGTTCTATCGAGGGATCGTCGTTACTCGAGAACGTCGAGGGATTATAATGCTCCGCTTCCGTCTCGAAACGAAAAAAGAAAAAGGACTTTTCGCACCCAAGTTCACCGTTTCTTTCACTACAAAAACCAGGAAACAATTCAACAAGACCAACCCGCAGGGCGATATTCATTCGTAATTCATGGAGCCGATTCTGTGCTGAATAATTCATCGCAATAATAATCGATCGATCGATCACATTGCGCAATAATAACGACTCCCCGTTCCATCTGCACGGGGGAATTGGTCGAATCCGGTGTGTTGCGTCGGGTAAAAACAACACGTGTCCCGTGTCGTAATGTCGATGTTATTGTGTGTACGGCGGTGGGTTGCGCGTGCGGGACGTATCGCCCGATCGTTAAGCGTCGTGTTTCTGTTCCCCAGAAGGCCGGTGTGTTAGATCGCCGCTCGACCGCGGACGGAGGCTGCGGAGGGTGTGGGAGATCGAAAGAGACCGTCAAGGGGTTCCTCTCGTCGATACACATGGAAACTAAGCGCCCCGCCGGCATCGTTACACGAGTTCGTCAATTCCCGCTTTCATAGACACGTCAGCAGTCTCTCTCCGTACGTTCGGGAGCACTGCGAACCTACGGTGTGGAAACTCGCCAAACTGTGACTCGCTATCTTCGATCTTCCTCTTTCTCGTTGCCTCACCCGCTCGAGCCAGCGGTGAATCTCGCGTGGTGCGCGCCCAGCCACACTGTCACCACCGCGTGCTCCCCCGAGATTCGAAGATTCGCGGGGTGAGAATTTTGGTAGCGGCGAGCCACCAAGACGGAAAGATCGATGGTCCAGATTGGGGCGGTGCGTACGGGATAGCTTTTGATCGGTCGCCAACTCGCGTTAAGCTCCCGCGCCCGATGATCCTGCGTTAATTACGGTGGATATTGCGTGTCAGTGTGGGGAGGGCGAAAAAATCGAAGAAACAAAAAACAAGAATCTAACGTGGTCAAGAAAAGAATTGTTCAAATGACAATCGGTCTGGAGAATTTTTTGAAAATTAAAAATACCTAAAATAAATCCCGCGGCAGAATTTCAAGAGCCAACTCAAGGAAAATACATGAAATAATGACAGCAAATATACATAATATATTAGTTGCGTTAACGTAAATTTCAACTCGCAAAACGCCACGTTTTCAAGTCTGTTATAAAAAAAAAAAAAACAAAAAAAAAAACCGACAGGACTCTGTTTTTCAACCTTTCGAATCGTCGTTCTGTTACTACTAAGAAACAAGTTTCAGCAGTTGCATCAAAAAGACGATTTACAGAAGACAAATTTTTCCGGCAAACAGGAGAGACGGTATTGCAAGATTTCTCGGTGGGTCGCAGATGATGATCTCGCATGGACCGAGGCAGTCTCTCGTGTCTTAACGAGGCGCAAAAATAAATGCCGTCTCGACAGAGCGCGGTGCAGTAACGATCCTCGGTGAGGGACGAGGAAAGCCATGCGGCGTGAGATTAATGAAAGTGCCAGAAGCGTCGGCAAGCTCGAAAGGGGACTCGGCGGCCGCGAAGGAACTTTCGTGCCGGTGTAAGAGCGGTGCGATGGAAGCTGAGGACGGTTGCATAGCGTGGCTCGGGATGAAATTAAAGAAAAAGAGCGAGGCCGAGAAGCGCGGAGGAGATCGAGCGAGTACATCAGCATCAGCCTGGTGTGGCTACACGAGAGCGGACGATTACAAAGCAGGTAAGTCAAACTCGGACCGACTTCATCATCATTATCATCAGCATCGCGATCGGGCCCGGACATCTCCGCGGGACGTCCCAGCGCGGGACAGCTGATATGCCTAATTTACTTATATTTAATTACTAGCCTGTAATCGGACCTCGCGCCTTCTTCCCGCCGAACCATGCAGCAACCCCCGCGCCGGCCCCGAGAAAAAGAGAGACAGACTCGATCTGCGAGGGAATCGCAATCGACCTCCTTTTGCACTCCCCTCCAGCCATCCGATAAAAGAGTGCAAAAAAAAAAGAACCAGTTTCGGGTACTCGCCTACTTCCATACATAAAAATGCCAACTCTCGGACCCCAAGACCGGCCATCAGGGCTGCAAACGTCTTCATTTATTTCTTAATTATACCGATCCGAAGATTCTCTCGCTTCGCGCCCGGTTTATTTGATTTCTTTTCGTTCCCGTTCTTCGTTCCGAGCGTCCATGCCAGCGGCATTTCTCCGGCGCCCTGGACACGCGCAGCTGCGTCTCAGCCGGGATGCATACGAGTTGTAATAACTACATTGCTTTGGTGGATTAAAAGAAAAGAGGGAAAAAAAGTTGACGACTCGTTTTAATTTCATTCTTCTCTCAGGGGACACTTGTCTCGCCCTCCGTGGCTGATGGTCCCTCCCGGACGCATGAAAACAAACGCGAGAGTTTCAAACTCCATCTCGTTACGCCGCTGAGATACGAGGATCGTTAAAAAATAATCACTGAATTAAATCGAGAGACTGCGGGTGTGCCGTGTAAACAACCCCCGAAGTGTCTGTACAGTGGGCTTCGTCGTACTTCACTGTTCGGTCGGAGAGCAGGGTGGATGTCATGTTTCACCCCCCCTGTCCCCCTCGCGCCCCGTTGCCCCGACGGAATGGAGCAAGGGGAGCCTCCGAGCCGTGCTCTCGGCGACCCCCGAATTCTGTAGCTCTCTTCCGATAATAGATGGGACCCCTGGGTACCGCAAATGAACCACGAAATGCTGCCGGTGCTCCTGGACCAACCTGTCGCTGGCCTCGAACGCGCGGAGAACGCACGACCATCTGTCCGGTATTCTACGCTTTGCTGCTGCTGTGTCCTGCAGCCTCTTCCATCGCAGCCCTGTGGACCACCGGGCGGAGATTCGTTCGGAGATAAATTCGGGAATATCCGCGAGTAGATGAGCGCCCTAAAGGGTTTATCAGTGGGCGAAGAGTGCGAGAAGAGCGTGACGAATTTTTAGATAGGCGAGAAATTTCATGACCATTCTGAGGTGGGAGGATCTCGAGAGATAACGCATTATGATTTTAATGCGCCAAATGTCGTAGGGCCGATTCAATGGGTGGGAATAATCGAGCGTTAAATTTGAAAATTTTCATTGTATCGCGTTATTACCGATTGTCGCGAAAGCGGCGAAGGTCCCGACCCTCGAACCTGCTGCTACTATTGTAGAGCTCGCGATGCTCGTGGATGAGAGATCGTTTATCCATGGATCGTTTAACGCCACACGGAAGAGACCAGTTGTGAAATTCTCAAAATTCTGGGGTTGCTATCGGTGGGACAGAACTGGAACATGCTCCAAAAAAAGGTTTCGTTTCACCCAAAATTCGTGATAAAATATTTTTAGAAATTTTGCCATGAGTCAGGCCGCTCATCTAACGACGCGAGATGATTTTGGGTCTCAGCTCGAAAATCTGATTCCAATACGGAAGCGTTGGTACGCGCAGGTAAAATCGTCGTCGGACTGTGTCATATAAATTTGAAGTAGTTATTGTGGGACTTCGAGTCGGAGAAGGGTGCGCGTTTACGCAGCGTTAAATTAGAGGCCTCTCGCGATCCAGCTCGCAGTTCCGAATGTTCGAAGGTATATCTTCGTGCAGTGGGCCGAAGGAGAAGCGGTATAGTAGTTGGTGAGCATCGAAAATTTCAAACTGCCTCGTTTCACCGTGGAAAGTTAGGTCGTTAGTCGCGGAAGCTGGCTCGTTTACCGCCCTCGCCAGTTACGCCTCTCGCCGCAAAGTGGCCTCCTTTCTCGGTGCCTTTTCCCAGCTACCGCAGGTTCCTCCAAAAAGCGCAGGTAACCGTGGCACGTATGAGCACGAAAGAGGATAAGAGGTAACCGGAAAAAAGACGAGCGACGGAGAGGGAAGATACCGGATGGCACTCTCGACGTCTCTTGGCAACTCGCAATATCGGGCTTTCCGTTTTCTGCCAAAAGTTACACAGCAAAGTCGTTCCAGGCTCTTTTTTTTTTGCACCACGTCATTCCTCGCCCATCTTTCAGAAATTTCGCCGCAACGAGTGCATCGATAAATATCCGGTTTTCCGAGCTCGAATGCGTCGAGAATTCGATACTTCGGGAGCTTGGCGATGGGCGAACCACGGGAAAATCGGCGGTAACACACGTACACACCGTTGATGCATTTTATGTCGTAAATAATTCAGGAATAAATAACGAATAGCCGATCGCTGTAACTCACGATTATCGAGGCATGCCCGTCCACGTTATACACCTCACGCGGGGCTCTGGTTTCGGTATAGTAATATTAATATGCAACGCCGCGCGCCCCGAGCGGAGGCGAGAATGCATAAGCTCGGATCGGCGGTACGCGTCACTTTTAATTCGAGATGCGCGGGTGTTTGCTGCCCCCAGGCACGTTTGACACCTTTTCATACGAGATTTATCGGGCTTCCGGTACGACCGATAGCGCGACCATGGCCAGCGAATCGTTATTTCCCGACGATTCTCGAATGCATTGATGCTCGGTATCACCTGCTATGCGGTGTAAAGATTTTTCGAAAAAATCAAAATTATTGATTCAATGATCCTGATGATGCGAGAGATCTGAACGAGCAATAGCGCGCCGAGGCTAAAATCGCTATTCTCTGACGATTTCAAGATACCAAAGTCCTCCGTATACTCGATTACGTGGGCGAACAAATTAAAAACAGAAAAAATATTAAAGGCTCCCTATGGGCATATTTACTTCTCTACCACGCACAATTCTACCATAAAAGAATTCTTCGGCGAACTGTAACGAATCAAAACGACAACGATGGTGGTATCGAGCTTTCGAAGCTAAAGGAGTTTTATTCCAATTATATTAATGCACGGCGACTCCGGTTACAAAGATTTTTCCAAATGCAAAATATTAATGATCGAAATGATCCCGATGAGTTGAGAGAATATGTAGTGTCGCGCGAGTTGGCAGTGATAAAAAAAATTATCTCAAGTTAAATGGGACGGTAATTAAAATGTTTTCGGCAAATACGAGCGAGACAAGCTGCACGAAAATTTTGAAGTATAATCGGCATTGAACTTTGGCCTCCACCGACGTCGGCGTGTTTCAGATAAGCGATCTTTTTTCTCGTTGACATCGTTTTCGTTTTCGCATTCCCTTTCGTTGTGCGTCTTTAATTCCAGAATTAAAAATAACGTCGATGTTTTTACTGGACGAACCGACCGAATTTACGACACGACAAGTTTGTTATTTTTCTTAAGTTCTTTTTTCGTGTTTATTTGAATGTCGTGGTGAAGCTTGAGTTTAGGGCGGCCAAAACTGAACATTCTTGAAGTCCTATTACATTATCTAGGACATTGTCGCGGCGCGTTGGACGCTTCGTCGGGGGCTACGTAAATGTGTAAGTGCGAGGGCGGGGAACGCTGTAAAAGGGAGAGAAGAGAAACGCCGCTCCGCGAGCTGGTGCCTTGCGGCTCGGTTCGGTACCTGGGGGTGCCGTTACTTTGCCGCGCACAGGCCCGGAAAATTGTTTACTGGATTGTTTAAACGAAATTTACTAAAGCTTACTGATTTTATATCACAGCGGAAACGGAGCCCCGGGGAGCCACCCTGGGATTATACATTAACGAAGTTAGCGCGCTCCGATTCTCTCTCGCACTCTGCCGGACTGAAATCAACATCCATGTATGTGAAAGTACGGAGCTTCCGGTGTGGCATTTTCACCGACGACCTGACACATGTAATTTACAGTGGAAACTGCGCTTTATGCACACACCTAAAATTCTCGGGAATAATTTTAGTGTCCTCTCGTCGACGAGCCAACTTGCTCCGCATGTTAATTGTGAGCTGAAACTCGTCGGAAGCACGGTATAAAAATTATACTGCTGCACATGTTTCTGTTGAGAGTGGCGACATGAAAAGAACTATGAAAATTTGTCACGTAACATTTCTTTTTAGATGTCTTTTTTTTTTTAATTGTCGATCAACTGAACGATTTTATTTGTTCGATAGACTCCGATTTTGTCATAATTTTTTGTTGCGATTTCCTACTTCCCAACCGCCGTCGGGTGATCGCGTGTTTGGGCAACTATATTTTACTACTTTTCAAAGCAAGTGCGCAGAAACTCCCACTTTTCGTGGCTACAACGCGTGGCAAAAGTTGCGGTTTCTTTTTAATGAAATTTTTCTCGCCCGAATATTGTACAACATTTTATTTCACAGAGTGTGAAATAAACACTATTCCAGAAACAAATGTGCCACTGTCGGTAATTTACGGTTAAAAAAAATCGTTCTGTGCCTTTTAAAATATATATTTTTTTATTCTCCGCGCAGGAGCACGCGTCCGCGGTTATACAGAATAGGCGACGGATAGTTTAGTAGCGCCGAGGTCCTGAATGTCTACCTGCCTGCGGTTTGCGTGCGGCCGGGGTGTGGGATATTTATGGCTGTTCCGCTGTTCGATATCTCTATCCCGTCTTCTCCGTCCTTTTCTTTCTTTCGGGCCTATAACGATCGCGGTTATGCACAGTCTCCGTGCCACCGTATAAAATAAACTGACCGAAGCGGGAGCGAGAGAAACCAGCGATGGAACGGTACGGGACGAAGGCCCGAGGAGAGGAGGACCCATCTGGTCAAAGTGGCGATCGTAATGTCCCCCGGTCGCCGCATCACCTATAATTTTGGGTAATATATTACCGAGCCGATAATTCGTTGCGTATTGATGTAAGACGCGCAATTACGAGAGTCGAACCTAGCCCGATGTTCGAACCCTCGCGATTCTTTTCGGATCCTCTCGTTGTAGCTCACGTCCACCACATGGCCCCGTCCGTACCGCTCGAACCTCAAGAATCTACCGCTCTTTAGCGCCCCTACTGCTCGTTCCCGCTCGCCATCGACCAACCGCATTTTCATCTACGATACAGTTAGTTCTTACAAAAAAAAAAAAAAAAAAATTTTTAACGCTGTATTCGATGGCTCAAAACAATTTAGTCTATCGTGCAGGTGCTCGAAATTTTCTTGTTAGCATAACCGCCCGGCTGCTTTGACGAGCATACTCAGTGTTTTTTTTTCTTGGTTTTTTTTTTAATGATAAATTTATTGAGCATTGACACGGAGAAACTTTTTTTTGTTTTTTTTTTTTTCTGTGAGTAAAAGAAAGGCAATTATTTATTCCGCAATTAGATATTAGACGGAGAAGTAGGGTGTCGTGAGAGGGATCGGGTTAAATACGCGAATGCCCCAGTCGTAGCGCGCGAGACAGATTAGACTCGTAATAAAGTGCCTGCGCCGGTGCCCGTCGGTGCTCAGCTACCGTGGGCTTCTGCTCCGCGAGGCTTCAGGGCACGCTGGAAACGGTCCACAAGGGAGTCACTAAGACACTGATTCTCATACTACTTGCCTCCTGGAAAGCCTCGACCGAAACAGATTTAAACTCGTTTTCTCTCCCGACTCTCACCGGGAAAGTTCATACCGCCTTTTAATTAGTTGCTCGGCGGGAACCAGCAACGCTGGAAAAAGAACGAAAAGCGAGGACACTGCGGATGTATAATGGTACTACATTTTTCTTATTCCTCCCATCGCACTGTCGCAGTTGTATAAACTTAAATAAAAAGTCTCGATAATATTCCCGATTCGTTTGACTCCTACACTCAAGGTGGAGTGAATGACATCGATAGGTCCATATGAATTGTTCATTCGATTACCTTCAGACTGTTTTTTCGTGGTCGAACGCAAATTTTTTTTACTTCTTGCCATAACGATGACTACTGGCTCCGTAAAATATTAAAAATTCTGACTCGTTACTAATACACGATTCCGGTGATGATGTAACTACCGAAAAGTCCATGAAGACGTTACGAGATTCGTTTGGAGATAACGGGTAAAGTTTAAACGATGAAAATGAAGAAGAGTTCCTCTCCGCGGTGGTGTAGATATGTATTATACATGCAACATCGTAGGGTATGGGAGGAGAAATCGCGGGAGAGAGACAGCGGAGAGAGGTTTAAGCTCCGACGGTGGAAATTACTTAACTCTCGGATGATACATAAATTAAGTAGAAATCGTAAAGGGGTCGGGCAGGAGTCGCAGCCAGTTAGCGTGAGGGTGCTCCAGGGGGCTGTAACAACCCCTTCCATCCAGCGTCGCGACGCCGTTCCCGTTCTCGCTTTCTCTCCTATCCACTGTTCTCGTTCCTCTCAACCCTTTACGACGCTCCGCGCGTTGCCTCTCTATGCTACCTAATAGAATTACCCTTGACGTATATATATATATATATATATAGATACACCTACAGTAAACTCGAACACGCTTGCCAGTTGGATTGAAATTGCTGGTTTATTTTTTTTTATTTTTCTCAAACCTTCGAGTATCGAGAAAAGAAAAAATGTTGCGACAGCAACTTTCTCACGATTTAATTTTCTTCTCTTCCCCCTACCTTGGCGATAATGATAGAAGCGAAATAATGATAATTGTAATGTATGCTCGTGAAAAAAAATCTACGAAAAACCTCGTGTGAAATAACATGGAAATATGACACTTCGAAGTCCAGCCTGGATTACGCAACGATAAACGAGGTTGGGACCTGCGGTAGGGATCCGCGAAGGACCGACGTTTCAATGCCCGGCGAGTCCATTAAACGCCTAAGTCCCGTGCGAAGAGAGATGCGCCACCGAGATATGATATTGAGGGATGCTCGGGGGGGTGTAATACAATTCGTCGTGTAAAATCGACGCCCCCTCCGGAAACATTGTCGGTGGGGTTTCGGCGGACCTCTATCTGTTCTCCTCGAGGATTACGAAATATGTTGGCTGATCCGCGAACGCACGCCCATCACGAGGGTGGCCTCTCGATTCCCTGTGGATCGCGGATTATCATACGCGATAAGCTAATTTTTTTTTTTTTTTTCATCCCCTTCCTTTATGGCGCTCCCAAGCTCGGCGATCGATGTCGCGATTCGCGACAGGAGAGATTTAATGTACAATTTAAATGGTAAAATCTGTTCCCGAGTAAAGCTATTATTTTCCTGTACTCGGTATTATTGTACCACTCGGACGGATTTTTCCCTTCCTCCACGATAGTCGAACATGACATAGAACCTCTCACATTTATTCTTTTCTCCTCGTACGGTAAACTCGGGGCTCCAACCATTTGACCCCTTTCTTCCTCGTCTTACGTACCTTTGGCACTCGTGCAAAAATATCCTCGAGCTGGAAGGAGGAACCGGAAAAATAGACGCAACGGCAGGAGAGGCGGAGCGAGTTCAATTTCACCGAGAAATAAAGATCCTCTCTCCAGCGGAGTATTATATATAACCCTCCCCCTCTCTTCACCCCTACTATTCCATTGCTCTTCGCCATCCCATTCCTTGAATTTTCTTATTTACTCCCGTCTAAAATCTCATTCGCGTGAGATATCGGCGCGGGGGAAGAAGCTCAGCGAAAAATATTGAAGAGAGAAGGAAGGAGATAGCATGGCGAAGAATTCCTGGTGTGATTTTTCATTAAAGTGTCCGCCGTCAGTGAGATATGGTCGCGACATTGAATGCTCTCGGCTTTGAATTTTATCATTTCTGTTACCATTGGATTAATAATATAATATTTGTAGAATATGAATATTATATAATCTTTATTCTATCGTATTAATGTATTTGAATTCGACCCATTTCTGTTAATTCCGTCTCCCCAAAAACCCCATGTATATATAAATATGTCATATTTTCTTATTTTATCTATTCTTTCCTTCTTATATTCGATAAAAATTTTCGAAAAGTTTCATTTCTTTGAGGTTGCTGTCTGCTGCCTCCGTTATGACAGGGTTAATTTTATTAAAACAAAAGATTGCTTGATTACAAGCGTGCAGCCGATGTAGAGAGAATTTTTTTTTCTTTCCTCAAGTGTTATTTTTTTTTTATAGTTTAATTATCTGCTCGTCGGCGGGGTCGACGGGTAAATGCAAGGTGCAGCGAAGCGGAGGAGAAAGAGTATTCCCGGCGGAGTATCGCACGAGAATCCGACGTACACGAGAAGTCTCGATCCGCGTTGCTTTTCCCACGCGTGTGCGATAAGGAGGCAGGTATATAGCCAGTCGCGGGAAGGGAAGGTTTCGCGAAGAGAAATGGCGTCGCGCCTTACTCGCGCGCATACACAGGAAATCCTCGTACCTACACACATTCGAATCCCCGAAGAACGCCTTTTCTTCTTTCCCTCGCTGTGCGAGATGTTTTGAACCCTGTCCAAAGTGCCGACTCTCCCAGTTACGAGACTCGTCGTAATATCGTCCATTTATACTATCGTAATTCTCTCTCTCCACCTTGCACACAATATTTCGCTTTAAGTTCCTCTTTTTCTCTCGTTTCAGCTGCCCGACATATCTGCATCTGCATCCGTGTATCCGTCCGACATATCTTTTTTTACGATCGTCATTTTTTAGTAAGGGAAAAGGGGGTGAAATGAGACAGGAAAAATAAGTCTAAGTCAGACAGGGAAAATTCGGTCTTAAATTTTCCAATAATTTCATTTTGTATTTGTCCTAACGAGGCGTCCCGACTTTTTTATTTTTTATTTTTTTTAGGTGAGAACGACTTTTTAGGACCTGACGTAGCGCCCCAAAAATTTTTGGTAGGGTTGTATTATGCGGAAAGAATCGAACGACACCTCGTATAATTTCCTCGACTTCCGTTCGCACGGAGTCGGCATATGCATACCGATTAGTCACTCCGCTCTCGTAATTCTCGCCGCTAACGACGTGTCATTCTATCTGGGTGAATAACGAAAAAAAAAGAAGAGAAAAAAATAAATAAGCGACTCTCATTGTGACAGTCCGAGGCAGCGGATATCGAGTTTCGTCTGAAGAGATCGATGGCCACAGAACGGTCGACGCTTTGGCGAGAGCCGGCCGAGGTGCAACCCCGATCAAACACATTAGGTACGACTTCCGGCGGACGTCGACGCTTCTAAGTGGACCCGCCATTGTGTTGCCGAGTGGCGATGAACGACCATTGTACTCATCTCTCGATTCCGTTGCCTTCCTGTTCCCTCGATGAGAAATCCTATCGTACGGCCATGACGACTAGGAAAATTGGAGAACTCTCCAAAAGGAGAACGCCAAATGTTTGCACCGGAGCTATTAATGATTTTTCAAGTTCAACGTCGCGAAGCTCGAAAGATTTACACCCCGGAAATAACTGGTAAAAAGTCCATTTTAGCCCAACGTCGCTATTTACCTTAAACGATGTTGGTTAAAAATGTTCACCGGAATGATTATTGGAAATTTCATCGAACAAGAGCTACTGAAAATCATCGGAACGATTCGAGTTTAACAGACTCGAAATATTTATACTTTTGGAGTCTATACAAAAAAAATAGTCCGTGTTACCCCAACGTCCTTTTTTGCCTTGAACGGCGCTGATAAAAAAAAATCTCGCGGGGATTCTTATCGAAAATTGTATCGAAGAGAATTCACTTCGAACCTTGAGAGGGTGAGAAAAAAGTTCATTCTCTAAACCTCACGCCGTCTCGCGGTTTGTGAGGCACCTCGAGAAAAGTAACGATAAATATCAAGTACCGATAAGTACGGGACCTAAGAGGGAGATTATGACATCGTCATCCACCCCTCCCGCCTCGGCGCTCCGCACAGTGTCGTCGGTACGAAATTCGCGAAATATATCCCACGCCTCGTCGAAGTTCATCTCCCCTGACGTGGGTGAGCGAGAGCCGGATGGAAGAGACGGGGCTAGTCCATTGATTCGCGTATCATCGTAATTTCACGGCGCGTTACCTACGCGAAATAACTTGGGGGACCTCGCGAGGTGCACAAGTTATTCGTGCTCTTGCCTCCCTTCACCCCTCGCCCGTCCCGCCGGGCCATCTCGCTCGCGCATCGCGAGAGAGAGCGGCCTTTGGGCTTTAACCAAGCCACGAAATTGGTTTACTTTTGAGACCCGAGCTCGCGCGACAAGATTCGAGAGAACGAGCAAAACCCCCCCGTCGACGCTCGGTGGCGCGCGACCCCGAGATATATCTATCTCGTTTCGGTCCAGGCTTTCATCTCGCTTTTTCCCTCGCAAGCTAGATCCGCGAGACAGGAACGTCCTGAATTACCGCCACCCGGGCGCGACGCTTGGCGAAAAAAAAAAAAAAAAAACACGAAAAAAAAGCCTAATTTCGTCCGACCTCCCTCGAAACACCGCCCACACCCCGGCTCTGCGCGGGCTTCTCTCGTAGTGCGTCCCTTCCGTGGCTTTTCGTCCGGGAATTAGCCTTTTAAATTGGCTCTCACCTATAGCCATACCCCATCGCTGTGCAGCGTCTCTCTTTTATTTTTCCATTCCGCTCTGTGTATTTTTTGTTTCCCCACGTTAGAGTTTAAAAAAAAAAAGAAAAAAAATATATCTCGTGTCGCACGCCCTTATTTTGCTGAGGGAGGACCGTCGGCCTGGTGAGTCGCTCGCCGATCGTGTTATGATGGACCGTGCACACATCACCGAGAGCCAAATTTATCGACCAGTGGGTAACTAATTTATCGAATCGTTGAATAATCAATGCGCTTGACATATTGGATAGTGAAATATGCTTTTTTTGGGCGACAGCGAACAATACAAAAGTCAGACACTTGCCGCGCATTATTGCTAGGCAGGACTATCGAATTTAACGAAATACATACACTTTCTCTTTTATCGTTCTCGCTTTCGCTACCCCCGTTCCGTCCCCGCGGTATATTACGTGTTCACGAGGACGGAAAATCTGCGCCGAACATTCATCGTGGCCGTGACCGCATATCAGCGGGTTCACGAGTGAGATGGAAGGAAGAATCGACGGAGGGAGAAAAAACCGCACGATACGATACAGCGGGGTTGAGAACGGCCGGTCCCTCTATTTTCTTCGTCGGGTGGTATATAAAGCTCGTAAAACCGAAATCCCCGACCGTGCACGAAAAGATCAACTTCTGATCGCTTGCTGGGGACGGGAACTTGTGTATATACATATACACGTATGTATATCTATGTATGTATACATAGATATATATTCTTTTTTGCTCGAGAAATCCCGCAGGACTCGTACGGATCACCAAATCCCAAACATATTTTTCGCCGAGTTAGCAAATTTCCGGACACTTTGGGCATCGACGACAGGGCTGACCCGTAGTGGTTTCCTTTCCCATCACTTTCTTTCTCCCCGCAGAACGGATGCATTTACGTGCCCTAAACCCCTGCTGATCTCACGAGGTTGCTCCTTGCTCCACGAACTTCAGGTCTTTTTTTCGACTGTATTTAATTCTGTACGAGTCACTGATATATTCAACTTGACTTCATTCTCACGTTTGGCATTGGACGAATTTACTAGCTGATTGTATATGTTTCGTAATCTAAATGTACGTTTCATTTTAACCGGAGAATCCGTAATGACACAGATTAACCGATATGACCAGTGAATGATAAATCATTAAAAAGCAGTGCGAGAGACTGAATTTCTCTGGTGCGATGCACTGGCCAGAGGTGAAGCCGTACCGAAGGCGCTACATGTAGAAATATCGATGGTGTGTGTAGTCGATTCGTAGCCGGCGGCGAAAAGTCCCATGGGTCCCATAAAACGGATATGCCAGGGCGGTTTGCTTCGAGGATCCCCTCGGACGTTGCTCGCCGTTATCGGTCCAGCCGCTCACGCACCATATGCACGAACATTTTCTTTTTCCTTTCCTCCCCCCCCTCTCTGCTCTATTCCAGCGCCGCCACAAGTTTGTCGGCCTACGTTGGAGATTCGACCAGTAGATTTGACCGTGGCCGAGATAAATGTTCCTTATCTCGGGTCGGATTAAATGAAAGCATGCGTTATCCGTAGATTAAACAAGTTAATATTACACGGACGAGAGATGTTATAATTGTCCATGAGGCGGCTCTCGCGCATCGGCTTTCGTCGTGGTTCGTTCCGAGACCGAGACGAAGCGATACAAAGCGAGCCGTCGAGAGGTTCCACGACCATCGGTGTTGTAAGCTCTCTCGACTCCGCAGAACGCACCGGCTCGCTCGGAGCTTCCTACGCCGGACAATAATTCAAACCGATTAGTCGTGACGCGCTCGCGGTCGCTGGGCAATTAGCGATCGAATTAATTAGCCCATTATCTCTTGCGGTGTGCGCGCGCATCCCGGACGGCGAAACGTTGATCGAGAACATGCGAGAGACGCGTCGAGCGAGGGAAACCAATAACGCCCGTGTCTCTTCACGATTCTTCGAACACTGTGTGAAAAGCTGCCACCGGTTGAAGCCGGAGATAAAAACCGTCCGCGACACAGATGCGAAGACAACTCGATGGGTGTTTTTTTTTTTTTTAAGTCACTGACATCAAACGTCGCGATACTCGAAAATCTTGTCGCGATGCGCACCTCGGGAGCAAAAAAGATCATTAAGATACGAAACTATCGTGCGTCTCGATGTTTTTTTTCCACTGGATTTTCCGCAGGGTGGAGCTCAAGAAGAGTCAATAAAAAAAATGTCACTGTGTTCAGAGACAATAATGAAAAAATTATCTCCCGTTGAGGAGTTATAGGCTCGTTCTCGTGCTCGCGGTAATAAATTATTGTTATCAAGCTTACCAAGCGTACGAAGGCGAATCGTTTATGTTTCATCTAATTAAAAGACGAGCTTGTGAAGGGGAAAATGTCGATCTCGTTGCGACGCTCGCGTCGGTTATGCGGCGAAGAAAATAGTCTCTGAGCTTTTCGCGGGTTCAGTGATGGTAATTTCTGTTAATAAAGTGGAGAGCCGACCGTCCCGTTTTTTATTTTCTTCGAATGTATGTGGTTTGGAAGTTGAGAGTAATAAAATCTCTGTCGCCTTTTTTTATCCTTCCGTGAATAAAACGAAAATCCGATACCAACCTTGGTCCCGGCAGTTCATGGTTCAAGCTTAGGGAAAGGCAATTACCGGGCGGTTTTGAGGGTGGCGTAGCACGGTGAAAATTCAGGGCTGTGACTGGAAATTCCTACGAACCGACGGTATAGAGAATTCAACTTGTGAAAATCCGGACATATTGCTATGGAGACCTGCGACGACAAACCCTCTCCTCGACACGGGAACAGGGCGCGAGCACGCGCGAACCTCCCCCCTCCTGGTAGGTCCCTTTTCATGGTGGTTTCCTCATAAATAAAAATAACCATCGTACACGACGCGAGACGGAACCGACCCCTCCGGGGATACATACGCAATATCGCTGGAGCTTGTTTCGTTCTTTTTTTCTATCGTCCCTCGACTCTTTGTCACCGCCCCGATTTTTCTTTATTCCGAAAGACACTGAAACTTTTATGATGACGTTAGATTCAAGAAAGAGTTTCCAAATTGCGAGATGAGACAAAAGGAAATTTCATGCTATTAAGGTATTTTTCGTTTTCACGGTGAAATTGAAACGCTTCAAAGTTTCGTCCCAAAAGTTTCATATCAAATTCCATAATAATAGATTGATCTGTGAATGTAATATTTTAAACCTCATTGAATTCACAAAAGTTAAACCTTGGGACTTTGACGTTGACGATTCACGACTTTCGTAATTAATACCAATGAAATTGATATCTTATTTTTTGAGACTAGACGATGCGCGACTTCTTGGACATCTGCGCGTTTCTTTGCACCTCCGATGTCGCGGTAAGTTAATGGTAACGAATTACGGAGGGTGTGATAGCAGTGGCAAGAGCAGAATTAATAGTAGACACGAGGAGATTCGAAGAGCCGGGCAGATTCATTGGTAATGGCCTCGTCGAGTGTGTCGAATCGAAAGTCAAAGAGCCACCCTGTCTATGGCTCGTTGCTCGTTCTCTGCCTGATCCGCGTGTAATTCGTCCGGCAACGATATATATACAGAAGGGTGGCTGCTGCTGGTGATGCCGTGTGATGCCGCGTAACACAGACATGGGATGGTTACAGTCGAATCGAGAGGAAGAGAGAAGAGCCCGGTGATCCCGCGCAACCACCAGCAGCGAGTGGGGTTGAAACGTCGCCATCTATCGTTCTATTTGTTAGCGGGCTTAGCAAATCACCCCAACGAGCTTACGTGATACTTGGGTACGAGGGTGCTAAGCCCTGGCGACGAGCGAGAGGCACAAACAGAGAGAGAGACTCGTCCTGACGACCGAGGGGTGAAAATGCCACAACGTTTGCGCTCCGTCTTTATCGCGCACTCACACCCTCCAAAGCTTCATTTCCACTGGTGGATATCTCTGCTAATTTTCTTCTCGTTGCCTCCCGAACCCGTCCCTTCGTAATTCGTACGATACGATTGCTGTCCGATGGAATATACGTTAGGCGCAACGAAATAGGAGATAAATCGGATAAAAATCCACAGGCTGCGCGGTCGACGTCCGATTAATCAATGAATCAAATTTACCGAACTTCGGACGAATTCACTGATGTACCGAGAAACATACGTTTTATGGTCAAATTTAATAGTTGAACGAAGAATATTTTTAATTTGTTGTTCTTTCACAAAACAGCTCGAGACTGATCGATGGACAAAAATAAGATAATTAAAAAATTTTACTCTTGTTTTAAATATTGAGACGAAGAGAAAATAAATGGCGGATGCAATAAAAAGTTGATGTAACCGTAGTCGGTGTTTTCAACTGTCCGATAGAATCTCTCTGGAATAGAGGAGGTGTCTAGAGAATGACTAAAAGTACCGTTAGGTGTATCGACATTGTTGGAAAAATGATTTTAAATCATAAACTCAATGGTTGGAAATAAAAAAAATTATCTGAAAAAAAAAAAAAAAATTGTCTCCCGACAAGGAAGAAACACCCTTTCGGGACAATCGAGCCCGTATTTTCCGATTAGAGGGCGGCATTCACTTATAAGCCATACCATAACACTTGTCCGCCGGCGTTATGAGTCTTCCGCATGGGGATTTTCTTCGCCGTATTGATGCGGTTTTCAGGCGTCAGTATGTATATATATATATATATATATATATATCCACGGCTGTGATATGGTCCAGGGGATGTTGCGGGGGAGGAATTCACCCCGTCGGAGGGTGGCCCGTGCGCTTTCCCGCTTCTGCTCTTGGGATATCCAGGGTGGACAGATTTACGAGCACCTTGGGCACTGATTCACGCGACGGGCTGCTGCTTCGAAGACCGGGAGGAAGAACACCCCTTGTACCTCCCCAACGACATCGGCCCTCGCCACATGTTCACTCGACACCCTCTCGAACGTAGTGCAGGCAACGTCACGGAATTTTCAGCGTGTAATTATTATTTTATGAGCTCCGGGACAGAGAGCGAGAGCAAGAGTTGCTCCCTCGTGAAAATTGTATCAGCCAGATGAGAGCGATCGTGTGTGTTAGGCAATGGTCCAAAAAATTCGTTTCCGAATCGCTACCGCAAACTTCGCAATAAAGCACGAACCCGATAGCCGCACGCTGCGGTCCGTTTCTTCTTCGATAAAAAATTTCTGAATGGTTGCGCCGCGTCCCAATATTTTGCCGACCGTTTCTCGTTACTAGAAGCTTCGGTCCGTGGTTTCAGGGGCTTCAATCTCCCGACTAGATTTGCGGCCGCGTCGCGCTTGTTTCCTGTTACGGTGTTGCAATTTCGCAAGAGCTACGTCAACCGCCTGATAGTTCTGTTCTGCAGTAACAAATTGATGCTTTCTCGAGGAGTGTCTGCGGGCAGGCAGTCTGTCTGCCCGATAACTGTACACACAACCTGCGTGGTCGTTCAACGAAGTGTCAAAACTTTAATCTCGTCGGATGACCGGGCGCTAACGGGAATTGGCTCCAACTCCATCGTCGCCTCACGATCTTCCGCTACGACTTCTTTTTCAACAATTATTTTCCTAGCGAATGAAAATCAACGCACGTCGATTAAAATTACTTTCTTGTACATCGGACGGAAAAACAATAACACCACAAGCGAAAAATAAGGAGTAAGCAAAAGTTGTTGGAAAATTGCATTTCGTCCCATTATCCCTATTTGCTCACTTTCCCATTTTGCCCCGCTCTATCATAAGCTATCAGCTACATATATAGACTATTCGAGTAAAGGTGCCAATTATGCGAATGAAGATTACTTACGTGTACGTCGGTATTCCGTCGTTACAGCTTTTTTCTTCCTGTCTCTGCGCTCCCGGTCTGAAAAAAATTGTATCGGTTACGCACTGAGGAGAAGCAGCTGGCTCGCACTGCGATTTCCGATTTTTTTTTTTTTTTTTTTTTTCGGGCCTCGGCTCCGCGCGAGTTACGCGCGAGCAAAGTAGTATTCCATCAGTCGCGAATTACGGGCAATTCCCCGGTCGGCAAGAAACGAGAAGCCCACACCTTGGGGTCTCTCGTCGGCGCGTTCGGTTTTGTGCCCGTAAAACTTGTAAGAGTTGTGTACGGCGCGCGCTTCTCTGCTCTTGCGGAGGAACACGTCTCTCAGCCTTGCACTCCGGAAAGAAGCATCTCGTGCCTGCCTTCCATGTACGGACCGAGGAAAATATACTGGTTGAAAGTGCGCGATAAAATTTGACCATAAGGAGCGATGAGAAAAAGAGCCGCGCGCCACCAATCCGAAGAACAGAATGATTGCGTTACTGCCTCGCAGCAGCTCTCGCTTATCTTCCTCTCGTTCCGTACTCCAATTTATTTTAATATTCGAACGGAACGAGAACAGTTAAAAAATCGAAGGGCCTCACAATTTACCTCCGATTCGAACACGAAATCTTTGCAGCCTTCAAATAATTTCCTACTGCCTCTTAATTGCTGCGAATTTGAGATACAAAAAATAAAGTAATTAAAGTGAACAGCAGCGTGAACTGGTAAATTCATTGCGAAATCGCTTCTTGCAGATCGGAATATAAAAGTGTAAGAAAATATTGGAACGATTTTTTGAAAAATCAACGTAGATCCTTACACATTGTGATTTTGTTTTTTGTACGTGCACTCGATATCTAAATTGTAAAATTTCTCAACGAGAGTACGCGGCAAACTTTGTACTTGGTCGGGGCAGGCGCAGAAAAAAAAATCTTACCGTTCGTCCGCCGCGCTCTCGCGAGAGTCGGAGCGCACCATAAAAGCTACCGGTGGTAGTGAATCGGGGGCGCGCGCCCGTTCTCTCAAACCCTTCGGTGTCTGACTCTCGAACGCCTTTGCCCGTATAACATTTAACATTTAAGACTTTAGAAGGTTGTAAGGAATGGCCTCCCTGTAATTATCGCCAAGGCGCGGCGCCTTGAGGTCTTCATTACGCGCCTCGAAACATCCTTGTTATTTCTCTGTACGCCGCGTGCGCCTTCTGTCTCTCGCCCTTCGCGTTGTTCCACGAGCGAGTCGAACCACAGACACGTAGAGAGCCCTCTGATGTGCTGCTTCTCGTCCTTCGTCGGGTACTTCGACGCTCGCGCGATGCTCACGGATGAAAACCTTCACGGCTGACCGGGATCGTAAAAGAAGAGAAGGGAAAGGTGGAGAACGAGAGAACACTCGATTGGCTGTTGCGAGCTGAAGAAATGTCGAAAACGAAATAAGAAACACTTAAAAAAAAGGGGGGCTCGTGAAACGATGGAAAGATATTTTACGGATATATAACATTCGCTGATAAATTATGGAGTAATTGGTTGAAAAATTCATTCAAATCAACTTTAAGAAAAAATAATAATCTGAATGTTTTCGACGGGCGATTTATCAGAAGAAAATTCGATAATAAAGTAGGAAATGCGTGAAAAAAAAGCGCTCACGAAACGATGCAAGGGACGAGCGATTCGTCCAAAAGTTAATTCGAAAGATAATAAAATTAAAAATTAATCTGGATTTGGTCGTGTGAATCGCGGGATGAAAACGTTTACGATAAATGGGAAGGCGCTTGAGAAAACTCTGAAATGCCGAATGGTATTATTGTATCTCGGACGATACACTTCATCCCCCGATCTGTACGCTCGACTGATCGAAATCATGACTCGCGGTTTTTTCTCTCCCGCTTCGCAATCAAGCTCAAGGTAATTAATTCTCTCGATCTCCGTGGATGGTCCATGGGATGATGCTTGTATATAGATCGCTGTTCGAAGAATTCACGGTGGTGGTCGCGAGCGTGAAAATGCTTCGATCGATCGCCCTCCCTGTCGATCTCGATGCCGAGGATGTATAAAGGATCCGAGGTACGGTATAAAGGAAGCTGCGGATCTCATTTCCTCGCAGGAGTATTAATTACATTTTACCACAATGTACCTATAGAATTAATTCAATCACCGACCGTTTTATAAATTTTTTTTTCTCACTCTCATAACAGACACAAAAATTTAAACACATCGAAACGAAAAAAATGATAAAATTCTCAAGCGCATAAATCCTCTCCGTGTTTGTTCGCAATGAAAAAAACTTTGATGAAGTTTCATGTTTACCACATCGACTCCACATTTTGGTTGTCAGCAATGTCGAATAAAAAAACGATTAGGGTCACCCAATTTTCAAACTACAGAATTAATGCAATCATCGACTGGTTTATCAATTTCGTTCTTCCCGTAACAGATACGAAAATCTAAATACACGAACGAAAGAAAAGCGATTTAAAAAAATAGAAAATAAAATTTCGACGAAGCTTAATCTTAATTTCATTGATTCCGCTTTTCCACTCTCGGCGAACACGAATTAGAAAAATTATTAGCTTCTTCCCGTCTTGCAATTTGCGAGGCTTCGCGCCGAGTGAAGCAGCTTCAAAAAACAACAAAAACTTCATCTCACTTCCCAGTAGATCCGAGTCGCGTATATATCTATATCGACGGGGATTTAATTTTCGACGTTGAATAGTCCGGGGATCCCTCTCGTTTCCCTCTCGCGAATCGATACTCGGAGTTTGCTCTGCTCTCGGTGCTCATGGCTCTGCTCGATGTGGGAGGGACCGACGGTCTGTCTCTCCGAGCTGTTCCGGGGACTCTCTCGCTCCCTCTTACCGGCCTCTTTCTATCGTTACCTCTATCGCTCTCGATTTACCTTGGCGCGCGGGCGCGAGAGGCCGAGCGCGAGGAATTCGGTACCGGGGCGCCATATTTCAGTTAAAGCGAAAAGGGGGTGAGTGCCGAACGGGAGGTTTTGCCACTGCTGGCGCTACCCGTTCTCCACCCCCGACGTCGCCGTACACGTTCGATGCCTGACTCGCTGCCTGCTTCACCACCACCCCCTCCCGTTGCCATGGCAATTAATTACCTTCATCCCTTCCCGCAACTGGAAGCGCACACCGGACTCCCCCCCCCTTCACCTGTACACCTTCCCTTCGAGCTGTTACTCTTCCGTTCCACTCGTCCTCTTTCGCGGACTAACGGGTGCTGAATAGAAATCGTGCCCGAGGCATTCCGGTCATTGTCCCAATTAAATTTATCATCGATCATGATCAAATAATTTTTTTTTTCCACGGGACGAACGATATTCTACATGAAAACGGGGTGACAGTAAAGATAAAGATTTGATTTTTTTATTGAGCGTTCGAAATCGTCCGGAGCTCAAAAGTCGCAACTTACTGATTCGATCAGTTCGGGAAATTATTTTTTTGGCGACTTTTTCTTTTCAAGTATTTCAATCGATCACGTCTGTGGAGCGGAGGAAAGTAGCCTGAATTCGTTAAGATTCCGCACACCCGTTGTGCAAGAGGAGCGAATGGACCGAGAGGGGAATGATACAATCGTGCGGGCTTTTCTCCGGGACAGTAGCCACTGCGAGAGATAATAGTGTAACTGATAGTAGTGGCTAACTGGGAGTCTCATTCTCCTGCCTTCTGTTCTTCTCGGATCCCGTATAGACCCTTTGCGCAGGGTACAGATATACGTTCTCACGTGTGAATATACCCCTGGCAAATAGCCTACCCTCTTGGCTTTTTCATCTACTTCTCCCGTTCCCCGTTCGCGTAGGTCTCTGCTGGGGCTAATTTTCGGTTTTCCCGCGCCGTCATCGCACCGGTTCGTCCGAAGAAGAAAGCAGGGTCGAACCCGAATCCACCAACTCGATTCGTTCCTACGAGCCTTCACCCCGATAAAGATTGGTCCGGGATATTGTTTTTTTATTTCCGAAGAAAAGAACAGAAATCGCCATGCGAATTCTTTAATTTTATCTATTTTATGAGCAAACGAACAGGTAAAATGTTTTCTGGATTATCGCTAAAGATCTTCAATTTGATAAAGTACGTACTCTCGAGGCCTTGTTTTTTCCATCTTTGCTGGTGATAATCATTGGGTTTTTCCACATTATCGCGCCGATCCGGAGAAAAAAAACACGAAGCCAGCTTGATTCGTTCCTATCCACTGTTATCAATATTGAATTTTTTTTTAATTTTCCAAAACAAAAATCTCCCTGCGAGACGAAAATTCTCGACCTTCATCAAATTTATTTTCCGTCTAATGAAAGCACAAAATGTTTTTTCCGATTATCTCTCAAGATCCTCGCTTCGATAATACCTAATGTGACGACCGCCACACAAACCGAGGTCTCGTCTGCCAGTTCGAGTGTCTAATCATCATAAATCGTTCTCGCCGAACCGCAGAAAATGCCTCGCCAATTTTTCAGCGTAACTGCGCGAATCCCGTAATACATTTCCTAGAAGAATTCCGCAGATTGATGAAGAGGACCGAAGAATACCCGCGCCTGGCTCGTCGCCTGTCCGCAACACACATAAAACGCCGTGCCGCAAAAATGCTTATAAATTCTTTAAAAAAAAATCCATGCCGAGTACAGCACTCGGTTAGTTTCATTGCCACCGCGGTAACGAATGACTCTCTGTATAGAAATGCCCTCTCGTTTCGTTCGGCTATCTCGATGGCGGAGGCACCCGAAAGAGCCGGTCGCGCGAGCTCGGGGCTCAACGTATCAATCTAAATTACAAATTCCATCGGACAATGGGCCAACGCTAGTCGCTCACCGGACAAGGATGACAGATCGAAACGAGCCGGCAAGAGCGAGCCGGAGAGAAGAGCCGCGAAGTGAGAATGAATAACGGAGACTGGTGAAACGCGGGCGAGGCGGGGTAGAGAGGGGAGGGCCGGGAGGAAAAGAATAATAAAGAACGAGAGAACGAGATAGCGGAGCTCTCGGTAATACGTCGGAGTGGTCCATCAGCCGTAGGAAGATTGTGTTGCGGGAGCGGCGCGCGGTGCTTGCGTTCGCGCCCGGCGTCAGGATAGCCCGTATTAACTTAATTTATTTGTCCTTTATTTGGCTGTCAGTTGAACCCGAGGCCCAACCGACAGAGGCAAAGACGCCCCGCTAGCCCTCCAGTCGCGGCGTCACTCCTGGAAATCTTAATTCCCTTGATCTTACTCTCTCTCCCTCTCTGCATCTCCTCCTCTCGGAGAGGAGAGTTCGGTTGGAGCGTGGTGAGGAGGAAAATACGCGGCTGTCGGAATGCGTACACCGAGAGTACTACACACGTCTACTAACGGACACACGGATGGAGAGGCGCAGAAGAGATACCCGGAGCCGCGGGCTCTCCTCCCACTGGTGGAAACCGACAATGGCGATTGCGCATCACGATGGTGAAAGCGTTCGGACGTCTCAATCTACTTGAGATACTACTATAAATAATGTATTCTGTAACTAGATTCTTCGTACAGGGTGTATCAAAGTTGAGCCTGTGGACATATTTATCTGAAATATAAAATAAGATTAAAGATATTTTTAAAATCGATCGATCGTCGTCGTCATGGAAGTGTTTCACTATAATGTTAATTTTCACCGGAAAAAAATATAGGTCGTCGTTTTATCGAGATAATAAAATGATTAATCGGTTGAAGAAATTTTCCCAAGCGTAGTTTTTGTTAGGCCGGACTCGCAGTTTGACATGCGAAGTACCGGAAGATTTTCTGTGGAAATTATCCATCGATGATCTAAATGAACTCATCGCGCTACAATTGCGCGGTAGTTCAATCGATCGCCGATAATTCCTCCGCGGCCTTAGACGCGCGATAATCTCTCCTAACCCAACGTAATCGACGAGAATTCGCTCGATGTTAGGTTCGTAAATATCGCGGACGAATGTAAGGTCTCACGTACGTGTATCTCGGACGGGGGACGAGAACGAAAAGAATAAACGATAACGAGTTGGGAAACAAAGCTGCGATGGCCTGTCTTCGATGGAGGGGTGAGATACAAGCGCTGCGGGTCCTCCAAATTGATCTTAGAAACTCACTGACGAGGCGAGGAAAAGTTCGATTCGACGAAACGAGAATCGAGGATTTCTGCTTGGAGCGCGGTTCGGTTCTGGCAGGGAAAATCAAGATGAAAGTGTAGCGAGACGAGGAGTTCGAAGGGCGAAACGCCGGAGGTATGTACAGAGGGTGAGGAAGGATCACCGACACCCTTGGCGCAATTCGCCGACCATAAAAGTCAAGTTTACTCCGGTAGCGATAATGCTTGTAATCCAAATACAATTCCCGGATCTATCGCTCTCTTTCGCGCTGCGACTCTTGGGATGAGATTCTACGAGGGGATGCCGCGAAGAACCGGCGGGGGGTTGCCGAACGCGTTAGCGTTCCCCGCAGGGGGTGACTCCGAATGACTCCGGCCTCCTCTCCTGGGCCGTCGAATACCCTCGAACAGCATGAAACTGGCCGCAAATCTCGTCACGATTTACTAGTGTCGACTTCGCGAGATAGATAGGGAAAATGAGCGTTTTGGGAGGGCGAGCGAGATGACCGAAAAGCCGGCGCATAAGCCACGATAATACCCGCAACGATTACGATATTGGAGGCAGTTTATCTCGTTACGAGAAATCTTTCAACTTTCCTCATATCGTGATTGGGACGAAGAATTTTCCAGTATTAATATATTTTTTTATTTTACTTGACTTTTGCTTTCTCATGTGGAATGAAACTGGAAGAGTGCGATAAATATGGAACATTTATTAAAATTTCGGGCATACTTTTCTCGCCAGAAAGTTAACCGATCGATCGCTGGCTTCTTCGTGGAGGAAACTACAGACAAAATTGTGAGAAATAAGGAAGTCGTATCCAAATTACTTTGTATTCTCTTATTCCTCAATTGGTATAGAATTAAGGGACTGTTTTGTGTATGGGAAAAATACGCTCTTCAATTTCTCGGGTAGAATTTATAATGCCAGTTTTTTCCATGAGATTTTTTTCGCAGAGATCGTCGACATCCATTCAATGTCTTTCAATCGCTATGATAGATGATGCCAGATTTTTTACCCATGGCGAGTTCCCTGTACACGAATGGCTTGAATTTCGAGCGAACAAGAAAAGTGAAGACGTTAAAAGAAAGGAAAAAAAAAAAAAAAAAAAAACGAACGACTGGCTCTCGTACCGCGGAGGACAAAATGTCAGGCGAGAATGACCGATGACTCTAATGCGAGAGCGTTTGGAAGCAGCGGAGCTTCGGCAGCTCTTCGATTTCGATCTCCCGCGAGAGGAAAATTCATTTCCCTATTATTTCGCAACGTCGCCCTTGAGACGTATGAATCGTTTGTTATCGCGGCCTAGAGCGCTCGCCCGCCGCTACCCCCGGGGCGTTATTAAGCGATTCTCTCAGCCCCCCTGACGTCAGGAGAGTCTCAACTCGTCAAAGTACCAAGCCAAAGGAGAAATGAATTTGTTTAGAATCGATACGTACGAAACGATTTTTTTCTCCTTCGATTATCTACAAGATTCCGCTTAAAAATTTTTTCTTTAATTTCGTTCAATAATTTTCAAGCAGCGGCAAAAATTTGTTTAGAATTTTTTCTTCTCTGAAATCGATTGGTAAATATGCGACCTGAGAGGAATGGCGAGGTTTCCAGCTTAATATCTCAAAATCGGAAAAAAATTGATTTTTTTGAAACTTTCATGCGGATCGCTAACCACCTCATCCGATTGTCTATAAGATTTCTGTTGAACAATTCATTTGAATTCTTTCCTCAATGATTCTCAATATATAAAGAGTTACAATGAATACATAACTTGTTCTCTTTCCAGACCATCATTGTCAGTGCCGTCAATCGTACCACTCGATGCTGGAGCAATTACTGGCGCCGATTTTATAAACTCGCCGGCGAAAATCGGCTTCATCTATTTCGTACCGGCGACCCGTCGAGGTGGCGAAGGCGGACGAACGCGAGGGTATCGTCGTAGGCGTGCCGGTCGCGTGCCGTGCATCCATCATCCCTGTAAACGGCTACTTTCGACTCCTGCGGAGCGTTGTTGTGCCCCGACGAAGTGGTCCAGAGCGGCCTCTCGTCTCTCGCTCGCCTCTGGCGTATTCCTGTGTCGCGTGGTCGAGCTATCGTCAGCCAGCGAAGAAACCGATGAGAAGGGTGAAAGAGGCCAACAGAGAAAATAACAGAAAATATTCAGCCTTTCGAGGGAGAACGAGAACCCGATTATATTACAGTGGCCCACTAAACGCTGTCACAATGTTTGACACGGTCACGTGTCGGTCCCTCAAACCAAACGAGACGATGACTCGTTCGTTGGTTGGATCACAGTAGGAAACTACAATACACACATGGAAGCCACGTTCCGCGAACCGTGCCCTCTTACGTCGTCAAATATTTCGACAACCCTGTTGATTGACGAGCCATCTAATGTTTTCATACGAAAGGATTTTGCCTCTTGGGCACCCGTAAAATCTTCTGATAAATTCTCCTTACTAAAGAATATGGTAATCGGTAGTGTCGCGGCCATGAAGCGTTTTTTTTAGATTTACCGTTACTTTATCCAGGAATTTTTTCTCATTGTTCCCATTTAGGTGTGCGTATAGGTGAGAGTTGGGAGAGGCCGATCAGGAAATCGGGAAACATCGACAGGGCAAAATGAGAGCCTCTAAGACGTGCGGCAGAAACTGCTACGATAAAATTTCTTTATCCTCGACTAGGAGATGAAACGATACAGCTGGCTGTCGGGCACTCCACTTATTTAGATCCGTCTCGACATCGATTTACCAGGGATTTTGTGAAATGGTCTCCGGTCTCGCGATCGACGGAATTCCTTCGGACGGTCTCGAAGAGGGAAAGAATAGAAACATCGCGAGTCGGGCGTCCCGTGATGCGAGGGAGCCAGCGAAAGGTGGGTCTTCAGGGTGGCAGGGGTGGTTGGAAGTGCAGAGGTAACAGGGCGAGAAGCCACGGGGTTACGGTCCGTAGCTAATAAATTCGCGAGGCTCCGCAGTGCCCGGGGCGGAAGTTTTTTAATCGCGGAGCATGCTGGAACCGGGGGCAGCGTAGCGTGAGGCACAGCACCCTCGGGAACTGCCCTCGAGCTCGCGCGCGCGCGCGCCTACAACCCCGACGTAGTTAAAACCCGTCCTTGCCATTGCCCGGTTTGCTCTCGGCTCTTTCTGCCAGCCGAGAGCGGCAGGGACGGAGAGAACGCGCGGTGGGAGCGCTTGTCATTTTAAATCACTGCCCGGTGAACCGGCCAAGCCATGGGACACGGGGAATCCCCTTCGCCCACAACACAAGCTCCCCGCTCGGAAAACTCGGATGGTCCCGCGCTGTACGCGAACATTGCCGGAATTTCACCTGAATTAAATTCCCTTTTAGTTTGACTGTGTAATAGCCAGCCCCTGTCCGGCCACCGGGGAAGCTAGAAGGGTAACTGCGCGCTCTCTCGCTAATGATATTTACGAGCAGCGGAAAACACAACGCGACGAGGACGATTCCAGGCTGGCTCGGGCTGTTTGTAGTCGAAACTGCTAACGTTTGCGCGCCACGATAACCCTCCGCGAGAGACGATCTTGTTCTATGGATACATCGAGGTGACGCAAGCGAAGATTAATGGCCCCTGGCCGCGGCCGACGATTCTCGCCTGCGACAACTCTCGCGAGTTCGTAACACCGGTTCGTTCGCGGAATAATCAGCGATACGAGGAAAATATTACAGCTGCGGTATAAACCTGATTTCCGTTCGGAGTGAATCTCGTTTTTGCGACTCTTTAATGGCCCTGTTATTCATTTTTTATGTTCAGCCATCAAAGTCAGGTACTTTTTTTTGCACGCGTGAAGCGATGCATAAAGTTTGATTAGATTCTTTGAGTTTTTAGCGAGAGATTTATTTCGCTCGTTTTTCTCTCTGCAACCGTGCAATAAACGAATTTTGATGGAATGGTCACAATCAAATCAGCGAATCATTGGTCAGGGAATTTTTTTTTCGACTCCCGCGATAAACCGAATTTGATTAAATCGCAGTAGATTTTTTTTCTTTCAGCGACTCATTTATTTTGAAATTTTAATCAAAGCGCTGCGATAAATGAAATTTAATTAATGCGCAATACTTGCGCCATTCGGTGTGATAAGAACGTGCCGATAAAAGTACAAACGAGTGACGATGCCGCGGACTGTTTCTCGCAGATTTCTCAGCGTCAGGCTTATTACAAAACAAGAAGGATTCGACAGACACTGGTTCGGGATCGACAGCAGGCGGACTCGATAATGCGAACGAAGTTTCCCGCCCGAGGGGTTTTCAATTTTATGGCCAATACTCAGACGGTACGCAAAAGGCCAAAGGCCAGACACTTCGGATTCGCTCAAATTGCAGATCCGCAGTTGTGTTTAGCTACAAATGCCTCGAGTCTCCCCGACCGTACGGATCCTCGTCCGATAGTCCTGGGAAGTTACGCAGCGAATTCACCGCCAATACGCCAGCTTCACTTGGCCATCAAAGCGAAATGCAGTTTCGCGAGAAACCTAAACCAATAAACTTCGCCTCGAATTACCATTCTGAAGATCGCTGCCTCGAAGCTGTTCCAAACACGCTCCTTAATTATCGCGCGTAATATTTAACCGCGAAACTTTTGATTGCCCAGTTAATTCAACGACCCCTTCATTGACTAATCAATTTTATTCATTCAAGCCCCGATCGCGCTCGAGTTCAGCGGGTCCGATATTCGCCGAGAGCCGAGATAACGTCGCGTTGTAAAATTTCCTAAATGAATAAGCAACACAGCCCCTTGTTATGAATAGAAAATTAATATAGGTCAGTCCACAATGATTCTCGCACTCTCCGCGTCATTGACTCCCCCCCCCCCCCGCCCCCAAGAACCTTATCGCATCTGCCCGTCGCCTCGAGAAGCCGCCGATCGCGGCCGAAAGAAAGCTCCGTGACGACTTCCGGTTGTCCAGTTAACGTATCGCAAGGCCGGTATATTTATTTTATTTCAACCAACCATCGTCGAAACATTTACTCGACAATAAACCGAGCTCCGACAGGCAAGCGATGATGCGTCTCGAAGTTCGTTCGGTCTCGCAGCTCGTGTGTGAACATACGTTGCTTATCTGCATCGGTAATTAATATTCCGATGTAGTCGCTCGCGGGCAACACAAAAAAAAATTTAAGGAAACGCCGCGGACGGGGAAAAACGGATAACAAACGAGCGGGCTGAAGAGGGGGGGGGGGGGGGCTATCAAGAGGCAGCTGCTTCTTCTCACCGTCGAACAAGAGATTTTTTACGAGGCTACGATATGTCGGAAAACGAGTTGATCGAGCAGACTCCGAGACGCGCCGCTATCGGAGGAAGTGAGGTCGACCTCTTCTTCGTCCCCTCGGGCCCTAATCGGACCGTGGGAGAGACGTTTTCCCCACCCGCGTCCCTTACACTCGCTATTAGCGTATCGATAGTGTATCATGGAAAATGTTATAAATACGTCGAGAGACTCCGTGCTAGATGCGACGTTCGAAACTTCCAATATTCACGGCACTAATTGGGCCTTAAGAGCGATTCGTAAATCGTGTGAGTTTTTTTTTCTGGTCACTTTCACCCATCGACGAACGCAGAACAGAAAAAAAGGTCAATAAAGATATCGGTTTTGAAGTGGAAACAAAAAATTCGGGAGAGAAAACATCCAATAAAGATATCGAATTTGATGGAGCGAAAAAAATGATGGAAACACGAAAATGGTCAATAAAGATATGGAATGTGGAGAAAAAAATTAAGGGCTAATTGGCTCGAGGAGATCAAGCTACTTTCCTGATCTTTCTTCCTCTCATTCTCCCTATCCGTAGCGATTTATCTGAACGTCCCTCCGAATCGCCCGGTTTTCGGACACTCGCTCCAAAGTTGAGTTCCTTAATGGAGCATCGAGAGTCGAGTTCGGAGTGAAATACTGCCGGGGTTTGAAGAGGGGTTCGAAAAATCACACGAGTCGGGGACGAACCGACAGAAATCAGGACCAAGCCGCTGGATCCGCGACGAATTCTTCAGCAACGGTGAGCGGCCGCGACCCTTGCGTCGGACCTGCGGAGACCTCGTTGTTGCACCCTTCGCGCATCGATACGGACACACGGGGCTCCCCTGAATCCCTCTCGAGTCTCTCGTCTCCGTTTATCTCGTCGTGAGACCTCGCCGGCACGAGATACAACCATTCCCGTGGCTGCGTTACGCTCTCGTCTCTCGCTAATGGAGCCACCAGCACGTGCCGACACGTGGCGTCGGGTTAAGCAAACTATCGATTATGGGATTTCACGCTAAGCACCTATAGGATTACCACCCCGAGCTGGTTTCGCGCGAGAGCCGAGAGAACGATGAACGATAAAGCCAGTGGATTTGTTGCTCTTTTCCCGGACGACGGGCACAACACGATGCGAGTAAGATACCACTCGGGACAAGAACGGTGTGGCTAGCTCCACCTTTTTTTCTGATGCGCCCTTCCCGCGATATCGCGAGGCTGGATCTGTGCGACGACGTCGTCCGTAGACTCTCGAGCCAAATGTTTTTTATATGTCGAGCGGGCTTGAACGGTGACGATTTTTCGAGGGAAAAAATTTGTTTGAGTAAAAATTGTTGGCTGAACGAAAAAACACGTTCATGACGATTCACTATGATTATGATTTTTTTTTTTAATGTTCAGGGATACGACTTATTGACTTTTGAAAAACCGTCAAGATTTTGTTTACGATTTAATGAATGGGGAAAAAAGTTTTCTCATAGAATCTCATTTACGGTCAGACATCGTTATAGATTAGCGTTATACGAGCGTGTAAAATCGGGCGTATGGCTCTGGGAACTTTCGAACAAGGGGACTCATTTGCGCCGTGGGCGCGGCACCAAAAATCTTTGGCGTTGGCCAAGATCAAATATGGCTATGATTGTCCGTGACGAATTCGTCGCCACACATCCGCCGAACTGCCTGCGTATTCCCTTGCGCCCGGTGGGAAAAACAATTTTCACGGCGATTTGAATTAGAGCGAGTCCCGGTCTCGTTCGACCGCCGTTTATTAATGTACATCGGGGCTTCCCACGACGAACGCAACTATATCGGAACTCGTGGCGAATCGCGTGTGCCGGGAAATTTGTCGCGGCCAATGGACTCATTGCTAAATGATTTGGGAAAAATTGTATCTTAAAATCTTTCGAATATTAATTTTCTCGATGACCGGGCAGAAAAATAAAATAAGTCGAAAAAAAATTATGTCTTTAAATGAAAAAAAGGTGATGCTCTTAAAAAAAAAAAATCTTGAACGACAAACTTCCTTTGAAATTCATTACAGTCCATTACATTTTTAAAGAATTTTCCCATTCAAATTCTATAAATAATTTTTTTTTGAGCCAAGATGAAGCAAAAAAATGTGCAAAAAGCAAAAAATGAAAATATGATCGACATTCAGCCTTTAATTCCTCGATGGCGATGCAGCCGACGTCGGTACAGTAAAGAACGGTTAAACACGAAAACCCCCAAGCGTGTCGGGAAACATAGTTTCGCAGATTCATTCGCAGTTCGTTCTCGGCGAGACGCTCGAAGCATCGGCGTGTTCGCGTCCATGTGTTGGAAGCCGTGCTCGTTCGATATCGCGAAGAGAGCTGGCAACGAGAGAGGCGAGAAGAAGACCGAGAAGACGCCGAGGAGAAGAAGAATGGATCGAAAAAAAGGGTCCGCCAATGCGATAAGGCCTTTGAACGAGAGCCGCGGGGTCGGCTCGCCACTGACCCCAGCATCCTGCCGGGCTGAATTCGCGTTTAATGAATAACTATTGAATCCCGCCTCTATCTCTCACAATAAAAAACAAAAAAAATTGGCATTCGCGTCCCGCCGATTGCGCTACTCGTCGTACATTCGCGGACGACCAACACACCCAACATCACGGCCAAAGTGTACTCGATGACTTCGTGCACCGTTTAGCCCGACGAACGGTGTCGATACAGCTGAACGAGCGGTAATCGGTAATGCTCAAATAAATAATTATTAAATACTAAAAAAAAAAAACGAAAAAGATATCGTAAATGCACCGAGAGAAAGGAGTAAAGGCCGGCAGGTGCGCCGTGTATGAAGAGAAGCCTCTCGTGCCGACGAGACGTATAACCGAAGCAGTTTAACGCGTCTGCCGAAATTAAGTACCGAATTAAGAGTTCGGGGAAGACTACAAGGCAAAAACTAAAAATAAAACCGCGATACGTCGCGTACAGACAAGACTATCTACAGACGGTGCCTTGTCGAGGGTAAGGGAGACTGGGGAAAAATGGCACAGCGGGGTAAAACGGGACAGTGAGAGTAAAATTCAATCTCTCAATAATTTTTGGATGCGCTACTTTGTCCCAACAATGCATCTGTACTAAAAAAAAAAAAAAAAATAGTGGATCAGCTCAGGCGCGTTCCCTAGCGTTCGAAGAGTCTATTTCGTTATTATACTTAAAAAATGTTGTTGAAATCGACATATTTTTAAGCGATTGAAGCAAACAGTCTTAAAAAAAAATTATTTAGACGTACCAACTAACAGCTTTGCCGGTGTCGAATAGCAAGTTTTTGCCCATCAATCATTTTCTTCCTCGCACGGTCACCATCTAACAATGATTGAAAGTTCACATTTTGTCTCATTACGCCGTTTTTCCAGGGCCATTTCGCCCCGGTCTGCCCTATCGCACGAGTGTTCGCGAAAAGGATATGCCGAGTGTTCGTTTCGCGCACGGTGGGAAAAGATAATGAGAGGGCAATCGCGTATTAGGGAAAGAAGAGATCGCTCGGTGTCGGTTCGGAGTTTCGCGTTGCGACTTCGCTCGCGGTGCAGTGACTCCTCGTTCGGCGCACTTTCTCTCGAACCATAAACATTTTATAAATCGTTCATCCCCGTTTCGCTCGTCTCATCGGCTCCAACGCGTCGTGGCTGCTTCTCGCCGTTCCTTCCTCTCATCTGGCGGGTTGCCCGGATAATCTTACGTGCAACGGGCGCGCACTCGGCCCCGAAGAGCTTCCCCGATGCAGCGGTGCCATCGCGTATACGCCCCGGCTAAGTATACATTTTATCCGTAACGTGTTCGCCATTACCCTACAACGCCGAGGCCACAGGCTAAGTAACGGCAAGCGAGCGGCATGAGGGGTCGAACACTCGCACGAGCGATCTCGAGAGGCGCTCTTCGGGCCCGGCTCCGGCTCGGCTCCGGTCCGGCTCCGGGCCCGACCGTCTCCCGCTCTCCTACGGGGTATCGTAATGCGATGTGTGTGCAGCATAAGTGGCCATCAGCCAACATAAACAATCGCCGTGGTAAGTATACGGTGAGAAATGTATTTCCATCCTCGTCGATTTACCTTACCGAGCGGCTATCGCGAACCCGCTCTCGCGCCGTTTCCATCGCTTCCTCTCTACCTCATCATTATACTCTCACCCCGCTCGTGCGTCGTGTCTTTCTTACTCTGTGCCTCTGAGTCTTAGGGTATTACACGCCGATTTATATATATATACATATATATATATGTATATATATAAATATGTATATGTATATGTATCGTAGGAAGAGCGTACCGGTCCGTGGAATATGTCCGAGAGAGATGCGCGAGAGAGCCGGAATGAAGGCCCCATTGCGCCGGAGACGGCGAACAGTAATGGAGCCATTATCGCTGGATAACTTCATCATCGGCCATTGGCGTCGTCGCTTCGGGATTTTTTTTACCTGTCCTTTTTTCACTGTATACGTTCCATAAGTGTATAAGTGTATCTCGAATACACGTATTTATATTCGATCGTCGAGGTGAGACGTCTACGTGACTCGATTGTGCGCGAGAAAAGAGATATCGCGAAGGAAGAGTCTCGTTACCTGATATACACGTCGATTATATCGACGATCCGATTTGATGATCCGGACGAGAGCGGGAAAAAAGTGTTAGGTTTTTTTTTGTGTTTTTTTTTTTGTTTTTTTTTTTCTAAAGACTTCGTATAGCGCGCGTTTCCTAGTAATTCAGAATAATATGAATCATTTTCTTTCTCGTTAACACTTTTAAATTGGTCTCGGAGCTACTTATCCTTAAAGGAGAGCGGACCGGACCGATGGAAACTTTCGTTGATGGAATTTCTCGAAGATATTATTTTCGCTATCTTGTTATCGCCGGTGTGAGTTTACATACGCGGTTTTATTTTTTCTGGGAATCGTTCCCGGTGAAACGAAATCATATCGCGAGATAACTATACGGTGGAGCACACACTTTCCTGTTGTGATGTGCGGTTGAGGGGGGACACGGCGGGCCAAGATCAACCGAAGATTGACCACCTTCGATGGTAATGGTCGCTTGATTACAAAGCAGGCTACGCCACGGACCTGCCCCCAGTTTATATCAATATCTCTGGTTCACGCACACGGTATTTGATGACCGGTGGTTTTCGCGACGTCGGAGCAAAAAAATAAAAAATATAGGAGAAAAAGTGCACTGTCCATGGACGCCGGAAGACATGGAGTTTTCACATTTTTACAGACATGTGATATCTTATTCTTTTTGTGGCGCTCGAATATTTTGGCGACAACTATCGTGACGATTTTTTATAACAGTTAAGTGTCACCAATGTTACACTGTGAAATGGTAAATTTACTAGATGACTTTCTACTTTAGAGGTAGCGAAGGTTTTTCCTGATTTCAGAATCTTCATTTTACGGCTGAGCATTTTTACTGAACCGGTGATCGCCAATCGGAAAATTTTTCCAATGGATGGCCAATTTTATAGCAGCTTTCTAATAGTCGGCATTTTTCCTTATACTGAAACATTAAAAAGGAATTTTTTTTATCTTGCAGCCTACTAGAGCAACTCTCACGAATAATTTCAATGAAAGTGAACTGCCAATAATTTTGCAGAGTAAAATAATAACATTTACCAATTGGCATTCAACTGTGTAGGTGATAAAATTTTTTTTATCGAATCTTCACATTCCAACTGAGATATTAAAATTATTCTCAGGCCAGAATTGGAAATTTTTTTCCAATCATTCGACAGCCTATTTTATGGTGATTTTTTTTGTAATCCGCGTAATGGAAGCATTCAAATTTTCGCGCTTTATTTTACAATTTTTTCCAAATCCTTTTGTCTCTTGATTTTCTTCTCCGGTCGATGCTTCTGCACCCGAAATTGCGACGAGGGTCGGAGACGCTTCGAGCGTGTAGATTGGGCAGGGTGGAAGCGAGATAAAGCTAAGAGGACAGAAGTTCACTGAACGAGGGTGAATCCCCGTAAGACGAGGGGGGTTGCGAGGCGAGAAAACCGTGCGGAGTCAGCAGCGAGAGAAAGAAAAATGTTCCGGGGTGCGGGTGACCGAGGCGAGAATTCACCGCAGAGACGCCTCGTCGAGGGAAACAGCGGTAAAATAAACTGTACAGGGCATTTTACTTTCCGCGAACGCCATTGGGCGAACGAACGTTTCGGCTCTTGCCGGCACCGCCATTTCCACTCCTGTACATAGTCGTCACTTAGAATCCTGACGCCTCATTGTATCAGGTAAAACTCTCGAGACGGAGTTCACCGCCGAAAATAAATGACGGCGGATTTTGAACGTCGCGATTAATTTTACGAATTTTATGAAAAGAAGAATTTCCGCACTGAAAAACAAAAAAAAAATGAAAAAAAAAAAACAAGAAAAAATGTTTGCTTTAATTCTACATTCAATTCCTGCAATTCTATATGATAATAAAACAACGACGGCGAAACTGTTCAGATGAAGTTTTACCGTTCGATCCGGTAAGGAATTGTACAAATAAAAAAAATTCTTTTCAAAGTTCGCTGGTAAATTTGGCTGAATCATTGATTTTTTTCAGTGGGTCTTGGGTTAATTTATACGATATTTACGTAATTTACGGTTGAGAGAAATCGTGTCTTGGGTTAATTGATTCGATTGGAGTTCAATCGATTATTATTTTATTTAAAAAAATCCAAAAGAAAATAATTATAGGTAAAAGTTGACTCGAGCTACATTGGATTGGAACGGGCGGCGGAGTCAGCTCTATTCCGAAACATCTTTGGCGTTACAGTAGAACGAATCTCTCGTACACTGGACTGGACAAAACATTCCCCGGTCTGATGCACGCCCGCCGTCCGGCGAACCTATAATACGAGTGTGATTAGCATTATTTACGAGCGGTTAACGATTAACCCATAAATCTAAAGAATAACTGTGTTATCTCGCGGCCTCTCGGTATACCGGCAGCAGACGCAGCCGGTGCCCTCTTCCTTATTCTCGTCGATCGCCGTGCCAACGTCCGCCGACCGAGTCACGAGACTCGGCCCGTTCATTGGAAAACGTTTTTACTTAACCCTTTCAATCATAACAGCGATCTCGGGCTCTTTCCGATACTGTCCGCTACAAATTTAATTTTTTTCTCGCCTTGTGAGTCCTCCAGTCTGCAATCTTCAGACCGTTCTGCTGACAACAGAATATACGATACAAAAAATTTCTACGTTTACCAAACTTTTTTTATCATCAAACCTCGTGAACAATTCTATTCTTAATTTGAAAAAAATATTCACAAAATTATCCGACATTTCTGTAAAATGGGAGGAATATGTTTTTGAAATTAACATGCAGAAAGTCGTCGAGGTTTCTGGACGGTTCGATAGTCGGATCGTACAACACCTCGTCGTAATTCGTCGGGTCGCGACCTCAAAAATTCTCCACCTGGAGTGTCCGTAACAACTTCGATATTTCTTCGCCTATTCTCGTCTTGCGCCCGGGGGCGAAACGGCTCGGTGCTGCTCTCAAGCGCGATCCCCGGTAACGCTCCGAGACCTCTCTCATCATCATCGCTGTAATTTTCCGGGTCGATAACACGCGATGATCCAGCCGATTACATGCACACTGTGCGATATTACTCCAAATTGCTCGGTAACACAGGTCCCCGTCATTTATCTGTCTGGTAATTTTTCCAGTATATCGTACCAAGACAAAGATTGGCCTATAGCCATAATAGTTACAGAGCGCGCGGACGGCAATTCCGTGCAATCAGCAAGTGACGAGAGCAACGCGAAACGCGCTCGGATATGCCTCTGCGCCGGTGAAAAACCCATCGTTCTCGCGCACCCCGCCACGAACTGATCGCTGCAACAGATTTATTCCTCCTTGCATCGCGATATTCTGCGCGGAAGCTTTCTTCATCACAAATATTTTTTTCACGGTCGTCAAGATAGACCGATCAGTGACCAATTCGTTCTAATCGCTATAATTATTTTTTGTCTACTGTCAATTCTTTGCAAATGCTCTGTTTCAATTATTTTTCATTTGTAAAAGGGTCCTTAAAAAAAAATAAGATTCATTTGTGGAAGCGACTTTCCGGATCAGCCAAAAATTGTCGGACTGTCCGGCTGCTCCCAACCTGCAAATAAGTACATCTATATATAAAAAAAAAAATAAAGCCTAACAAATGCTCTCATTCGTACAGCAGGATCGATTCACCCCAAAAGACCAGCTTTTTATACGTCGCTATATTCACGTGAGTCATGCCACGTGCTCCATTTTAGACATACATCTTTCGGAAATACGTGATCCTGGCCCGGTAAATGACAAGCGAAGCTTCTATCGTCCGGAATAATATTTTGATCGCCGAACGATGTTCGCTCGGCGAAACTCTTCCGCTATTGTGATGCACGCGTACCTTGAGGCGCGTCTTTCTTCCTGAGTTTCGCGTATAGGTGTCAGGAGGTGGAGGAATGGCAGAGGGGGGTGGGGGTTGAATGGCGGCGGATGAAAAAAGCCAGCAAGAGCTCGGCGTGCAGAAGCGAGAGGACGAAGGAGAGCCGAGGGGATTGCAGGAAGAACGCTACAGGGGTTGCGGTATGCCCGCGTATCCTCCTCGTTCGTTCGCTACTTGCGCCTCTGGCGCAGAGCTTTCACGTATTCGAGGCACGTCATCCCCCGCCAGTGGTACGTCATTCGCCCTGCCGCTAATCAGAACTAACCGCCGCTGCGTGCCCGGGGTTTCTGAAAGAGTGACTGGAAATTTCGCGGCCTGACGGTGAGAGAGAACCGAGAAACGCTGAGAGGGGAGGGAACGAGAGACGGATAGAGACGGATAGACCGGAGGGAAGCGACATGACGGAGCGGCGCATGGCGAAGACGAAAGAAAAGCCAAATTCGGAGATCGAGAGAAAAACCGAATTACGGCTGAGACTGCAAATAGCACACGGTAAAAAAAAAAAAGGTTTTCTCATCTAAAATTTCGTGACCCGAAACCTCTGCTATATTTATTTTTTTGCAAATTTTACAATTTTTGTTTCGACAGAAGTAGAGATGTTTAAGTTTAATAGATTTGGAGAAACATGAAAAATTGGTGAATTTGCAAAAAAATTACATTATGGATCAGAAACTGGATACTGGATTAAAAATGTTTTTTTTTTTAAACGGGCTTTTTTTTTATACTGTGTACAGTTTAGAAGAAAATTAAATAACCGTGCGTAAAATTTTATGCACGGTTCAGTAAACGGCTGCAAGGCGGGTGTCGGTAATACAGAGGGAACGAAAGCTCGGAGTCCCGGTTGCGTTCCATAGCTGGGAGAATTGTGCCGGGAAAGTCGCCATCTTTATGTTTCACGTACGAAAGGAGAAGCTCCGATGTCTGTTGCTCGCCCGTCTTTTATAGCCGAAACTCGCAGTTGCTGTGTCGATGCACCTTGAGATCCAAATTCGCGAAGAAACGATAGCAAAAAATATTCTTGCTTCGCGTCTCGTTTATTTCCCGTACAACGTTTCGCGCAACGGAAGTCCTCAGCTCCGGGAGTGGAAGATGTTTCCATGCCCTAAGGAAAAACCGTGTCTCCTCCTTCCGGTTGGTGTTTTGTCGGTTCCGCGCTTCTTGTTTACGGGTCCGATTTGACTTGCAAAGTGGCCGGAGAGCGGACTTCGTTCGGTGCCAACATTTCACACAAGAGCGGAGCACCCGAAGTGTTTGCCGCGCGGCGGAATGAGAAGTGTCTTGGGCTGTGGCAACGCTGCCGAGAACTAAGGTGCGAGGACAACCCCGTGCGGATGAAACTTGGTGCTTTTGCAGGTGATTTACCGTTGGCGGTAAATGCATGTTTACGATTTATATAACAAATGAGTTTGTTCGCTCTTATCATAGTTGCGTACACATGTTACTTATCTATTATCCGTCGCGTGACGGACTGCCTCTTGATGCGAACGAGTTTTCACTCTCGTGAATAAATAAAAAATAAATAAATAATTAAAGCTCCGCGACAGTTCGCCAAGACGTGAGGTACATTATGCAAGAGCTGTTAATTGCGGCGCCGTGAAATCTCTCAAGCATTAAAGAGCGCGAGAGACGGAGACGTCTCAAACAGCTCGCAAGACTCCCGGTGTGTTTATTTTTTAATCTTATTTTTTTTACTTTCTCGTTCCTATACGGCGTGGTCATTTTTCACTAATTTTTTTTTTTTTTTCTTGCGGAGGTCGTCGCGCCGGGGATCGACGTTTCCGTGCGTGCATGATGAAGTTGATCGTGCATGTGCTTCGCGAGCTTCTGGCGCCCGACTCTCCTCGACCGGATGTCCCTTATCGCGGACTTCACGATACCCGAGAGCGTCGTGAAAAAATAATAATCGATCTCGACTCTGCGACCGAGCTGCTCTCCCGAGGGGAATGCCAGACTAGCTACAAAGTGTGACGGCTATTTTTTACCGTTCGCTCGTAACTTTAATGTACAAAGCTGCGGTTTCATTGTTCACTAGGCGAATGTTTAAATATTGTCATTCCGCAATAATATTTCGTTGATAAATAAATTGTCTGTAAAAGAAGGAGCTCTTCATCGCAATGCGACTCGCCGATTTTTGCAGGTTTTCATTGAACGAACCGATCGACAAAAAAAAATGTATGCATCGTCTATCTTTCGGATTTTTCGTGTCTTACTGCTCTCCTCTTTCTCCAATCCCTGCGATGAATAAATCACTGCACAATACAAAGTGTGTAATACAATGTAGTTTGTGTGGGCAAAGTGCGAGACAGCACAGCGAGACGATAAAGCAAGTGGATAATCAGCATGCTGTTTACATAGTTCAGCGTTACTCGACGACGAGCGGATAGCGAGCAACAGCAGCGAGGTTTCAGTATGCCGCGTCTGGAATGCCTCGATCCCCCTTTAAGTGCAGTCGCGATTAATTTCCGCGGCACTTAATTAGTAACGGACGTTCGCTAGTATAGAACGCTGGCACGTGACTCAACTACAATACAGGCCGAGTCACCATGAGCTCCCGAGATACTCTTTATCGTTCTTCGATTGCCACTCGCGCATTCACCCCCTTGATCGCTTCGTTACGGACTGATTTATTGAAAAATAAATAAATGCAGATTCCCTACCAGACATGAGAATTTGAAGAAAAAAATCGTGCACAGAATATTTAGTTAAAAATTCCATAAATACGCAGTTCTTTACACATCGTCGGTATTCGCTCGCTTCCCCGTACTGTTCATAGAACTCAAAATCGGGAGAGACGAATAAGCCGAGGCAATTGGCTGACGAGTGCCAAAGTTCGGGCCAATAGTCGCCCAAGCTAATTTTTCCCTCCCGGCGATCCATTTGAGTAACGGCTCCGGCCTCCCGAGGAACAACTTAAACTCATCTCCGTATAAGACCTTCGAGGAGGAACGGCAAGGCGGGGCAGGAGAGACAAAGGAACAGGCGAAAATTAGACGACAGCCGAGCGAAGAGCTCGACATCGCGTATAACTAAACCGGGAGAAAGCACAGAAGCTATAAGACAGCAAGTCCGCGTTGCGAACACACAGTGCGGAGCGGAGTTTGCGAACGGGTGGAAGTCCCCTAATTTACACAGCCGCCACATTCGCTCTGCACCGGCTACCTCCCGTCTGCTTTCTCGCTGTTTTCCCTCGTTCTCCCGTCCCCCTTCAACCTCGTTCCCAAGCGACTAATGCCGACGGAACTTTGCCGACGATTAAAACGCTTTAGTAATTAACTAGGTCTCCTCACCTCACCGTACGCGCGGTAACCAGTTACCGAGCGGCGTTGGTCCTGCAGCGGCAATGAGATCCTTCCTGCTCTCTCCCGCTTCCTCGCCTCTCCCGTCGAACGGTTTCCTCTCCGTCCCCGTCCAGCCGGGTGACTCTCTTCCGGAGGAGGAAGAGTCTCCTCCGGCGTCCTCTGGCACGGCCCGGTCCGTCTCACTCGCGCCTCGCGTCGGTTATTTAGGGGTGGATGTGCCGGTTACGGGGTTGCCCGGGCAACGCCGAGCTCCTCTCTTCGTATCACGTCCGCTGAGAATCCCACTCCTTCCTGGCTTTCGACCCTCTTTCTCTCACTCCGGCGTTGCCACGGTAACTCTCTCGGCGAGCGAATTTCTCGCACCCTCCGCGTACTCACTCGCCGCCTCTATCGCAACCCCCCGCCCGTGTGGGCCACTTCGCAGAGGGCTCTTCTCTCCTCGTGACTTTCAGGATCCTCCCATCCCTCTTTCAACCCCGCAACGACACACACTCAAGATTCTCCGGCGCTTTCACCGACGAGCGCTCGCCCGGAGCGACGAGATTCAATTCGATCATCTCTGGACGAGAAATTTAACTTATCGGCGTCACCGTTTTTTTATTTTACAACGGGTATAAAAAAAAAACAATCGTTAGCCGGAACTTGATTTTGCAGACGGTAAAAGCAGTCTGTAGGTTTAAGACACACATTTCCGGTAACGCAAGGTGAAAATTATTTTTTTGTCGATTTTTCCTTCTTTTTTTTTAAATATTGAGGCGGTTTAAAAGATAAATTGGAAAACCGACGAGAAATCGAGAATATATGTGAGCGAGAAATATTTCCCAAACGTTGGAACGTCTCTTTAACGCGCGGAAGCAAATGAATGAGTAAATTGGTTAAAAAGAGAGAAGCGTTACGATAAATTTCGAGATGATAAGAGATGCGAAATGGGCGAAAAAGATCGGAAAGTTGCCGAGTTATATCCACTGGGTTATGGCAGAAGTCGCTGAGTGAGAGCGGTTGCGAGTTATGAAAAATTGATCGACCGCGATATCTCACGTTTAGTCGCGCGCGGGCGTGACAGACGAGAGGGATAGAAAAAAAAAGGAGAAAAAAAAAAGAGAAGAAGAAGAAGAAGTGAAGGAGGAAGGTAACCGTGTGTTGAAGGAACCAGGGCACGCGCTCGCCATGCATCAAATCCCGCGAGCGTTTCTGGTGTCTCCGTATAACACGGCCAACTGCCTCCGGGTAACCCTCCGCCCCCTCTTTCCACCCGTGCTTTAATATAAAACTTAAATAACGATACACGAGCGCTATGACGGAAATGGGAAATAATCTTATGAATAAGCTTCTCCCCCGCGGCTGAGCTCTTGTCTCTCGTGTCCCCGATCAACGTTCTCGTCCCATGTATCTATTTTTTACTCACCAGTCTTTCGACGAGCGGGTTGGATGAATTTTTAAATGCTCATCAACGACACAACAGATTTAATTGCAAACCGAAGGGTTAATTGAAGAGGAAAAAAAAAAAGATCGCGTGTTCGAGTAATGACGCGTCAGTCTTTCGTGTAACCAACGGTGTCCCAACAACGGCACATCAACGAGACAACGTATTTGATTGCAAATCGGAAGGTTAATTGAACAGAAAAAATAATAATTGGGTATTTGCGTAATAACAGGTCAGTCTGTGGAGTAACGTTTATCCGTCGCCGACATATTCCGCAGGCTCCTATTTAAAGAGCCTACAATTTGCAATGGAAAGTTGGAGCAAGAAAATGGTGTAATTAGTTCTCGATCATACAATTACCCGATTCGTCGTCCAACGCCTCTGCGACGGACAGTCGTCGATCGTAGACGATAGTCGCTGAAACAACAAGCCGAGCCACAAAATTGTAAACTGGGTTGACGCGGTCTTCTGGTCGTGAGGATGACTCGGCGATAGCCCAGGGATGCGGCATGAGAAAATAGTATTTTCCGTACCGTGGCGGGGGTTAATTTTAATTTCCTAATTTTCCACCCTCTCTCGCATCCCTCTCGGGCGTTCTTCCGTGTGTAACGCTGAGATAGGAAAAGCGCCGCCCGAGGTGCAGGTCATTTCCTCTGGAGAAGAGCAAAAGGACGTAATTACTTAGCGCCTCCGAGAGTTCCCAGCCTGCCGGTGGAATCCTCTCCTTCTTCGTCCCGCTTCCATCCTCTCTCTTTCAATCCGATTTCAGGCGACTCACTTATTAAAAGAGGATCGTCGAGCAACCCCTCCGCGGGCATTGTGCGCGTGACGCTCCATATCCGACGATGGAGGGGCTCGCAGTTACGCCCCGTGGCGGGAATATCACGTCGCCTCGAGGGGTGGAGTGTAACTTTTATCTCGCTCACTTTTTCCCCACTTTGCTGCCGAACAGGGTGAAGAACAACATCAGGGATGTTTGTTAGTTGTATCGTAAGAAACCTAGATTTTTTCTGAACGTCTATTCATACAGACTTCGGTGACCGATGTCCAAAGATCGTCGATGAAATCGCTTCGGATCGAAATCCGCAATGAGCCAAAGTCCACTCTTGAATGTCAAATATCCCAAACCTTGTCCAATTGTTTTGAGCCCCGAGGCATCCAATCGAAACCACCACGGATAACAGGGTCAGTTTTTTTCTCGGACGAAAAGGCATCCTAGCTTTCTTGACAACACCTTAATGACGGATAACACAACTGTCCCAATGATTGACAGGAGCCTAATCTGCAATAACGCCTGAGGATACATCGTTCTCTTTCCCTCTTAGGGGTAGTTTTGTATTTTTTTTAATCGCATATAGCAAGCGAGCGGTTGCATCGCAGGTGGAAAGGGAGGAGCCATCTTGCGGTGGCTTTCGGGCGAGCCGCCAATTGTTTAGTCTCCCACTACCGTGTCAGGATGAGAAGTAGAAGTGGAGAATTGCCGGCACCGAGCTTGGGTAGGACCGATGTGTGGGTACGGTGTGGAAGCGGGGGCGCGGTGTATTCAATTCGAGGGCAAAAAACGTGGCAGCTGGGCGGGTCTTGTCGGTGAATTGTTGGAAGCCCATTGGTCGACTTCCCAGTGGATCCCTGGGAGTAGCGTCGAAACGAGCCAATCCAACTTGCGCTGGGTGTAGACCCAGACAGGTTTCCGAGTTAACCTCGTTATATCGTTATATCGTTGGAGTCGGGGATGGTGGGGGAGCGCGTCGAGCCGATGATTCTTGGGGGCAGCAGATAGTACTGTGCCGTTGGCTCGTGCCGTAGTGGTCCACCCTGTGTGACAGTGCAGGACCCCGAAGCCCAGTCTCCGGCACGAAGAGAAAACCCCCTAGCACCGCACAGTCAGTCCTCGTCAGTCATCACTCACGGACTAATACGACGGTACTCTGGAAAAACTCGCCGGTATACGTAATGTGTGTTATTGAATTCGGAAAATAGTTCGTATTGTGACAGACGTTGAAGTTTCAAGAAGTGAATTCGCATTCGATGAGAGACGATAAACGACGAGTTTTCGAGGGACATGACGTATGAGCTGGAAATGGACGCTCTTGAGGAGAGATAAGTGTGCGCGATAGTTTACTGGTAGCGGCGTTCATTAGGATGTTTAGCAGTGACACAGATTTGGCGGAACCGTCGTCAGAGATGAAGATTCGAATAGTAAATATTTCTGAAACGAGCGGTCGTTCTTATTGAAAACAACGTGTGATTCAGTGACGGGATCTTCAGTACGTGTCATTACGGCTTGATCGTTGCATCATCGCTGAAGGACCGAATGTCAACATTGACTTGGAGGACTCAATGACAGTTGTTCATTTCATGAAAATCGTTTCTCCGAAGGAAAACACGCAAGAGTCTTTGAGTCTTCGGAACGTTTGAGCGTATTTTTCGCGCGCCGTCGGATCGGAGTCAGCCAGCTCGGTGATCCGCACGGCTCGGCGTCATCGAACGACAAGTGAAATTTTGCTCGGTCCAGGGCAGCAGCCACCGAATTGCAGGTGACAAATGGTCGATCACGGTGTCGTTGACGGGAAACACGAATAATTTCGGTGGTGATAACGGCGACGTTGGGCGCCTGTTTGGGTGCTCGTGAAGTACGTCGTCGCGTTGGTGCCGAATATGGTACTGGAACCAGGAGGTGGTCTGTCGTTTCCACCGCCTCCTGGTGCTGGCGGTAACGGAACGATCGGTGGACAGTTAATGGCACCAGCGAGACTGTTTCAACGAACGGGTCCGGTCTTTCCGTTTCATCTGGCAGGATGGCCGCCGCATCATTCGGTACTCGGACAAGTGCAATCTCAGGTGCAGACCATGCAGCAGCATCAAGCCGCTGCGGCTGCCGCACGGTTTCTCAGCCATCATCATCACCCTCATCATCCCCTACCGGCTTTGGCAACGCATCCCCTCATGCCCGGTATTAACGTGCACCATCAGAGTGCGGATAGTGCGCAACTGGACGAGGACGAGGACAAGAAAGGTAGGATCGACTTTTGGGCTCTCTCTTTCATATTGTACGGGAAAAATGATGAACACTCATGACCAGTAGAGAATCCATTAAAAAAGGGATATAGCAATTGTCATCAAGAATCAGATTCTGGGTTTCGCGTCACGGGATCAAAGATTCAATTGATTACTCTGATTTTTTAAAAATAAGTTACTCGATTATAACAAGTAAATAGCACCATCATTACGATCTAATATTCCAAATATTTCGCAATTATTTTACTCATCATGTTTTCACTATAATGTACTTAAAAATGGCAGTAGTTACTGCTATCAATTTCTTATGATTGAGTAGCTGTAATTGTGTGGCCAGCAGAGTCGATTTGTTTTGAGGTTGAGAAGCTAGAAGAAAGAAAATCTTGGCGAACAATGTCCGAGAACAAAACGATCCACGGGGAATCGTTTGAGTAACACGGTCAATCATAAGATCGTTCCGCAGAATCCCCGGGGAACACTTAGGGGTTGCCGAGCCGGTCCCCATTATCCGCCTACCGCCTGCCTACCGACGCCCCGAGCTACCCTTCTTACATTCCAGCCGACGGCCTCAGCCGAAATTCGGTGAGCGAGCGGAAAGTATACAAGTGCTGAGACAGAGGGGTGCGAAAATCTGTTTTTTACGTGATCCCATTCGCGGTCCTAACTCTTGTTTATACTTCAAACCCCACGGGCCTTTGTATACCTATGTACGACGATTCTACGTGACTTTTAACTGGGATTTCGGGAGTCATGATTTTCTTGATCGTTTCGCACCGCCAAGGAAAAACACCCTCCTTAAGCTTCCTCCAAGGAATACGAAGAACTGCGGTTCTATGGGAGTATTTCCAAGTAAAGTCCACGATATATTTTACATCGGTGAACGCAATTGCACCGCGCACAGACACACAGATCCGCATGACAATTATGCGGTAGCGCTTCGAGCGAAACTCTCGGGCGAGATAACGGCACATAAAAAAAAAATGAAAAAAAAATAAAAAAACAAATTTACACGCACGTTAACGCAGAAGTAACGGAAAGTTTGCATTCCATTGTCGATGTTCGACTCAGAACGAAGTAGAATTTATGTAACAGTCGGAATGAGAGGGCAGATGTTGGACTAATCGTCACCTGATTGATGTAGAAATGCCTCACTCATAGGGCTCATTGGGAGTAACCGGAAAATAACTTAATTTCATCATTGCAGTTGATCGTCGCCGACACAGCCCAATCCTCGTCATATTTGACCCTCCGCGGTTGGAATTTCGGGGTTCGCTTATGCGCGGTCGATTAAAACATCGTTACGTAACCGTCTCTCATAGGAGTCGGAAGAAACGGCGATACTAGTTTCACCCGACCCATCAATTTTCCGGTGGCTCTCGCAGCCGTGAGACTCCTTCCTGCGTTCGAGGGGTTGATGGCCCAAATCTCCGCAGCCACCCCCAATATATCGCATACTTCGTGCATCGTTTAAAAACGCCAAGATGTTTCCGCCGAAGACTTTTTGTCTTCCGTTCAGGCCTAATCGTTAAATAATGACGGAACGGCGTAATATCCATGCGCGCTGTCTTCTTGCATACGCAAACAAACAAAAAAACAACGCCGCTCCATCGACGTTCTCGATCCGCTAATGATTGGCTCGGTCTTCAATTAAATAAAGTACCGAGTGGAAAATAAAAATAAAAACGAAGCGTTAACTTAACTCACCGTCTATCATTGGTATCACTGTCGATGAATGGCAGTAGACGTTATAAAGACACCCCGCCTGAAACAACAAACAAAAAAAATAGAAACACGTTTCAGGCATCGAAGGATAGGAGAAGCAAGAACGGCAATAGTTGCCGGGTGGAAGGTTGGCATGGTACAGTGAGGAACAACAAATCGAGCCGGCTCAGGGGGTAATAACTTAATTTAAACTAAACTACAGTTTAATAATTCTCGAGGGCGCAGGGCGAGAGAGAGAGCGGCAAGTTTTCTCCTCATCCGTAGCCGCTCTCGCGCGTTCGCTCTCTCGCCTCTGCAGCTCTTTCTCAGCTATGGGCGAGCCTCACAGAGGCTTCGGAAGATGCAGCGCGGCTTCTCGCCGGGGCAACCGGCAATTTAAGAGCCGCCGTTAACTGCTGGTCGTTAGTCCCTTTTCAAAAACTTCTTTCTTTCGCCCTCTCGCTCTACCTCCGATGCGGCAGCTTTACGTCGATCCTCCTCACGCCTCTTTTCTCCTTCGTCCTTAATTTCTCTACTACCTTCGTAAGCCTTGCTATGTGTACCTTATATATATAAATATATATGTATATATCTATGCTTATATATGTGTCCGGCATATACATATCCGTACGTAAACGCATCCCGTAGCCTTGCAGGCCGATCGCGAAGATAGTTAATTCTCGAAAGCCGTTGCAACGCTGTTGCGTGCGCGTGAGTCGCCTCGTATCCGCCAAGAGATTTCGTCTCATTTTTGCTGCAACGGCTGTTGCGCGGCTTGCGCGAACGCCCGGGGCATCGAATCGAGCCGGGACTCTCTTGCCTCGGGCCCGAGAAACACCGACAAATTGAATCGTCGAAATTCCACCCTTCGACGATTCCTTACTAACGACCGAGAGACCGGAGTCATCTGCCTCGGCGCGAATCACACGCACATTACCCGCGAGACGGCCACGGTAGCGCCGCTCACGACGAAACTCGGCAATCTTTGGCTCACGCGAAATATACGTTTCCCTGAGTTTGCACATATGCTTTTTTTCATTTTACGCTTCGGAAATCGTTATCCCGAAAAGAGATGTTTCGACAGACGGATATCCGTGGGAAATTTTTAAGTGGGCCATGTTTTACACACTGGAAACGTTTCGGCCATTCAGCGAATATTTATTGCCAACAGAATTTCAATTTCACTTGTTATCGTCTTTTTTTTTCGTCACGCGTGCACGTAAAATCCCGTTTTCTGTTCCCCGAGTGAGGCCACAAAGCGCTTTTTTTGCATCACCCGGCAGAATAATACTGGTTATTATTCTGCGCACTAACGCGATTCAGTCTTTTTTTCGCACTAGTACCAGAAAGTACTTTTCAGCGCGCACTTTCGAATTAAAAAAAAACAATGTTCGTGAACTCGGTAGAAAAAATTAGGCGAATGGTTTGGGCGTTGAAGCGGATGTCTTGACTTGTTTGAATGTTGCCCTCACCTTCGGCTCGTCAAGAACTTCGACTCCACGACCTTGCCATAAAAATAACAATTTCCCACCGTATTCACCTAAAATCCCACTCTTCATTCCTCCGACGTGAACGCGAAGAGCCATTTTTTCATCGTGTTAAAACCTAAAACCGAAAAGCACGGTTTTCGCGAATTCGTTAAATAATGCAAATCGTATAAACTAGAAAAGGGGAATCTTGGCACCTGTAAATTCTGTACTTGTCAAGAACTCCGTTTCGACGCCTTTGCCACACGAATGACGATTTCCTAACGCATGTACGTAAATTAAGTGACGCTTTCCGTTCCCGCGATGTGAGCGCAGAAAGGCTCCGGCTCGTGCGGCACTTGCACACTCGTCGAGAACTCCCTTTCGACGCCCTGGACATGTAACATAACTTCATCGAATCGTATTATCTACAAAAAAAAAAAACGTGACAATTTGCCAAGAAAAAAAACCATGATTCTCGACGTTTCTAGAAACGCAACGGAAACGAAGAGGTTTCTCAAGAGCGTGGAGCTTTTTTTTTTGTTGCCGCGTATATGCAATCCGAGAGGAATGGATAATCACCAATTACGAGAAAACTATTCTACCGGGAGCGATGTCTGTCACGCTACCCCTATGAAGTGGCCCTTCTGCGCGCGCATCACATAGCAAGATCCCGTCGAGATCGGCTCGCGGTTTCGCTATGCGTGTTGCCGAACGATCCAGCCTCGACCACTTCGTCTATCTTCTCACCAACCCTCATGCATCCCAACAGCCCATGCTCATTATACAATTAAAAAAAAAAAAAAAAAAACAAAAATAAAAAAACAAACCAGCAGCTGAGCAGGTGTCACGGATACACCATAACGTTTTGACAGGATCTGATGTCTTTCTCTCCGTCTCTACGGAAGGCCGCGAACGCGGCGAACACGCCTCCGTCACGAGTAACACGATTTGCACCTCGCGGCGAATTAACCATAAAATTCAAAATACGATCTCTACCGAGCCTATCCCACCTTGGCGGCTTTCGCATGCGCGAAATAATAAAATTCAATCTCTCACTCCGGCCTGCGTTACAATCGCAGGCGAATTAAATTGAATGTATCCTTCGATAAGAAATATCGTCGATGTTCCGGTGGGGGCAGCGAGTGTCCCGAGGCGCTTCCACTCTGTTTATATATTTTCGTGATTATTATTTAGTAGATACATCGTACCCTGCGGTGACCGGTATTATGCACCAATACGAAAACCCGTAACGGAACGCATTCACGTCGACTCCGTCGCGGGATGCCTCGGTGCGACGAGAAATAAAATTCGAAAACCCCCTTATTTATATGTGCAAGGGGACTTACGTGAGCCCATGCAGGGTCGTCCTCGTCACGATGCTGTTGCACCAGCGGACTGCCCCCGAGCGTCATAATTACCCGGTCGAACCGGAGAGGAAGGGAGAGGGCCGCCGGTTCTTCTCCCGTCCTTCGCGCACGGCGGGTGCAGCAGCCGCGTGCACGGAGCAAATAATTGGGTCTCGAAGTTTTATGATAGGATCCTGTTTGGGGCATCTCCGGCGCGGCGCACATGCGTCGCACAGGAGGCGCGGAACGGAAAACCAAAAGGACGATTGCGATTGCTGCAAGCTCGCGGACGACGCGAAGGAGCCGCGGCGATCGGAGAGAAGGCTGTGAAAAAATTATTTTCTAAATAAAAAAATTGTGGCACTCGTAGCTTTGTCGAGACAGTCGCGACTCTATCGGCCCAGAGCTCGGTTCTTCCGTTCTACTCGAACAGCTCTATCGAGACCCTTTTGTTCTTCCTCTTGGACTTTTTATCCTCGCTCCCTTCGACTCTGACTGCTGTGGCAGACACGACGAGAAAAATCGACGTTTTTCTTTTTATGCATTTATTTTTTCGCTCCTTCACGACTGCCCATGAGACTCGTGTGTCACGTGTGCATTAGCCACTTTATTTTATTTTACCGCCGATGGGAATTAACTATCGTCTCGTCGAGTTCGTTCGCCACGAACGGTAAAATTACGGACAATTGGGAGGAAGCAAATTATGAGGACAGGAGAAACGATGACCGAAGGTTTGTCAGACGTTAAGGAGGATATTGTTAACTCCCGGTTGTGTTTCAATAGGTGAGGTGGTGCAGTGGATTCAGCCGATCTGCCAGGGGGAATTGCGAAGTCGAGGCCTAGTTTGCCGTCGCACGCCACAAACCGCTGTTCTTTTTATTCTTCGTCTAATTTCTCGCTGCACACGAATGCTCCGAGGCAGATACGATTTCCGCCAGTCCGCCGGATTAAGTCGAAGTGAAAAGATAAAAATAAATATTAAAAAAAAAAAAAATATATTAAAAAAAAAAAAACAATTTTAAAGACGATAAAAAAAATGAGAGGAAAGGGAGAAAAAAAGGGTAACCAGGCGAAAGAAGGAGAAGTCGTGTGTTGCGTGCCGGGACACGAGGCTCGGGCACCCCAATTACTAACCATGGGTTGTTACCCCCTGGCGTGTCATTTCCCAAAGAATATTATCCGCGTTGCGTGTCCGTGGCCCGACGCGCACGCCGCCCTCTTCTTCATCGACTCCGCCGCCACAGCAGCCTTTCCACCATCGGAACACAGCCATTCACCTGGTGTTCTGCCAACAGTACTTCGCGTATAAACTCCCAGCGATCACCTATACGTGCATCGCTTAATCCGCGTTAAATAAATAATCATAATAAATTATAACAATAATAAAGCCCGATTGTTTTAAACGAGAGCCGCAACGATCGAAATCGGATTTGCGTCGCGTTACTCGCGAGTTTGCGGAAGCGATATAGCACACAGACCGCTCGCCGAAGCCGGTAGAGACGTCGATTTATTTATGGTCGGCGGCGATCGGTCGAGCCGGTTTTAACGAGCTTTCCTATGAACATTTTATTTAAAAATTTTTTTTTTATTTTCTTTTATTTCTTACTTTTTTTTTTCTCGATATTTATTATTTGTGCGACGTTTTTTTTTTTTCAATTCATTGCCGACTACCGGGCGACGGATAAATCTTAACAAGTGCGATCAGCAGTCAACGAGTGTCGACTTCCAGTTCTCGTTATTGCGCCGTGTGTGCGCGTATCGCGTAGCAAAATTACCGCTGGGCTCGGGCCGGCAGAGGGAAGAGAGCGTGCAAGTAGTAGAACTCTCAGAGAGCGATTATATCGGGATTGCGCTTGCCGTGGGCTGCTGCTTTCGGGGTAAATGGATATTATTTACATACCGAATGTAATACTCTTCTCCCGGGCCGTGGAGATTCCTTTATTATTATCATTATCATCATCATCATCGACGAAAATTTTAAACGCTCGTGCGTGAGGCCTTCTATCTAGTGGATATTATGCACTCATCACTTTTGTAACGTGTGTGTTTATTATAGTATACGTTTGTGAACGAGGGGGGAAAAAAGGAGACGCCGACGCGATCTCACGAATTCACTGCGTCGGGATTGAGAAAGACGGACGGATGGACGGACGGAGAGAAGAGAAAGAGTCGGCGAGGCGATTCCCCGTGTGGGTGATTAAGTTATTATCTTTCCATCCACGTCTGATGCCTCCTCGACTTGACGACGAGTAAACCATACGATATTTCCTTCGAATTATTGATAATCGCTCGTCGAAACGAATTTCTCCCTTATTTGTCATGAAGTCCCTCTCCGATACGTTAGATTATTATTTTTTTTTTTCATTTCATTTAATTTTATTTTTTCGAAAAACCTCGGAGACGATAATTTCACTCGTTGATATTGTATCGTGCACGTACAAGAGTTTCATTTCTTTAGCCGTGCGACTCGTCTTTATTATAAGTCCGCCAATGGAGTCGAGTTTATATTAATCAATGAACGTCGAAGCAATCAATGAAAGTTTCCAACTAATTTTCCAAATTTGCGTTGTCGCGCGCGGAAAATTCAATCAAATCCGTATCTCGGGTTCAACCGGCAACGGTGAATCGGATCGTTCAACGCGATTCATAAATTTCAAGCGCCCGGGGAGAGTAACGACCCGGGGAAATTACTCCGGTCCGTTAATATTAATTTTTCTGTGAAATATATTGGGCACTAAATTATTTTCGCGGGTAACAATGAAGCCAGCCAGAAGTGCGCTGAACGAAAAAGAAAAATGGAAATAAATGCATGCATCCGACAGTTTACAAGAAATTATATTGCACCCGTAACTGGTAGACGCACACATATATATATACAAATTTTATCTATGTATATATATATATATATGTATAAATACGCGATATCCCAGAGCTTATATAATGCCAGCGTTAGCGCGGACACGCGACATCGTTATACTTTAATTAATATCTTTACGTGGGAACTGCCGGTGCTATTGCTACCCGTATTAAGAATACATAACATCTATATAGATGTTATGTATACGTGTATATGTAAATATATACCTGAAGCTCGATGTGTGTATTGCCTGTTCTGGGGCTCGGTTTGTAGCGAGGAAAATGAAAAATTATAGTAAAGGAGATGGTTATCGCCCGAGACAATTAGCGGGGCATATAAATACCCGGTATCTACGCTCCGTCGGGCGTAACAACCCCTCGCAGAAACTCTCGTCTACTTTCGTTCGTTCTCACTCGCGCTCTCGCTCAGCTGGCGCTACGACCGTAGTACGTTATTGTTGGTACACTCCATTATCCTTAACCCCTTCTTCAACGAACACATAACTTTGACTGTTTAATTGATCTTTCTCTCTCTCTCACCGGCTTCCTCTGGACGATCATGCCTGCGCACACTTTAGATTGTATTATAACGTTACGCGTGAGGAATTATCCACGGCGAAGTGCAACTTAATTTCGCAAGGAGATGCGTTCTGCCCGTGTAATGAACCTTCCGAAAATCATTATCGATAACAATTTATTTAGAACGTTCGAATCTTAATTTTTTTTTGAAATGTTTGATAGTTAAAAATACGATCGCTTCGGTGAGATGTGTCTGTGCAACGAATTTACAAGAATCCACTTATGAGAATTGACGTAATTCTTGTAAATTCGTAATAAGAATTATCAGTTTACGAGTTTACGAGGTACCAGTTACACGGAAAACTAACCGAACGAGTGATAAACTGTTATGTTTTTTTGTCAAAAATGTTGTGCATTTATAAACAGTAACGATTTGCAATGCTGCAAGGGTGTTCAAGGAAGGAAACTATCGATAACGATGCGTTGCGAATACATAAACAGGGGGATGCAAATTTTTATGATAAATTGTAGTTGAGTTTTTTCAAAGAAGCGTTCCCTTTTTACCCAGTTTTGAAGCACCTTTTTTTGTTCCTCAAACGTTAACGTACGAATTTACAGAGTAGATTTTGAAAAATAATTTTCAGTCGGTCAAAAATGATGGCACTTTGTTTATGGAAAAAAAATCATCAGTTAAAACCGAGGTCGTATTCGTCAAACGATAAAAACTGAAGAAAAACTACTGAGCGAATTCGTGCACCTACGTTTAAGCAACAAAACGCGTCGCAGTACATTACAATCGGTTGAAAAATACGGATTTTAATTCTATAAAAAATGGCAAACACGCAAGCCTGCGCCAGAGACGGAGTAAAAATGTTGAGTACATTTTTCTCAAAAATCATTCTACAAAATAAAAAATAAATTGTGCTTCTCGCTGCTTTAATCAAATACGCAATGAAGTTCACAATTCATCTTCTATATTACAGAAACGTTTTTTGATATATTAAAAAATTACGGTCCATGCTCAATCGCGCCTCACATAATTGTTCTAAATCCCTGATAATAATCCTTGATATCCACAGATTTGTCGAGTGCCAATGCTCCATAATTTTTTTAAGGCCGCACCACGAATTTTTCACGAACAAAAACAGCTATATAACTCGAAGTCAGCGTACAATAACGAGTTCGACTGCCGAGGTTGGAAGCCGGCAGCCGGCCCTCATTACCGAAGATATTTAATTCAAACTCGTCGGACGGGAGGCCGGAGGTGGCGGTTTGACGGAGCCGAGACGTGCGAAGGAGCGAGAGGGTTGAATAAAAAAAAAAAATGAGAGCGGGACAAGGAGTAAAGCGAACGAGAGTGCCCTTGTGTAGAGCGCAGAGCCCCCGCAGGTAAACGCGAGCGCGAGGGACTCGCGCGAACCGGGCGTCAGAAGGATTGATGGCGTCTAGATGCAAATGCAGTTTGTCCTGCACGCAAGCCACGCTCAATACCACGAAGGGCCGCACTCGTGTTTGTGTGCATCGCCCCATCTACCGACGCCTTATGCCAGTTAACGCCTTACAACTTAATAATCTCTTGTGCCCTAGCTCTCGTGCTTTGGTAGTCGGTCGTTTCTTCACCTCGCACGTCCACTCCATCTGTTTCTCGTTGCATCTCCATAGATTCTTTCCTTTTTTTTTTGCGTCTTATTTTCTGCCTTCATTTTTATTTTTATTTTTTTCTTTAACGAGAGACAGAATTGATTTCACTTTCTTCGTGAGTGAAAAACATAACTGTGCTCGGGCTCGAGCGTGATGGAGAGCGGGCAATTGGAAACAAGAAGAAAAACGTTAATTTATGAACGTCGGAATTCATGCGGTAATTTAGCATCTGGTCCAGCGGTGTGGAATCTCGTCGGAGATGCGAAGATCCCGAAAGCGACGGTAACATGCGCGGCCACCCGGGGACCCGCTACGGCGTAGTTTCTGCTCCGCTAATGACTCCTGTTTGGCCCTCGCTTAACAAGACTACCCTCTAAACGCGAACACGACTACCGTCGCTACTTTGCCCCGCACGTATCTCTATACCTGCTTCCTTAACCACTCGCGGTTTGCACAGCTTCCATCGACTGCGTCTCGGCGGTTTCTACGCTTCTTCGCCACCGGTTAAATCAACGATTACAACCGGCGCAACGGAGCTTATCTTTCTCAAACTCGTGCCAAATCCTTGGCGAAAGCCAACGAATAAAATTACAAAATAGCAATTTACGATACTAGTGGTGTAAAACTTTTTCTGACGAGTGTGGGTTTGCAAAGACGGGTTGAAAGCGAGTGTCGCGATTACACGAGTTCAGAAAAAGTTAGTTTAAAGAAACATTGCAATTTTATACGCATTATCTATAATTCCATGCACTGCGTAGTACAAAATTATTTCGCAAAATCGAAATGCGAAGTGTCGTAGGAATAATTTTGTTGAATAAGTGACAGTCCCGGTTTGTTAAGGTTTGCATACAAAAACTTATTTTTTTATTTCCGTGTCATTGAAAATTTTAGTCTGCACTTTTGCCTGTAAAATGGGATCGAAATGGCGCGATCGGAAAATCGATTTCAATACTTGACATTAATTTCATTTTAAGCTTCCATTAATTTTTCTCCACAATTGTAGTAAATTTAACAAAAAAAATTTTCGATTAAAACTTCCTGTCTCTCACGTTTTATTTAACCGCGTGAATATGTTTTTCTTTTCATTAATGAGAAGTCAAAGGTCGAGTTTTACACGTGTAAAAACGAGGGTTTGGTAACCGAGAGGAGCGTCGGGATTAATTATTGCCTGTGTACAATCGCTTAATCGAGGCGACAAGTGAGCGATCGTTTCGTGCTGCATAATAGCTCCGCATAAGTGACTCCCCGTAGACGTGTGAGAAAAATGGCCGCGACACAAGCGGAGGGTAATACAGAGACTTTAGGCCTTTTATAGTACCTTTATATCCGTGAACCGCCACCGGTCGCGGACTTCTCTCTGCCACTTGTTCGCGTGTGCACGCGACACTTGTAGCCTACGTACTCGCGCCTCGATCTTCCCGTGCCGCCTTGTACACAACAGTTCGTCAAGTGAAGCGACGTCTCGTACCTACATCGTGTAACACCCATTTTTGTTCGTTCATCGAAACGGAAAGTCGATCTGCGCTCGTACAAGCGCGCCACCCAACACAGAAATCGTCGCGTTGATCAGAAACTCTTCTTCACGAACTGCGATTAAAGAAACGATATTAAAACGCATTTGGCATTAAGTTAGTCGAATTCGATATTCAAAAATTCTCGATAAAAAAGTACACCAATGCACAGTTCATTCGGTGTAACCAAATTTCAAGATTCGGTATATTTGGGAAAAAAAATGGAGCGTCCAAAAACGATTGGGGATTTAAGTTTTGCCCCAATGTCTCATTTTGCCCCGCTCTCCGCCTCATGCCCACCGCTTCGCAGAATGAATTTGTTTCGATTACGTAAACGAAGAGGTGCAATTTTTTCGCACGGTTATTTAGATGCGATACAGGAAATAATAAAAATTCTCCGCCCGAAGGGGATTCTTGCGCGTCTTGCTTCTTCTTCGCGTACGTCCGTCCGTCCGTCTCGTTTGCTTCGTCGAGGTACGGGGGACACACGATTGGACGATCCCTCAAGCTGCCACTGTGTTCGCGAGAGCGCCGAGAGTCTCGAGGCTCGCACGACCGGCGGGCCCGGCTCGTTGCGGATTATGGATTATCAATAATGAGCGGCTCGATCGATATCCATCTCTCGCGCGGTTTATACACGCCGGGGTTGATCGTCCTCCGTTCTCACTCTCCCGGCGAACCAAGTACACTCCTCTGATCGCATCCACACACACACACACACACACACGGCTGAGCCCGACAGACGACGATAAATTCCGCCTAATTACGTGGATTAATGGGAACCGCGCGATTTTTCTTCGCCTCCGGGAACCGCCGCGGTCTCGCTCGCACACGCGCAAGGAAACTAAACGCGAGACGCCGAAAGGGCGGCCACCTCGCGACTCTCACGTGAGCATGAAACCCCGAGGAAATCGCGATAATGCTAAGTTTCCATGCTCCCGGTAACCGAAGACTACGGACTTTTAGACCTCACTTTGGCGAGCTGTTGCGGCGATTTGTCTCGAAAAAATCTAGCTTCGGAGAACGTAACTTCGTTAACTAGAAAAAAGTTGTGAGATCAAAAAATATTACGAAATCTATAAACGACCGATCGTCCTGTGTCGGCATTCAATAATACTTAAAGTTCATCTGGGCGATGTCGTCACCTAAGCGCGGCGATGAAGACATCGCAGCTGAAAGAAAGCGTATCGCTCATTATACGCCGAAAAAAAAAAAAAAAAAAACATAAAAAAATCCGGCTGTGAATTAAATCATCGATGACAGAGCCGATTTATCAAGCGCGACATACGTCCATTATCGGCAAACTCTTAATTACACTTATCCTGAAAAAAAATTCCTCTTTAATAACATTACGCTTCATACGCGAGCGCTTATAAAATCGATCTGATCCGTGTCCCTGGCGACCTCTCACATTAACTCTTTGATTTCTCGTATCCTTAAAATACTTATACGAACATAGAAATCTATAAAAAAAAAACGGCTGTCCGGGAAACCCGATTAAAAATCAATCATCAATAAATTTATCAGCAGCGAGTTGAATCGAGAATTGCGGCAACTTCCCAAAAGCTTATGATTCGAGCGGAGAGTTCGCGAACGTCCGATTTCATATCGTTGAAGGAAACATGCATACAATGCTCATGAATATACGTCGCGCAAATATAAGAGAAAGATTGTTTATCAATCGGGAGAGTGCAGGAGCGAGGGTTGCAGAAGAAAAATATTGTTTCGGAACGTTCGTATGAGCGTCTGGTCTCGCGTATCATTTTCCCATTTTTCGTTGTCTCGGTCAGACTCGGAACGCGGAATGTACAATAAAGATAAAGCCAAGTTGCTGCTTCTGGGCATTTCGCTTGCGGGCGCGTATCTGCCGTCTGAATGGAGCGCAATAGAAAGGAAGAGGAGGGGACTTGAAGAGTCAATCATAATTCCGAATCTTTTATTCAATTCCACGGGGTCGACATTAGCATACATATATGCCGGTGATTCCGCCGTTTCCATATACGCTCGCCGCGTATTATAATAGAGACGATCGAGGAACATGGCGGGGTGGGATGAACGAGAGGAAGGACTAGTCGGGAAGATTGCCCCTAGCCGATAAGGTCGCGAACGCAGATCTCTCTCGTAAAATAATGAAATTCCATGTTTATTCAATATCGTGTGTGTCGTAGCTGGTAGCGAGGGAAACGACGGTCCCACCATGACTATACGTCGGTACTCTTATCTATGCGACAGGGTCAGGGCCGGGGCGAGCACCAGCTCGAGTGAAATACACGTATCGATCGTGGATATTTGCGGGACAGGGGCTAATTTTATTACGATTTGATGAGGAGAAAAAAATGGAGAAACTTCGTCCGAAGGTGAAGTCTCGGTGTCGATAATTCTGCTCTACTTTACCGACAGAGCGGCCCATATCGCTGACAAAAATAATCGAATAATCGCACCTGGGAAAAACGCACATTTTGCTCTAAAAATTTCATCGAAAATATGAATTATTTAGCGAACACTAGCTCGATTTGAAAACACTCGACCATCGTGAAAATTTGTGATTAGGGGGCTAATTTTATTATGATTCGATGACGAGAAAGAATCGAGAATCTTTGTCCGAGGGTGAAGCCTTTATGTCGATAATCCTGTTCTACTCTTGCGACCGAGCGGCCGACATTTTGTTCGGGAATAATCAACTGACCATATCTAAGAATGGTACATACCGGACTGTTGTCATTTTTTCGAACATACGAATCACGATTCTACTCGAGCGTTTGCAGCGCACGTCCAAAAATAATCGTTCTTTTCTCATGTGACTTTTCAGGCTGCGACGCCGAGTCCGACGAGGGTGGAGGCAAGCGACGAAGAAGCAGAACGAACTTCAGCAGCTGGCAGCTCGAGGAGCTCGAGAAAGCCTTCCTGGCGAGTCACTATCCTGACGTTTTTATGCGGGAGACCCTGGCCCTGCAGCTCCGTCTCAAGGAGAGTCGAGTCGCCGTAAGTATAATCGAAATTTTTTTTCAATCCGGGACTTGCATTAAATCAAATTTACCGATTTTACGTAGCTCGGTCAGTTAACTCGTGTGTTTTGACGTTCGGAGGCACGTGGCGAATCGCAGTATTGCATTTATCAACCGATCTTTCGATCCTATTAGAAAATTATCTCCCTCGGAGATCTACGAGATTCGAACAGACGGGGTCGATTAAACGAGGGATGAATTCCCGGTCCTTTTCGGTACAGGGAGGCACCCGAACTTCGAACAGACGCTCGGGGGTGGTTCTCTCGACGGCCGTCTGACCCTTGGCCTCTGGAGTCGCTGGCCGGTGTATTCTTCCATCGTTCGCTCTTTCGCCTTTTCCTGCCTCGTCTTCTCGCGGGAGTAGTTGGTCCATCTGCTTCCCCTGCCGACCCGCAGTTTACGTTCAGTCCCTGGTGTTTGTATTCACCCATCGTGTCGACTCGATTCTCGTCTATCGGGCACGGCTCTTCGTCCAGATTTCATCGCCGATAACGACACCGCGTCTCGAATAAATTCGCGACACCGGCGATACGACCGGCAACCCCTGCTCGGCTCCCTCCTTACGTTCAACGAATAACTCCGGGATATCCGAAACGCTTTGATAAATATTAACCAATCTCGCGATTTGTCTCGCGAATTATTCGATCCGTCACGTTTTATCTCGGATGCTCGTAAATAAATGTAAAAGCCTCTTCGTTTTATCGTTGCATAAAATTACCGCACAGGCAATACGGCGTATACTTGTCGCCAGCCGCACCCAGGAGAACAGTCGATGGACACTTTCCAAGGGTGAAAGTCAATACCTTAAACCCACGCGTCGCATACACGTTTACTTAGATCCGCTATGTTTGATCGTCGTGATTTTTTTCCATTAGCTGGAGACAATATATTGCTTTCATGACATGTAAACTCAAATTTTTCAAAATATTTCTTTACCTGATATTTCTCTGCCTTAAAATGGCGAAAATTCGACACTAAAAAAGAATAATAAAGGCTTCGAGCATTCGGAAGCCTTGTTTTCGCTTCTTTGGCTCTTTACCCGTCCGCTCGATCTGATTCTCCGTCTCAGCGACACATTTTCCCGAACCGTAAAGGAACGAAGTAACGAGGAGGTGAAAGGGCGACTCTCAATTTCACGGTCGGCCGGACGAGGCTCAATCCAGAGCATCCACAGTTGGATTCATGTAGCATAAATATACCCAGCAGCTATCCCGGCATAAATCCCCGCCATTAGCTTTCCGTCTCTTGCGCAGTCTTCGACTCAGCGCACAGAAGTTCCCCTCTACGCACACTCACCCGCACATATTTATATTTATTCGTTTAGATACGCTTCGGATAGCACGCGGGGAGTGTGCGTAAGTTCCTGCGAGCTCGGACCTACGGATATGTTGGTCCGGGCCGTTTCACGGTCCATAGATAATGTCCCGGCCCGTGAAGAGTCTCCCGTCGAGAAGAACGGTCAGAGGGTGAGTCTCGCCTGCCGCGGGGAAGCCGCCGAGTGTCACCGAGATCCAAGGGATAATCCCGTCAGGTGACACTGCGCTGACATCCCCGACCGGTTCTTCAGCAGGCCGCGTCACTCGTACCGACGATTCCCGTACGGGGTTCGAATTACCGGGATAACCTTCGACACCTAGCCGAGGCGAGAGATCACTCTTTCAAATTCTTTATCATCGAAGGGTCGCGCAAGGGAGAAACCGCGCGGGGGGAAAACGTCGGTAGCGGAGATTAGATAAAGACCACATGCGGCTGGACGGAGATTGGAAGGGCGATAGGCTCGCTAATGTGGGACTCAATGAAGTCTTCCTTTTTTTCTGTTCGGCGACACATGGTGACAATTATCGCATGGGGAGAAACGCCGCTCAGTCTCGGTCGAGTTTGGGAAGAGCTGCGATCCTAAGTCGTCGACTCGGACGATGGCGAAGAGCCATAAATGCGGAAGGGACTGGTGCGGCTTTTTGGTCGAGTCGGTTCACGTGGGCCGATTTATTTCGATGGATAGAGTTTCATTGGGAGTTTTATGGTGTTTTCGACAATTGAGTTTCATGGTGTTTGCGGATTTGCTTTTGTCCTGAAGATAGGTTTAATCCTCGATATGATTTGCGTACCAGCCTATTTCGCCACGTTTTAAGTGTGAACTATTCGAAGCGATATTTTTTCCAAGCGGAACCTAATCGGTCGGTAAATTCGAAATGATTTACCTTTGGTCGAGTGTCGGCGAGTATGACACGTATGGAAGTACGTGTACCCCAGAGTCGTTTGAGGGGTAGCTTACGCCACAGGGCTTTCAGCCGAGGGGGATGTTACTCTATCGATCTTCCCTCGTCGTCGTCGTCGTCGTCGTCATCGTCGCCGCCGCCGCCGCCGCCGCCGCCGCGTTGACTCGCGTGCAGCCCAGCGCCGCTTGCCGTTTTCGTGGCAAACGCGGCTACTATAATGTCTTCATGTACCTCTGATTTCTCTCCGCTCGCGACAACGATTTCACCCACTCGAGTATCACGCGAGGGTCGAAAGCCTCTTTGTAAATTTACGTCGAAAGATCGGAGAACGAAAATAATTAATGAATTTACGGATGTTTTGCCGGTTTTTCAGGTGTGGTTCCAGAATCGCAGGGCAAAGTGGAGGAAAAAGGAGCATACGAAGAAAGGACCGGGCAGGCCGGCGCACAACGCGCATCCACAAAGCTGCAGTGGCGAACCGATACCTCCTGAGGAACTTAGGAGGAAGGAGCGCGAGAGGCGGCACAAGAAACTGCTCAAAGCCCTCGAGCGACAGCAACGAAAATTAGCCTCAAAGGTAATTGGAAAAGTTATTTCTCGTGTTTTTTTCTCATGCCATTAACGAAATGAGTGATTTGAACTCTGACTCGAAGGACTTTTCTGGAGGTTCTGCAAGCAGCTCCGAAGCCGAGAAAATAATTAATTTTCAAAAAACACTTCACATCCGATTTAAAATTGAAACTATGAATGATAATTATTTTACAAAATATTTCTGTTATTTTTAATAGAAAGGAAATGAAAAGCTCTAAGAAAAAAAATTAGAAATGCATCTGATTGTAACAAGTCGGTAATTGTATAAATTAATATTCAATTCGAAATTTCACCGAGTCTCCATCGATAACAATTCTTTTAAAAAACATTCCATCTCATCATAAGAAAAAACTCAGAAATCTCAGTTCCAGCATAGCTGAAACTACAGTTTCATAAATAACGAGCACAAAAAAATAACAGAGCAAAGAAAAAAAAAACAAAAATATATCCCGCAGGTTCGATAATGAATGTTAAATTTATCTCGCTGCAGGGTATTTCCGTGGATTTGGCGACTCTGCGTGCCGAGTGGGAGTCACGTAGCGCCGCGGCCTCTTCGGGAAACTCTTTGAACAGTCAGCTGAGTGGTTCCTTCTGCCAGCTGAGCAGCCTGAACGACGGGAGCAGCGTTTCCGGTTCGGGCAACGACGCGAACGAGGAGATCGACGTCGTCGGTGGTTTGGACTCGTGCAGCGAAAGCGGCAGCGAGAGAGTCGACTCGGCGGCCGACGGTTCGGTCGACGGCGAGTGTTATCCGAGGCTGACCGGTGAGCAGAGCGATGCGTCCCGCCAGGCGAGCGCCGGTGCCGATCACCACACTCTGCACAATCCGAACGGCGGCCAGGGCGGCGGAAACCACAACCTCGAACTGAACCATCAGCAGGGAATTCGCCACTGGGGTTTGACGCTGCTCGAGCGCAGACGCGAGCTCGACAATCCGACGATCAGAAGATCGGCCGATCATCACAACCATCACAACCGTCCGCCGATGAGTCACAGAGTCGACGGATCGACGAACGACGACGAGGTGCAGAGCAGCAGCATCGACCTCTCGGTCAAAGGCCGGGAGGTGAGAAAACGACTGAATCCATTCTCGATCGAAAGCCTCCTCGGCAACGACACGAGAACGACCGTCCCTAATCGGGATTTTCACAGTAATCATCAAAATAATCATAATCATCGTCAGAATCGTGCCTCGACACCGCCAACGCTGTCGAATTGCCGACAATCGACGACACCGACGACACCCGCATCGCCGATCTCGCCCGGTCCTCGGACGACAACCAAAAAGCCCCGCAGGGACGAAATTTCGCGATAGAATTTTCAATTTTTTTCTTCTGCCGGCCTAGAGGCTGAAGTACAGTGCACGATAATAATAATGATAATGACGATAACGATGACATCGATAACGAAGAGAATGGTAAAAATCGTGGTACGAAACTGTGAGGGGGAAAAGAAAGAGAAAATACCGACTTGCTCGAGAGCTTCGAGAGAAGTAAGAGTGTGTAATATCAATCGCGACATATCTCAAATCTCAGCGGCGACGATTGTAGCGGGGACGGATGTGACGCGTAAGATACTATGCGAAGTTACGAACGCGAACGCCGAGGGACAGAATAATGATTATTACGAAGATGAAGTGAATCAAGAGGAGGAAGAGCAAAAACGAAAATTGTGCAATAAAAATTTTTAAAAATTATTAGATTTATAGCGCGACAACGGGGAGAGTGTGCGTGCGATGTATTTAATGTAAATAGAACACAAAAAAAACACTCACACCTTCACACGAGATAATGGATTTTATTTAATTGAAACTTGTATGTTCCTTAATTTCTTTTTTTTTTCGCGACAAATTTGCGTAGCGCGAAATATATTGTTTCAAGCAATAGAGATGAAAGAGAGAGAGAGAAAGTGTGCGTACGCGCGCGCGTGTATGTGTGCGAGAGAGGGAAAGCCGGATACGTGTGTAAATATAGGCGAAATATAGACGAGAAGGCTGAATAACGATAATAAATTAATGAGAGTTCGAAAAAAAAAAGTTCTTAAAAAAAAAAAAACAAAAAAAAAGAAAGAAACCGAAACAAAAACAAATCCTTATAATCGTAGAAAAAATGAAAAAAACGACGCAATGAATTCGAGATGCGGAACACTAAGATACCGTATATTCATTATAAATATATTAATTTATTCTCAAAAAATCAAAACATTTTTCTCTGCGTTCATTAATGCCCGATGTGTCCTTGAGAATCCTCCTCGAATGAAAACGAAAAAAAAAAAAAAAAAAACGCCAACGAAAAAAATTAATTTTCATCCATGTATAAATCAAGTGTCTACCTCTTTTCTTTTTCTCACGTCGTCGTGCTCGTTGAAATTCAGTTTTGCCGTTCGTCTCCTCGGGGAAACGCCGAGAGCGAATTGTTTCGCTGCGGGATAAGTTGTCGCGAGCCACGGAGGACAATGAGTCGTTCCTCGTAATTTACCTACGGCTGACATATAGTCTGACGACGTTGTTGTTGCTGTTGTAGCTGCTGCGCGTCCGCGCACCGATTGCGTCTGGGCTCGGTGCCGGGCGAAGTTTACGGGGCGTGTGTGGTTCCTCCAGGCGAGCGTACACACAAGAGGACACACGACAAAGAGGCCATTGTGCGAAGCGGACAGGCGAGCCGCAATAATATTATTAGCCGTATACTACGGCCCGGTACCGGGCATCGTTATTACCTTGCTGGCACGAGGTCCTCCCTCCCCCCTCCTTGACTCTCGCTCGATTATACACTGGCGGCGCTGGTTTCGCGAAAGCAACGGTGGTAGCGATACACAGACAGAGCCACACGTACACGAGTGATAGCGGAAAACACAGCTCGGAGAGAGGAGACTGCAACCGGCGCGGCTTAGCCCGCGTGGAACCCGAGATATCCGAAGACTCAATTACCTGCGCGGCGACCCCGACTCTCCAGAGTCATCTTCGTCCTCCGCTTCCGGCGGACCGCTGTTCTCCTCGGGGAATATATATTCTCGGATATATTCCATTTGCGGTGTAGCAGGCGCGATTATCGCGGGGCAATTACTGCGCGTTCGATAATTGGCAAATGGGTAAGTGATTAAGAATTTTAGCAAGAGGGTTCTTTAAATTCACTTATTAATCTTTCTGCTCGTGAGGTATTCTTTTCGCAGTCTATTTATCGGCCTAATTCTTGCGGGATCGCTGATTGTCATACCGGTAAGTGGTTAATATTTTTGTCAAAACGGCTCTTTTACAAATGCGAAAATAAATGCTTCGATTACGAATTTCTATTTTTTTTTATGTTTCCAATCTACCTCTCATTAAATATCAAGACAATAATTTTATACAAAATTTTTACCGATTCTGCAAATAATGATCCATAGATCGATTTTCACTTTGTTCGCCTCGCGGAAAGAACCGGATGTGGCTCGAGAGAAAAAAGAAAGTATTATTAAGTGCCGAGACGGAGGAGCCAAGATTTTACACCGGAACCTTCGAGATCTTCGCGCGAGCGAGGTGTGTCGAGCGGGCTTAGATCCAGTTCGATCGGTACGGCCGATAGATCGAGCGCGCGCGGCAGATGATGATCCTCTCTCGCTAAGAGTTCGCTCCCTCTCTCCGTCCATCCCTCGACAAAGAGTCAGTTATTACGGGGAGGTCAAAGGTCCCTCGATCGCATAAACCATTTGGGGCCTCCCGCTGATCGAGGATCGATACCACCGTGCGATATTTCCCAGAAGATTTTTTTCTTTTTTTTTTTACCGTCGAAAGTATCTGCAGCCCGAATCTTCCTTGTATCCTCCCCGCGTATATCCTACAAGCCTTAAAACTATAGCTGCGTTTCGTTCACTCCTATTTTTTTTGTTTTCGCCTTCTTACGCGTCGGTGGCCCCACCCACGAGGTCCGGATTAAATATCTGGGCCTGGCCCGAGCTCTCTTCCTGCTGCCCTCCTCGGCGATCCTTCGCATCCTCTCACTCGCCCATTTGCACTCACTCTTCGCACGGGGGAACCCTTCCCATACTGCTGCACCTAAAGGCCCTTAAACGCGCAGCCACTCGGAAATAATAATTTCACCGTTGAAAAAATTGAGTTGAGGAAAAAAAAAAATGTTAATACGAAAAAGGGTAAAAATTGCCGCGACAATTGCGGTGGGAATTCGAGTCTATTGTTCGAGAACTGAGCGACAGGCATTTTCATGTTAATATTTGGTAATAAGTTTGCGATTATGGCATGAGTTTGAGCGCTGAGGTATATGCGTATATACATATATATTGTATATTGTGTATAATGGGGAAGAAGCGGGACCGATCGGTGCGTATACAAGAGGTACGGGGGAGGGGATTTTTTTATGGCCCCACGGATATTGAAAAGCTTCTCTCCCCGTCTCTGTCCCTCTCTCGATTCTTCCTTCGAGAGACCGCGCAAGGGGGGAGGGGGCAGAGATGCGAGATAAAAAATTAATAGCTGCTTTTGGCAAGCCCATAGCGGCCAAGAGTCCCGACCCGATCCTCACTCGGTCTCTTTCCCTCTCCTCTCGACTTCGACTCGCTTAACTGGCGGGAACAAATTTTATTACCGAATTTTATTCCGCTTATATGCAGTATACACCGATAGCATCGCTCAAACAACGAAATAAAAAAGAATGTGAAAAAATAAAAATAAACACCGCGAAGGCAATAGATTCCGATCGATGGTAATAATATTCGATTCCTCACAATCCTAAAACTCCCAAGTTGCATCTTCTTCGCTGAAATTGTAAAAAAATCAAAGTAAAATCATAAATGAAAATTACACCAGTACCGATGTTTTGCGCGAGCTGAGAATCTCATCCCTTCGAAAAAACTTTTCAAATTTACGAAAGTTAAAAAAAAAAAAAAACACACACATCACCAAACTACCATGGCAAAGCAGTTTTTGTTTCTTCCAAGCTTTTTTTTAGGGCGAAAGTACGAGAAGTATGTACGTTTGAGCGCGAGATAGTGGCAGGGTTTGAGTAAAGGGTTTCTCGCGGGAAATTCTCGGCTATCTCAACCCTCGGTGCAATATCGTCGATAAGTATCTCGAGACGGTTCTTCGAGGCACACGAGGAGGAAGCAGGAGCGAGAGAAAGCGAGGGGGAGAGAGTAAAAGAAGCCGGCGTTGTTGCGATGCATTGGACTTGGTGGTTCACTCGCGCGGTGCATGGTACTTTGATGGCGGCCAGCCAGCAGAAGTAAATCTAAGGTTTACGAGGCAGTACCCGCCTCTTACTAGCACCTTCTCGAGCCCCGATCCCGCACACTCTCATCCGCGATGGGAGAAGGCCCTCGTGCAGTTCCACATCGGAGCGGCAACTACTGCCGGGTTCGCGGGACCGAGGATACTTTGCTTCGCCGCGTACCATTTCTTACACGGCTGTATACACGGAGATCCACGTAAAAGTTGCCTTTATACGTAAGAGCTGTCTCGTCAGACACTCGCGATATTCACATAATAAATCGAGCCGAAACGCATACCAACATCTACCCTTCGTACAACGGAGTTTCTTAACCCTTCGGTAATCGGGAACCTCATTTTGTTCCTTTCGCAAAATTCTTCCCGGCAAAATATTAAAACGTTATTTGTGTCTCATTTAAAAAATCTCTAATCGGAAACCTAATTTTTTCTCTTCCAAGGTTTCTGAAAAAAAAAAAAAAAAAAAAAAAAAAATTACACAAATCCCCCGGCGAGACAAAACATCCCTACTCTTCAATCATTATTTATTACAATTAAGGTTCGTGAGACATTTTCTCCGAATTAAAAATTCCTGAATGCCACGAAACGCCACGAGAAAATCGAAGACACTTCGGGCCTCTCATTACGAAGAGTCGCGGGAAGAAAAAGAATGCGTCGTTTTCCGGCGATTACGCTGACGCGACCGTCGAAGATACGAGGAGATCCGAGGACTGCTATGTTTAGTCAAGGGTTAAAGATTCGCCGCGATAGGAGTAGAGAATACACCGGCCGTAAATGCCGATCGACCGTCTGTCCCGTAGGATATTTTTCCCAATCACTGTGGTTGTCGGTGGTATCACGGTGCAGTACGGTTTATGATAAAGCTTACAAGCTCCTCCTCACGTAATATTATATAGTAACATTATCTCGTATAGTTATAGCGCAGTCGAGGGGGATGCTATCTGTGCGATACGTTATATGCTCATAGCGTCGAGGAGAAGAAGAAGAAGAAGACAACGCGTGGTCGTCGACGAGACCCGGGTAATATAGTTATTATCCGTGAGAGGGTGCCCTCGGGGGCCCCACAGGAAAGCGACGAACCCCGCATTAAAAACCAATTTTTAGTCCCGAAAAAACCTCCGCCCCGGCGTAATAACAGGCCTGGTAATCTATAGTAGGTTTTCTGTCCGAGGAGCCGGGGGTATTCTCTTCTCTACCTACCGACAACAACGACGTCAACTACGCGATCCGCACACATCGAGAAGCATATCTTCTCTTTCCGGCTCTCTCCGTCGCTCTAGCAACCGAGCATCACCTGAGCCCAGCTCGGAGAAGATAATCGAGCAAATTGATGCCCCACAAGCCTCCGCTGGCGCCCTGGACCGAACGACGTTTTTTTTTGTAATTTTTTTTTTTTTTTTTTTTTTTCAATTAAAAATCAACCTCGACATCCGAACGGACAGCTGTCAAACGGGCGCTTTTAATGCATGATTTTTGAATAACATTGCACTGATGTATGTAATAGAATGATGAAACAATTCATAGAGATAATGTTACTTTTTTTATCGTATTTTTTTTAAGAGAGATTCGTTTGGAAAATTTGCTATGCTCGGGAAAATATCGAGCTTCTTTAAGATCGGAGATAGGGTCGTACGACGAACGAGGAGATTTCTATGACGTCAGTGGCTGGACAGCCGCCAGGAAGATACAGGAGTGAGCCATAACAAAATAGCCACTGCGTGCCACTCCATCAACTCAGTCCCTAACGACTCGGCTCTATCGTGGTATACAACCGCCTGGTATAATGCAGAGTATAACCGGCAGTTAATTATACACACATCCCCCTGGAGGGTGTCTATACAGGGAGACAGAGAAATCTTCGTGCATGCCACCTTTCCTGAAGATGCTGCTTGTATTCTACGATATCTTTGTTCGCCGATCAACTGTTGGACAATCACAAAATAAAAATAAAAAAAAATAAAAGCTTTGTAAAAAAAGTACACAGTGACTCTTCGGTTTTTGAGAAGTTTTCTTTTTGCTAAACTGGGCGGTAACAGAAGTTTGTATGTTCAAGGAACATTTATTTTTCCCGATAATTTTCGTATTCTTCAATTTTTTAATTTTACACTACGAAGAATAATAAAATTGTTGAAAAATAAAAAAAATATTGAATTTTGAATAATGTTTGTTAATTTTACAAAAAATTTGTTTCCGCTTAGCGAATCACTATCGAATAGTTAACGCTTTCCGATTACACGATTCATCAAATCAGACGAGATTCGTTCTACGCAAGTGTCTAAGTGAATCGCGATAGGACAATACAATCGCGTCGATTCGATGGTGGTCTTCCAAAGTGGACGCTTTCACGGGAGAGTTTCCACCGAGAATTTCGGCGAGCAACAGAGAGTCAGCGGCCAGTTTCGCCGAGAGAGAGGAATAGGATTGCCGTTCGTTCGTTCGCCACCAGTAAATTTCTATTAAGGACCGCCGGTTTCCGCGGCGTTCGAAACAATTGGCCATTAAATCGAACGGTCCCGCGGCAGATAATAACTAGCAATAATCGTTGGGGGGGCCACCGGTTATTCGGCTCCAGAGCGAGAGAGGACCGTGCACGGTGGACGATGGAAAGAGGGTTATCGGGGATAAGGATAGACGCACACAGAACGAAGCTCTCCCGGCCGAACCATCGGGGAATCCTCCGCATTGGCAGAGAGTAGGAAACAAGCGAGCATCGGTAATGAGAGGCCAATTAGAACACCCCGTCGATGGAATTATCCCTGCTGGAACGTTCGAAATTCAAACTGGCTGCCGGTAGAGTCTCGCGGGCACGATAATGCCCGTTGGGCACGCGAACCATCCCAGAGAGCCCTGGACGGGAAGCTACCAGCCTTTACTTTACTCGAAACGCCTTGGCAATAAGGAATATTCTACCTGTGCCTTACAGTTCAATTTGCTTCGTCGTCCATCCACGAAATATGTTACGACATGGACGTGCATCGCTCGTAAAAAGCGCAATTTTTGTTCTTTTTGTTCTTAGTTTCGGTACTTCTGAAATCCTTAGTGGGGCAAAATTTATCGCTGATTGTTTCCGAAACGGGGACATTCTCGAGCTTTACGAATTAAAAAAAAACTCAGAAAATTGGAAGGGAGATGGACATTTGAACCACGTATTTCTCCAATTACAGTACTTTCGTAGATCCTTTAGAGAAGCAATATTCGTTGTTAATTATCGCCGTCACAGGAGTATTCGCGAGCGTTTCGAATCGCACAGTGCTTCCGATCAATAACAAAGCTTAAAAAATTAGGATTAATAAAAGAATTAAAAAAAAAAAAAAGATATTCACTTAATTTCGGTAAGCACGTGGATCCTTTCCCGGTGCAAAATTGATCTCTAATTATTTCCGTTGCCGGGACAATCTTCGAATCAAAGAGATGAATCACTCAACGCTTCATTCGCATAAATTTTTTTTTTTTTCACAAGCATAGATAGAAAGAAATGATAAAATGGAAGCGAGTCGAGACTTTATATTCCATCTATACCCGCTATCCATATCTCGCTTCTTGGTAGCCCTTTGCCGCCTCTCGCTCCTCCGCGTACGCCCATCGTTACTTTGGTCTCGCTCAATTTACACTCTCGTATAATTAAACGGAGCATGAAAAATTGCCAGCCACGTGCTACCGTATAGGAGGAAGATCGTTGCAGCGCACGTACAGCGCGCCCGGACGCCGCCTCGCCAAGATTTATAGTTATTAATTTTATAATGGACTCGTCATGCGGGCGTCCTCTGCGAGTTCCCGCGAAAACTCGCTGCGCCCGTGTATGTAGAAGGCCGGCGTCGTGCAAAAGCCGCGCGAGTCCGAAGTTTCTCCGTCGACCCGAGCCGGGATATATTCGTGGTTTTTTAAACGGGCCTAGCGCTAAAGCAGCGAGTCGCTAATGGAGACGTTTAACGGGAAATCAAGCACGGACGCGGAATGATGCGCGGCGGCAACGGACACAGGATGATCACGGGTGTGTGGGATTTATTAAAACGTATACGCCTCTGTTGCGGCGCTCGTGGAGGGGACGTCGAATTCTTGGCGTGTATTTTTCGTCGAGTCATCGCCGGAGCGTTCGTCATCCTATCTCCGAACCGTACGATCACGCGCTCGCGCGCCTCCGGTAAACTTTTTCACTGTGCCATCGATGGACGATGATTATGATGTCGGAAAGGCGTGGCCCAAACAGTTTGTGTTTTTATCGTCGATTCACCTTAATTGCGATTAGGAAGTTTTGACGCTTCCGTTCAATCGCGGCTCGACGCATTATCGGTACGTTTTGATTTATTAAACCGGACAACACCCTCGATCGATCCGGCGATCGGTCCTGAATTCCTTTTGTTGCCGAAGTTTTTACGGTGATTTTATTTTTTCAATTTTATTAATCCTTTTATTTATGGTTTTTTTTTGTAATAGTTTTTGAGATGCGATCGTGGAACTGACCGGAAGTGTGGAAGCGGCGGAGTTGGATATTTTTCTCATTCCGGGAAACGGTCACATGGGGGAAAGAATGAGCGTGGGACCCGCGTTTGCCATCCGGACGGCCGGCGGAACTCTTCGTCATCTCGGTCTGAAATTGGTCTGTGAGCTTACCTGAGAGACACGGCAACTTATTGGCTTTTTTTCTGGGAGACGAGGGACGAAACGGAATCTACCCGTGTCAGGCCCCCCCACGTAATTAATTCCCGGGGAAAAGAGAGCCGAATTCATAGGCACATATACCGGGGATTCGAGTGAAATAGCGTATGGGGACCACTCGGGAGGCTTCGAATATATCGAATTTTATTCATAGAGCATTCGATCCGTTCGTTCGCACGGTCGTGAAACTACCAACTCGTGTTCCTCACGCCTGCTTTTCAAATTAAAAACAACAAAAAAAACAAAGTGAAAAATAATTATTATCAAAAGCATCGACGTTCCGGACCGCGATTGACTTTTGAAATTGCAGCTTGCGTTCTCGCCATCAGCAAAAAAAAATAAAATAAAGAAAAAGGTATCAAATCCTCGCTGATATATTCATTCTCGAATTGGACTCGGACTTTCGTATCGTACATTGCGTGCGTGAGCGGCTCGCGCCCGCAACGTTTTACGCGAAGAGGTGTGAACTCTTTAAAACTCGGGGTGTCGGCTCTCGTCAGAGATACGAGCAAAAGTAGCAGCATCGGGCGAGCGAGCGGGCAAGCAACGAGCACGATAATCAGGAATGGGCTGGAACTTAGACTTGACTCGGTTCGCGCTCGCGCGCGCGCGAAGAGGCAAAAGGTGTCGGGTAGAGCGAAAGCCTCGGCCCCGATCATTTATTATCTCAAGATTGAATTTCCGCGGGGTTCGCGGCGAGGGAGTCGAGAGGCGCGTAGCTCGGTTTAATTAAAATATCGTTATGGGTAGGCGTGGATATTCGACGAGGAACAGCCAGGAGAGAGGAGCCCGGTTCGCGGGGCCCGCGATCGTAAGAAATGCCCCGCCGCTAGGGCTCTCAGGCATCCACGTTATCTTTCTCACACTCCACTGTCTCGTTTCTCTTTTTCTTTTTTTTTTTTCATTGAAGAATAGACGAGGATACCAAAGCTTCCAGTACGAGGCGGCAAGAGAAAGAAGACAAACACATATGTATAAATCGAGAGTTGAATAAAAAAGGCGCAACAAATGTACTTTAGGACCTCAGTTGTGCCCTTTTGATTCCCGGTCCGAGATTTATATATATATATATATATATGTGTGAAAATGGATAGTTAGAAATGAAAAAGGCGCGACAAACAGATTTTAGGATTTCAGTTATGCCCTTTCGATTCTTGAAGGAAGATTCATATTTACGTGTGTGTATGCGTGTACATACAGAGGTGTTCTAATCGGTTTACTAGCTTCTACAGTAAGAACGCAGCTGCCGGAGGATTCTTAGGTAGTTTTTCTTCGGGCGCGTTTTAAAATCATACGGCGAGCGTCGGTATTATTTATCCCTTTCACCGCGATTACGAGATTCATCTGTTATAGTCATGCATTAACGGACTTCAATCAGTCGTAGATTCATTAGCTCGACAATAATTATAGGTCAGATAATTACTTGTACGTAGAACAACGGACGGTTCGGCTCCAGCCAGCTTCGATAACGAGTCTATCAAAGTGGCGCCATCTGCGAGCGCGTCACTTAACTTCTCGCCTGTCTTTTTCCGGCGAGGACTCTCTTCGGTTTTTATTTCCCGACGAAAAAAATCAATAACTCAAGTAAAATTTCATTCGCGGCCAGCGACAAAAAATTGTTTCAGTTCTAAGTTAAATTCTTACAACTCCACAAGGGATTGAAACGATACTGTGACTTCGTAACATCGCTGCCGTTGTTGTTTCAATATCACGTGAAATTGTACGAATTTAAAGTAAAATTATTAAAAAAAAAAAAATTATTATGCACAACAAACTTTCGTGAATTTTTGTTTTCATCCTGTGACGCGAAATTTTTCGATCAGACAGTTAAATCCCAACGCATCTCCCCCGTGCCATTTCTCCTCGCCCGCTCGTCCTACGGCGTTAATTAAAAATTAATCGTTGCAAATTAATTTAAAGACAAAAAGAGCGAGTTCTGTCGGTAAGCCCCTCTCCCTTCCGCTGACGGTAAAATTGTGCTGGCAAAAGTGCCGAGGGAGACGAAACGAGAGCCCGATGTCGGCGTCGGAGGGGGTGGAGCGCGGCGTTTGTCGGGGGCGTGACCGCTGAGTTAGTCGATCGTTGCGTGCGGAGGCGCGCGGTGAAGCGGCCGGCAACGGCTCGATAATCGAAATATCCTTACACCACCGACGAGCTTTGCACACACGCTGGCTTTTATTTCATTTCTGTCTCGCACACCATTGCCGACCAGAACAGGAAACAAAAGAAAGCCGAGCTCTCGGCTGTGCCTTCTCCGGCGAGGGCGCGAAGGATAGGCGATCCGTCTCTCCAGGGCGGTCGAGCCTCGAAAGAAGAAGAGCCTGCGAAGAGAAGGCGGTCGGAAGAGGGACGAGAGGAGTAAGAGGAGCGGAGAGAGCCGCGAGAGGGGGCCGCAAGCGTGGAAGGGATAGCGTCGGTCCCGTCAGTCCCCGCGCGGTGCAGGCGCGTGGTGGGGGGATCGATAGATTCTGCGCAGAGAAGCGCGAGTCTCTCACCTCGAGCGGAACTGGTGTGCGGCTGATTATTAATACCTCGTTATCGTTTAGGGCGTTAGAAGCCTCTTTCACACTGGCTCGTCGGCATCGGCGACTCCATCCGAAGAATCAGGATAAACCCACGCGGGGATAAACGAGATGTAGGTAACGCGCGATCGCGGGCGCGATGAAGCTGACCCGTTCTGAGGGCCGACTCGCCGTCGGGACGGTCAGATCAACCGTGTGGTAAAGCTGTTTAGATAATGCCACGGTACACAGGTACTCTCTCATGGGGTTCTCACACCGCGGTTAAATCCCGCGTGCCGTACCTGCGGTAACGATAGATCGGGTATGTATAACCCGTGAGGCGCTTGATCGCGAATTAATCTCAACATCGTTTACCATCTCCCGGCACTCTCTCGCGCTTCGCGCTCATAATGCCAACGATTTATGCGCCAATCGCAGGCGAAGGGTGGGAGATCCATCGTCGTTTTCGTATTGATATGGATACGGCTGATTTATAAAGTGCTCGGGCGGATGAATTTAATTCGATGAGAAATAATACGGCACATCAGAGTCGGATCTATCGGCTCCAAGAACCTGTATCGGGTATCCGTGAAACCGGATCTTTCGGATCTATCGCGGAATTCCTTAACGCCAGGCCACTTAGGCTGGACAGTTGGATCTTAATGGAATCTAAGTCGAAAGTGATACCTGGAAAATATTGCGCGAGATATTGCGATCTACGTTACTCGTTTTCTAAGAGAAATTTCAGTGCGTTGCGTCGGGCCCTGCCAATGCCCCAAGCACTCAAAACATCTATCGGGATTATTTTGGGCGTTATTCTTGCGCGGTTAATATTGTTTTATCGCAGATTCTTGACTCGAAGATTTGCTTGTTTCACCTCGAGTGGCCCGCTGGGAGGGATCGGTGGACAAGCGGGCAGCATTTTTCAACTCCCAACCCTCTCGGGAGGCGCATGCACATAGGGCATTACAGAAATTGTGTTTTTTTTTTTTCGTGCGGGCCGAATGCGCAACCTTTTCTCTCCGCGCGAGTTAATCTTTCTCTCTTCTTCGGCAACGCTTTCTCTCTCGTTCTCTCGTGTGGGGCATGTGAAAGGTAACGGCGGGCCGCGCGCGGCGTTCATAAAACGGCCGTAAAACACTAAACGGCTGTAAAGCTGCCGCCCCGAAACGCCGAGCCAGAGTCCGGTGTTGTTTAGAGCTATCCGGCTCACTCTCGCTCTCACACTCGACGGACACGTATACGTGTACGCACATACGTTCTCGTATACCTCTGCGGCAACCCTGATGGTTGCAACACCATCAGCGGATAGAGACAGCACGCACCTTCACCGCTAAATCACCCCGTGACCACGCCCCGATACAGTCGAGGCTCACGCGTTCGTTCCAAGCTGCTGCTGCGATTTTGCAACCCTTGCACGAAGACGTCTCCGGATTTGGACAACCTGCAAGTCTCGGCTGCCAAATGCGGAATGCGTTGATTTTGACGTGTAGTCTAGTTTTCGTCATTTCCAGGCTCGCCGATTTCGACCAACAGAATCTCAACTGTTACTATTGTATTGAATTTTCAAAGCGTTCGGGCACTGACAGGGTACGAAAACTCTTGATCAGAACCTTGCTAGGCCATGATGTGACTGTCGAAAAAATTGTCATTTGTCATTTGTTCAATTTATTAAAAATGTTTCGATCGAAACATCGTTTTTATTGTACCAACTAAATGCACCTTCGGGCGCATTTCACCGCGCATTCGCTAATTCAACCATTTCATCGAGAAGGAAGCGACAAAAGAACATAAGATTCCCCGTGGAGCGTACAGAAGAATACAAGAATCCCTAATTGATCAACTAGCAATCATGAGGCTAGTCAGGAACAATAAAGAAAATGGCGACGGAGCGATAAACAAGGAACATAGTTCGAGGCGCTCGGTCGGTTTAGATGAGAATTTACAAGATCGTTTCGTAGCTGCCGGTGTGGTTTTCTTGCCGCGCGCAACAGCGACCGATCGCCACGGCCACGGGAATCGAGTCGAACAAGGAATTTAGTGCCAGCGTCCGCAGGTCGGACAACCAATCATCCCGCGTCGGTGAGCTGGAGCGCGTTGAAGCCGCGGGGGGATCCACGCAGCGGAGAGAGAACGTAATCTTACGTATCAATTAGCTTCACGGTCCGAGGGGCCTTACCCCCCGCGGGCCTTTGACCGTGCGCCGCGCGGTCCTTCTCCTCTCCTTCGCACTCCCTTGTGCCGCAAGCTTCTTTTTTTTTATTTTTATTATTTATATATACACATTTTTTTTCCTCTCTTTCTCATCTTATTCTATCCTGGAACGGTTCTCTCTCTCTCTCTCGAAGGTGTGAGAACCCGAACACAACACCGGCACTGCCGAGCGGGAACGCGTATGGTACATTCGCTTTTACAACGTCTTCATTCGGCTCCGAGAGTCAGGTGAGATCCACGGTCTCCGGACCTCTCCGACGAGGACTCCTCTTCTCTGGCCACGTGTGTTCCCATCTCGACTCGCCTCGTCTCTCTCTCGCCTTCTCGGACTTTTTCCGTCCGAACGATGCACACCGGCGTCTCTCGAGCACCTGGACAGCTCCGGCCCGCGGTACCTCTTCGGACGATCCTCGTTTTTACTCTCTTCGTTGTCTTTTCACTGGCAAACCTATCTCACCAGAAACGTCTCACGCAACGCGAAATTGCTCCTCTCAGACTGCCAGACACGTGTCACGAAAAAACGTAATAAAGCAAACGTTAAAGGGCTTCTCGGAGGTAAAGTGGATATTCCTCTTTTCCGGAGAGATTCAGCGCTAAGCGCCGCAATGTTATGCGATCATTGTCAAAGAAGCGACACCCGGAATCGGTGAAAAACTAAATTAGGATCGGCTTGGACCGACGAAATTCCTACGATATATTCGTTATCCTTAATCAATTTTTTTTTTTATGCGTGCAACCGGTTCGAAGAAAAGTTGTTAAAGAGGTCACTCGATGACGCTGCAACTTTTTCATGTGGAAAAAAAATCGGTATACAGATTAATAACAAGGGCACTGAGAGGAGAAGTGTCGGAGTCCAATGATGCAGCCAGATGGATTCGGGCTTTGGGACCCCCTGCGGCTAACCGAGCGGCATCGACTTAAACCCCCCCGTCTTCTCACCAGGCTCCGACACCTTCCTCTACCATTTTTTATTTTCATTTTAATTCTCTACTTTTTTCCCCCGTGGGTGTTAAGTAATATATTACGATTTGGGCTCGTCGCACCTGGCTCTTCGGCCGCTTGTCCTGGCGGCTCGACAAAAGCTCGCAGGTATCTTTTGCTTGCATCCCTTTCCAACCAGTGTTAGAACGTGACTCTCGTTAACGCACCGCCTCGTTCACAACAGAGTAACAATAATCGTTTTCATCCGCCTTATCGTTGCGACAATGGAAACCGAGAAAAAGAATGAAGGAAACAACCCCCTCAAGATCCTCAGCCTATGATGTATAGACTCTCGCCTCAATTTAATTACTAAAAGCACCCCTTTGAATCTCATCTCATAAATCCGACCGTCGTCCAGAATTTTTTTCTCTTCAATAAACCAAAGTCCCCAAGAAATTCCTCGCTATTCGGAGATCTATAATCCGATAAAAAAAGGAGCAATAAAAATTTCATTGCCATGTTAACGAATTTAGGACTTCACACCTCGACTGATTAGGGCGAATATAATTTTCTCTCGTATTCAATTACCGAAAACACCCCTTTGAACCTTGTCTCATACGTCTAACAATCTTCCTGCAAAAATAAATAAAAATCAAACCAAAGTCCCAAAGAAATTTCTGGCTATTCGGAGGTGTATCATCGGACAAAAAAAAACGGAACGATAAAAATCTCGTTGTCGGTTCTCCGACGCTGCACCGGGGGAATGTGCCGGAGCCGCGCTTGCAGTATCGTCGGGGTTAACGAATTCAGATGGGCCCGTTCACACCTCGGCTGATTAGGGCGAACATAATTTTCTCTCGGATGGTCGAGAGAGCCGCGCGGCATACCGCACAGTCCGGCGGTGTGTGCGAGTCTCGTCCGTGCTCACGTGTGTCCCGACGAGCTCCGAGCGAACTCCGCCACGGGCATGCGGACTGCGCGTGCGGAGACGTCGAAGGGACGACGAAGGGAAGCGATATCAGCGGGATTGTTCGTTGTCCTCGCGGCAGGCAACGCGACGGCGGAGCTCGTGCGAAGGTACGGAGTTCCACCGGGCGTTCTCCTCGAGACGCGGAGTCGCCGGTCGTGCATACGCAGAGCCAGAGGAAGAAAACGGAACGGAGAGGAAGAAATAAGTAGAGGAAGGTGTCGGCCAATACTTTTCAAGGCGTCCGTCGCCGCTTGACGTCTTAATGCACGTCGAGAATAATCTCACCGCCAATTTATTACACTCTTTCTCATTTCTTCCCGGGCTCGTCGGCCTTCCTCTTCCCTTCATTCTCTCGCTCTATCGCCCGGCCTCGCGGTCACCCCCGCGCCGACTCTGCCTCTTCCATTCCTTTATATACCTTTTCGGGCCGTAGAACTCAATCGCCCTTTTTCTCTCGCTCCCCTCTTCACTCGAGTGAGCTGTCTCTACGGGACGTTTTTTTTTCACCTTTTTTTTTCTTTTTTTTTTCTTGGTCTCTTTCTGTTCTTTTTCTTCTCGGCGCATAAACACTCGTTTCGTCTCGTTTCCGCACGTGTGAGTCAACGCTCGTGTCGTACAGGAGAAAAGACTGTAAACGTCAGCTGGACGGGAGATCTCCCTCGCTGTCCGTACCGGCACTGACCGAGTCGCTGCTTCTCGGTTTCTTCCCGCGACTAACTTAAGCGGTAGATCTTACCCTCGGTCTTCTCTCCGAGGGAACGGCGGGGGAACTGCGGGAAGCTCCACGGCTCGCCGAGAAGAGACGGCAGACGAACCGCCGCCGGCTTCGCACCTAATAGAATACGTAATTTGAATTTTTTGAATTATACCCAAACCAGAGGAGCGGGATGGGCACGGAGAATCGGGAGAAGAAAGGGAGAGACCGAGAGCCGAAGATGCGCCGCTTTGGGAACCGGCGCGGATACGGTCAGAGAGATCTCTTTACGTAACATAAATTGTGGTAATAAATTTATCATTTGAGTTAGGATTTTTTTTTTTTTTTATACCGGAGGTGGTATCGAGGTAACCCGTTGATTTACGGATTAATTCTATCGGGCAACATTCTGTAGATTTCATCCATTCCGTCATTATATCTGCTCGCTTGTGTTGGGAGCGAAGAATCATAAACGCGAGAACTTTTTTTTTTTATACATTCCATTTCGAGACCTGAAATTAAATCATTGGAAGATTCGGCGGATGAGATTGGATTCCATTCCATAGGCTAAAATTCATCTATCTGACGATTTCGAGCATGGAATACGCCGCTCCTATTTCTGTTTACGGTGGGAGAAAAAATCGAGAAAATAATATTTTCTGGACGAATTCCGTTCCGTAAGCTAAAATGCGATAATTAACAAATTAAGTCCACGAGCTAGAACAAACGCTATTTCATGAAAAAAGACAAAAAAAAAAAAAACCTCAATGCAATAATTAAATAACGTTGGCCGAGAAATGAAATAAATTCAGTGCGGCGGCGTCAAATTGATGGAGGGTCAATAGGATCCGTACGTGGGATGATCCAGGTGAGATATAAATTTGATTCTTTCGTTCGGTGTTCTCGGACCTGGTGATTCCTTCGGCCCCGGTTAACTCGACGAAGCCCGATCGAGCGGGCAGGACAGGGAGTTGTTAATCCTTCGGCGGGGAGGAACGGTGCTCGGCGTCGAATGCCACGGTGGCGAAAGAGCCGGTAAATCTCTTGCTCGTATAATAATTTAATAACGGATCCAAAGCGGCTCGCTGGGTACGCAAGGAAGCGAGAGGACGATCTTCTCGACGCGGCGATCGTCTTCTCGACGCGTTGTAAAGGGCCTTTCCTCTCTGGGATTGTGAACGAGCACGTGAAGAAGAATAATACGGGGGCAGGCGGCGGCACAGCCGGTGCACAACTATACCTGGCCCTCTAATTCTTGCGTCAATAAATAATCGCTCGCCCGGATTAAATGGCGTAACGAACTCTCGCTCTCCTACCCGCGCCTTCCACCTTGTCCTTATTATAATCTCTCCGTCGCATGCAACCCGAGAGGAAAAAGAATCTCGGCTTCTCGAAATCTTGGTAAACAATTTTTAGTATTCTTCAAAATAAAAAATTGAATTTAACGTGAAATGGAAAAGATAATTATATTAGAACTTAATTTTGAGATAAAATTAACAATTTAATTAATTAATAAAATCTCTCGCTTAAAGTAATTAAAAATGTAATTACCTTTAAGTGAGAAATTCACGTGACAATGAAATAAAAAATTGTATTACAAACTGAATTTGAAATAAAATTAACAGTCGGATTTAAAATGTAATGTGCGATTGAGTAAAAAAAGATGTAATAAAAAAATTGAATTCAATGTACTTAATTGATTAGAAAGCTCGAATTGATTGAAAACAGTGCCCGATTGTCTCTTGAGTAATTGGACTTCTGGCAAAGAAAAGAAAGGAAATCAAAATGGAATCTAGAATAACTAGTCCAATCAGGAGACGGAGACCGAGCGAGGTGGGAAGGACCGTGGCCGAAAAAGAAACGGAACGATGAAGAAATTAAGGTGGCACGGTGAGTGGACGTCGGCAACGACGCGGCAGCTGTTGGCCAAATTAAGTGATCATCTCGTCATCATCAGTGGTGCCGCCTCGGAGGAAGACACTGCTCTCTCTCCCTTTTTATCTCTCGTCCGACGCCTTGCACCGTCCGCGTCTCGTTCGCCCTCCCGAGACCGCGAGCCCCGTGAAATTAGCATTGGGAGATCGTAAAGGATCGAGGAGAGGAGCGCGGTTCGTGCGAATGAAGAACACGAGGAGAAAGAGACGACGAAAGAAATAAAAGAAATAAACGAAATAAAGGGAAATAAAAGAATCGTAATGGGACGAGACGACCATCGCGCACGCTCGCGGGTTAACGCAGCCCGGGTGAACAAGCCTTTTCTCATTCTGTCCGAGTGGATGAGATTTTGCGGTCGGGAAGCGAGGAAGATATAATACTCGAGTTCTTTTCCATTCGGATTTAATAAGCGCGCGCTGTAATCGCTGTATTTACGAGCCGACGAACCGGGCAACACTCCGGCGCGCTCGCGACCAGAAACGAAAATTAAATTATTGTCACAATAAAAGAGGTCTCCTCGTCTCCGTCAGTTCGAAAGACGCGGCGAGGCATCGAGATTTTATATGTAATTTTTTTTTTCTACTTTTCTGCTCAGTTTTATGTCTCCGCGGCTTTGGGAGAGCGGAGAATCCTTCGGATCGTATCTTCGAAGCGTTCGCCGCTCTGGCTCCGGATAGTTGAGTAAAAAACAAAAAAAAGAAAGCCGAGGGTGCAAGCTCCGTGACTGGACGTCGGATAATAAGAGCTTTCAACTCGCGCTCGTTCAGCGACGCGCCGAGGCGTCGAAACAATGAACCGACCAACCGGCGTTGTCCGCGCAAATCCTCGTGGCTTACGGACACATCCCATGGTTCAGAAGCCCCGTTCTAACATCCAGAACGTTTTTCCTCTTTCTCTTCCACTCTCCGTCGTGCTGTGTACCTCTTTTCCTTCTAGGTTGCAGCTACCGCCGCTCACATCGTCGTCGCACGACGACGACTTGCCGAAGGGTGCTTCGCGGATTTACACACCACCACCGCTACTCCACCGAAGTTGTCGTCATGGCAACTCTGCTGAACGTGTAACACCGCGTAAACGATGCAGGGGCGACCGGAGCGCAATGGAATAGGGGGGTAAGATGGACCGTGTCATGTGGCATTCTTCCGTGACCCAAAAAAGGGTAAATAAGTCCATTTTGTCCCTGTTCACACTCACTAATTCTCGTATCTTTCTCCCCCTTTTTATCCATGAATAGGTCATCTTTACTTCCTTCATTGAATTACGTAAGAGTTGGAAGACATGCTTAAAAAGAATGATTACGGATTGCAAATTTACGACTCCAAGATTTGGAGTTGTGCAACGACGTCCGATATTATTCGCTTACTTTTTACTTCGTACGTATAAATATGATACTTTTTTTTCATTGCAAATTATATTGAACCTAAAAAAAAGTATCACCAAAAAAATATTTTTTCATAATCAATTATTAAAAAAAAAAATTTCAAGATCCAATCCATATCTGTTCGAGACGGTCGAAATCTTAAATTCTGAAATTCGGAAGTTTCGAGTCGCTACTGCATAGAAATGTTCATTTCAACCAAAATTAATTATTCTCCCACATAAAAAAAAGTTTGATCTATTATTATTGTGACTATAAATTTACGTATCACACATTGACGATCCGAAGATTAAGAGTCGCGCGACACGCCTAACAGTCTTCTCTGCGGATAGTTCCACGGTCTCGTAAGGAATCCCCCGTGGGTATAAATTCCGAGGAGTAGATGGACTCTTCCCCTCCATCCCGGAATGAAAAAAGGAAACAGGTCGACCGCTTTGTCCGGCAAATGGAGAGTTTTCGTCGCTATTCCGAGGTCCGCCGAGCCCCTATGCTTCGACCTACGCTCACGAGAGCGCAAACCAGCCTGTTATATCACAGTCGGGAGAGTCTGGATTTTCTCGTGTAGCAAGTGTGAGCGAAACTGGAGAAGGAGAGGGATAAAAATATCCCTCTGTTCCGGAGAGAAACGAGGAGAAGGATATCATCCCGCGCCGGTGGACCTTATTTTTTTTTTTTTTCCTCCGACGGTGAACGGGCGATCACTCTCCCGACGCGGCGAATAAGAGCCCGAGGGGGTCTATCTTTCTCGCGGACTTTACCGTCGGGAAGTTTATCACCCACGCTGCGCTCCTCTACGCCCTCGACGTTTCTCACTGTGCAGCACGGGTGAGGCTGCACGAGAGGGCGGCAAAAGGGCAGCAGCAGCAGCTCGGATGGAGGACAGCCCGGGAAAAGCTCGATATATTCCAGTCTCGTTCGTCCACTCGCTATCCTGTGGTATTATATGCCTATGTATCTATATGCATTTATATACCAGTGTATCCATATATATATATATATATATGTGTGTAAGGGAAGTTCGCAGGAATCCCTCGATCTCGCTCGGGCGAAGGTACGAATTTGTCAAGTAATTCCCCGAGATCGCCGTACCCTCGGGTGGATTCTCAATCGCGCCGAGAGGGTAGAAACAAATCGAATTACCGCGAAAAAGTCCCGCCCCGATCGCACTTTGGCCCTTCCCATCAGCCAGCCCGAAATTGCGTAGAATTCAGCATTTTTTTTGTTTTTATGAATCTTCAAACTAGTTTTATATTTTATCGGTTTTAGCCTGAGCAATGGTATTTCATCTTTATTATTCCCAGCTACGAATAGATTTATCGGAGGACAGTATTTATCTTATTTTAATGAAAAAAAAAGCAATTTCTATTTATTATTCTCGGCTGCGAATAAGATTCTCTTAAGGTGTCGATTATCGAAAATATTTTGTCTTCGATAAAAAAAAAAAAAGTTTCCTGCTCACGAATGTCAATAATTTCGGTATTCGGTGAGGAAAATCAACGCCCGACATAACCGACAGAGCGAAATTAGCTCGAACGCGGAGCCTGGCGAATGTCTGTGTGTTCATGCGAAAGCCCGTGAGGGCAAGGCGGAAAAAAAATTCATATTACACGTCCGTCAGTGATCGAAAATTATACGGGAGCCGCGGTCGTTTCGGCGGCCGACGGTTCTCCCGTGATAAGCTCCTCCGCAGCGGCCGCCGATGAGCGAAACAAAAAAGACGACTAAAGAAGAACCGGAAGATATGAAAAAAAAAAAAAAAAAAAAAAAAAAAAAAAAAAAAATACCCAACAAAAAAAGTGAAACCTACGACCGCGAGATATGGGACTAGAAAAAATATCCTGGACACGACGCGTTCCAGAAGCTAAAAAAAAAAGATGCAAAAAAATCGCTCCGAACGTATTACGATATAGATAAACGTTTACAACCCCCGCCGGAGGGCTCGCGCGGTCGTCCGCGTGGGGGCAAACAGAGTTCACAAAGCACGATGACGATCAGGCATGAATCCAAAAGGGCCCGGAGGCGAGTTCTCCGGGCATTTGTAGATCGGGGATTGGCCTGCGCGCATGCGCAATCGGACCGTGCCAAATGAAATTTCACCTCTACTCGGTTGCTCTATCGAGTATAACGCCGAGGGTGAGGAGGAAAGGGTTGCTTCCTGGCGGTGGTTTGTGGCTCGAGTATCGTTCGTTACCCTCCCGCGAGCCCTCCCCCCTTCGGCCCGTATCAGTGCCACTCTGTATCTACTTGCTGGCCAGCTTTCGGACTGGAAGGCCCTCGGGCACCTCCTCATCCTCATCCACCTCGTCCTGCTCATCCTGTTCGCTTCCGCCGCTGTTGCTTGCCATAATTTAATACCAACCGCTAATACGTTTGCCCCATCTCCTCCCCAAACCCCGCTACGGTCGTCTCGCGCGGTTCGGCCGATAAGAGTAGAGAACACTAACGCGGCGCTGCGAACGGAGCTTCCGCCGAATCGAGCTCGTCTCTGCGTCAGCGGGGATTCATTATTCAACGATGTAGAATCTAATCGGTGAACGCCCAGAGAGGGATTTAGATACATCGATCTCGAGAGCCGAGGGGATCTTTGGATCGTCGCGTCCCTGCGCGACTACCGAGGCGAGCCTCTGGTCGTTGCAGCCTTGTGGTTTTAGCACTTTCGACACGGAAACTTGATCAATGAGAGTCTTCGCTGAGAATTATCGGTTCGCTCGCTTAGCATTTGTCCGCAGCTTTGATGTCGTTTGGATATTGATAAAATGGCTGACAGGGCAACTTCGGTCGTGGCTCGGATAACATTCCGTTAGATGCGTTTGTATCGTTATTGCAGCGGAAGTAAATTTTCATTTGACTCCAATACATATTTATCTATTTCAAGTGAGCATTAATTTATTTTTCATAAATATTTATTTGCTGGAACTGGGGCGAATTTTTTCGCCAGTCAGTTTTCACTTCTCAATCCCATTTTCCAAATACTCGTAACAGCGTTCGAGGTGACTCTTGAGTTCAAGTTCCCTGCCCGGAAAAAACAACCAAGACTGAAAAAAAAAAAAGATTTATCTCTCGTAAATTTTCACTCGGACACCCTTGCACCCCGTTCGACGTTTCCACCGAATATCTCTTCGATAAAGCCAGAGCCGCGGGAGTCCTAATGAAACAGGTCTAAACAGTCGAGAAGCAATTCAGGATGAAGACGCGGAACGAATGTTGCCGACGTCGCCGTGGCTCTAATTCGCCGAGGACAAAACCACGGAGCGAACTCAACTCGTCCGTGTTCTACATCCTTGTGTTATTGCCGCAAAGAGCTGAGAGCCGCATCGTCGTCTCTCGGACGCCGCGTGTGAAGAAGACGATGAAGAAGAAGGAACAATAAAAAAAAGAAGAAAAAAAAAAAGAAATAAAAACGAACCAAAACAAAAAGTCAAAGAAACAAAGAGGAAAAACGAAAACAAGAAGCAATCCCCACGAGAGTGTTGCGGGGATGCTCGAGGGGATCGTACATTCATCACGAGTTATTAAACGAGGTAACAAAAGGATATACTCCGGGAGACTTCTTCTTTCTCGTTCTCTCGCCACAAGGGCCGCGCGTAGCGGGCGCGGGGCGCGTAAAAAAGGCGGGAAGATAGAATCGCCTAACTAGTATACTCCGGCGCGATGATAGATGGCCCCGAGGATTAAGCATCATGGCAGCAGCGCCGGTCGAGAGAGACTCCTCTGCTTCTGCCGATGCCGACTGTGCGTCGGTTTCACGAGTGTGCGGTACCGCGAGTGTGTACGCGAGCGTGATGCACGTTTCTCCTGTCTTTCCTTCCACCACGGGGCAACTTTTGCTCGGGTTTATTCTTACGCCGTACTTCCATGTGTTGTTCGTACACTCGCAACGTTGGAGAATGCGCTCGCCATGTTGCAAAGCGACCCTCGTACGTTTTCGCGACGCTCGAGGAAAATGGACGGCGAATAAAAAGTTCGATAAGGAGGAGGGCAGAGGGAGATAAAAAGAAATTAAATGGATTACCCGCGGGGCTTGGCGCACGGCGGATCCGCTTCTTCCTACTAGTCACTCCTCCAGCTCCCCGTGAACCATGCTGTTTGCACACTATCTGCCACACTCTCAAGTAACTATATCATTTTTTTCTTTCTTATTTTTTTGTCGGTAGACGTTTTTTGGGGGGGGGGGGGGGGGGGTCGATTTGGCAAATTATGTATCGGATTGATTCGTTCGTTTTTTTCTAATAGGGGAATGATCTTATCTACGAGATCTTTTTTTTGTTGGTTGAAATTTTTTGGGCAAGCGACTAAGTAAATTATGTATCAAACAAAAAATTATGTTATTGTGTTCGAATGATAGTGATTTGTACTTTGTCGGATAAAAAAGATTGTAAATTTAGTAGTCTGTCTCGAGAATAGAGATGGTTTACTTCGGGCCGTGATACATCGATTCCAGTTATAAGCTCGATAGCCAGCAGCGAGGCTGAAAGCTCTCGAAAGTTGGCCAATTTTAGGGCCGTCAGTCAAAAGCGCACCCAGTAAGCACGGAGAACCGAAGTTGGATAGCGATTTTGCGGACGATTCTGGTAACGGAGGTGTGAGATTCGTGGCTTCTCCGGTCTCGAACGGAGAAGGCGGCTTCGCACGCTTTTTTTATTCTCGTTCGACCGGAATCGATCAAGTTCTATGCGATTCGCCAAAGGAAAAAATTAATTGAATAAGATAATCCAAAATATCAAGTAAGACAAAAAGACATCAGCGGATGACCGTAAAGTTTCTACTGACCGACAGCGAATAATTCTCGTTTTCTCATAGATGCATTAAAAAAAAAGGAAAAAAAATTGCAACAAAATCATTATGAAAAAAAAAAGAAAAATCAAGAAAAAAAATAAAACGAAGAAAATCCATCGATCGACAGCTTCGAATTATTGACTGACCGCGAAACACTCTGATTTTTCTGCAATCAGGGTAAAAAGTAAAAAATTAATTCACCGATATTAAGTTTAAAAAATAAAATAAAATCAAGATAAAAAATATAACAAAAATACATCGACCGATAACATGTTGGCATGAACTGGCAGCGAATCGCTCTGGACCTGCCGCAGCTGTTGTTATGTGCTCTGCATTTAAATTTTGGACGTGAAACGGAGTTGGCAACAGAGGGGCGGAGGAAAAGGGAAAGAGTCACCGAGGACCGGCTCTAGTTGGAAGCGATTTAATCGAGTTTCGATAAATTCGCTCGACGGATTCGTGCTCGGAGGTAAAACGGTTGTAGTCGAGATCGACAGTCACTCAGGGGCTGCCGGACGAGGCTGCACACTGTTGGGACTCGTAGCGAGTGTTCAGTGTCACAGAACAGGAAACTCCCGATCGGCAATAGAGAACGAAAGCCTACTCACCCGAGTCGCCCGTCCCACGCCTTCCCCCTACTGGTTGAAAACATCAATTAAAATTCGCTCGCTCGACGCACATTGCTCTCTATTCGCTCCAGCCGCTCACTCTATCTCTCTGTGTCCCGACGAGACGAGCCTCTGTCTTTCTCCGGTTGCCGCGGATCGTCGAGCTTTTTTAATTGGATTCGAGGGAGAAAACGCAACCGTAACGGGAATCCACGAGCGAGACGGGGATGGGAATATAATGAGCGAGAGATTACGAGGATCGCCGGAGAAAGAAACGACGAAGGCGGCCGGGCGATGGTTATGCAGGAAAAGGGGTGAAATTTATGACAGCATATTTTGTAGTACGTAAACCAGCGGCCTCGATGCTATCGACGAATGAACGTTATTAGTTAGTACTACTCAATTTTTCAAAACTTTTGAATCGACCTGGAAGAAAAAAAATTTTCGTGACGAGAAAAAGATTTATTTCATGAAGGTTAATTTTGAATTGAATGAAATGCAATTTGTTTAGTTGCCGAGTTTCTTAGATTAATAAAATTGAACTCAATTGAAATACTCTTTCTATGTTTTTCATTTGAAAATAAATGTTTTCTTCTTTAACTACGTTAAATTCGATAAATCAAAATGGATTGCATTTTACTCGGGAGAATTATATTGTAACGTGTCGTGGCTCTAGATTGCATCAAGTACAATCTACTTGGGTATAGTAAAACGCAATAAAAGGCACGAAAGATTGTATCAATCTGCCGTGCAGTAAAACAGATTGAGAAAGAATAGCCGCGATAACGATTGTGGTTGGATTTGTCGAACGATAATCGAGAGTGAATATACGCGGTGAATAATATTAATCCGCGAAGTGCGAACGATTTTCTAGTGCAAACACAGCCTCTGGATATTGTGAATTCGATGAGACTGGCTGGCACTCTCCCTCGGCACAGCCGTGCATCGGCTGGCTAGCGTAGAGTGCAATACACAAGCGCGTATCAACATTCAACGCGGTACCGACTCGTTAATTATGTATTCAATAAATCTTAAATGCATTGAAATGAATTCAAATTGCAGATTAATATTTAACGGATAGCGCTAATTGGCCGGGCAATTATGCGACGTTAATTAAACATTAGATGGCTCGGTCGTCGAGCCTGATGGCTTCGACACGATTGTGCGAAAAGTTGCGCTATCGCTACGGCATCTGGCGAGTCGTCAGTCCTCCCGGACGTAGCATCGAAGCAAACGCTTGTCACGCCATCTGCTAAGAGAATTATTTTTTCTTCATACAGCTATCACGATTCGGTACCATTGTGATAAAAAGAAAAAGTTACTGTACCGACTGTCGGTATCTCGAGTTTTTAAAAAACCCTCCACAAGTTATTTTCTATCATTAAATTCGTAACTTGTTTCTTCAATTCCGTTTCGATGCTGGTAATTAATAGATTGAAATGCATAAATCAATAAATAATTCTTCGTGTTTATCGTCCACGAGACCACAAACCTTTCATTCTCTCTGCTTTGTCGGTTGATGATATCTTGGTAAGGTTTCCTCGTCATCGTCCATTACAAAGACAAAGTACATTGTTTCCTGCAGTCGATCGATTGAAGTCGCACACTCTGTTATTCATTGTTGGTCATGTACACCCTCACTCGTTGCTGGAGGCTGAAATTAGGGAATGTTGATGTTAACTCGGTTACAATTGCGGTATTGAATTTTTTATTTCGTCGAAACATTGATTTACGCTATCATGATGATATTTACTTGATGTCGCATGCTTGGGTCACAAAAAAAAAAAAAAAATCTGTTGCCGAAAGCTTGAGATCGCGTCTATAATATCTTCTTTTTTGCGCCACACAAAAAAGACAACTATCGCCGGCTCAAAGACATTAGTGCTCGAAAATGTTTTGGTAAAACAGTGAACGTTGCATAAGGCAAATAAACACTATATCGACCACAGCTCGGCTGTCGGTTTAAATGTATATTGCCAAAGACAGGAAGGGACATAGTCGAGCGTGCACGTGGAATTGAACGATATTTGCTTCATTTATATAGAAACAGCGATGACGAAAAAAAATATGGTATTATGTACACTTCAATTGGTACAATGTTCGCGTCGATATCATCCTTGAAACAGTTAATCAAACACAGAATTGTTAGATATGAAAACTCACTGTAAGTATTTTATTCGACGCGTGTGGGGGATATTAAACTCTCGATATAAAGAGCTCTGGAATTCGTTTTTCACGAAAACATACGCGGTCTCTTGACGAGTCAAAAGATTAACTCCCAGCGAAACGAAAGAATATTTTTACGGCGAAACGATTATCCAACACCGACAAGATGCGCGGACGTAAGTTAATGACAAAATTTCAGTTAATTAATCATTTCTCGCTGCCCTAACTTCTCGATTTTTACTTTTTTGTAATCCGCGAATCTAAATCCTTTTTTTTCGTTAAAAATTTTTTTTTTCATTCATCTTTTATTCTTATATATTTTCGGTGTATACTTCAAATCAAATTGCACGCTCGATTATGAATGTAAGTAAGCGTTTCACCTTTACAAGACTGCGATAACGAGTAAACTTGTATATTTTAGTCTTATTGCTGGGTGTGGTCGCATTTTACGCAACGAACTTTAACACGGGAATTGCCAACGCCGAATTCGTTTACGACTTCTTCAAGGTAACTGATACATCGTACGATAATGAATGCAATACAAAATAAAAATAATACGTGTAAATAAAAAAAAAATCGGACGTTAGTATTCACCGGAATTTTCCTTTTTCGCAGACTGTCAGCGAAAATGAACCTGGCAATATGATTTGTTCGCCGATCAGTGCCAAATTAATCGTGCTTGGAGCAGGAGTAGGCGCAAAAGGCACAACACGAAATCAGATACAGTCGGTATTATCAAGTACCGAGCAAGACAGCAACCAGCGAATGGGGACGTTTATAAAAAATCTCGCCGTGAGCTTCGATAATAAATGTTCATTTACCAACCCGCCGGTTTTTTATGACGATTAAATTTTTTCATTTTTTCTTAATCCTAAAAAACTCTTGTAGACTTACAAGGAGATCGAGTTGCGTGTGGCAACCAACGTTTTCGTCGCAAATGGCTATTCGCTGCGATTGCCCTTTAAATCACAGATCAAGACGATTTTCAATTCGTCGGTGGAAAACATTAATTTGCGCAATCCAGTTAAGGCCAGCTGGAGGATTAATAATTGGAGCGCCGCTCATACCAATAATAGGATCAAAGACGTCGTCACCCCGGGTATTTATGAATTATTTCGTTCTTACACTAGGTCTTCTCATCTTTGTGATGTAATATTCTATCATGCTGTTCATGAATGCCTGGATGTCGTTTTATCTTCCTGGACGTCTTGCTGGATATCTTTCTTGGTATCGTTAACTCCGTGACCCTATAAAACAAGATAACTAAGAAGATAAAAAATCAGAAGAACTAGGAATTTATGAACAGCAGTACCCTGCAGAGTCTATTGATAAAAATGTATATTTTTTCTTAAAAATCTATCATTTTATTTCCTTAGCGGACATCAAGTCGGACTCAGTTGTCGTGTTCATTAATGCAATCTACTTCAGAGCATTTTGGGCCACACCGATTTACCCCAACAACACAAAACTATCGCCCTTCTATGTTAATGGAAAAACGATGCAGCAAGTACCTACTATGAACACAACTGGGCCGTATTATTGCGGTAACCTTCCCGGGCTTGATGCCAGCTTCGTCGAACTCCCTTACAGGGTATGTGACTTAGGAAAAAAAAAAAATAACTCCAAAATCCCTTCCAAATGAGGTGACTAAGCGCGGTCGGTATAGAAGGATGTTGTCGCCTGAAAGTTTCAAGATGTCCATTTACAAAGTTTCCCCGAAAACCAATTGATGGCTTGACTTTCCCGGGGATTTTCCAGACGCATTTGTAAAAGTTACGAAATAGTTAAGTCACGAATTTTTATTGCTCTCTTCAGACTCACGATGCTGCACATGCTGTAAGCATGTACATCATTCTTCCAGACAAAGTCGACGGAATAGTTGAGCTAAGGAAGAACCTCGATAAAATTCACGTCGACATGTTCCACGACAATGACGACCTTCTTGAAGTGGAAATTTTGTTGCCAAAGTTCAAAATCGAGAGCTCGTTGAAACTTAAGGCTCCTCTCACCAAAGTGAGTGCGAATTTCCTTGTACAAGTAGATTTAATGACTCACGTTCGCTGTGCTAAAACATATTACAGTACAGTAATGAGCTATCTGGGTCGAATAACTTTAAAATTATTGGAATTTATCGATTTATCTTTTGTGCAGTTGGGACTGGGTGAAATGTTCAGCGACAAGGCGAATTTCAACGGAATCGCCGAGAATGGGAACTTGAAGATCTCAGATGTTATTCAGAAAGCTTTCCTCGAGGTCAATGAGGAGGGTAGCGAGGCTGCGGTGATCACAGGTCTGTCACAGAAATTTTTTCTTTATAATTTTCAACGAAGATACTTTTCAATTTTTTTATGAAAAAAAATTATATAGCATATTTAAAGAAACGAATTACTTTGCAGAAGGAAGCGGGGCGAACAGAATGGACAGTAAAACTTTCAATGTGGACCATCCATTTGTCACTATGGTTGTGACGGAGTCCAAAGTAATACTTTTCAGTGCTATCATTACCGATCCTCGTAATTAGCGAAAATATTTCCGTATTTCGTTCAAATAATGGAATTTTTTAAAAATTCAATTTGTATTTGTCTAGTAATTTTCCGATTGTGAACTAATTGTATGTGAATTCAAGAACAATTAATTTTTATTATAATAAACGTTTCAATATTTCCGGAGAATAAAAATTTAACTGTGTGACCGACCTGCATTGGATATGGGACGATGATGTGAGTGAAAAAAAAAAATTTGGAAAAATAGCGCAGTAATTAGCTCTCTTACTCAGAATCGATTAATCTGAATTCGAATTCCGGTAAGCATCACATTATTTGCTCTACCCGCTGCTTCGCCCATTCACCTGCACTATTAATATCTGCGATTCCTTAAACTCCCCGCTCGATCACTATAAGGGTTTTAGTAAAGGGAAGTATTAACCGTTCAGATAAGGCATTTCGTCGTCCAGCTGGCCGTCGAGACATAAAAACTTTCCTCGACCAGGAATTCTTCTCGTTCCGATACACGCATATATCACGAAGCTGCCTTCAAGGTTCGTATCTCCGGTGTCTTAGCTCAGTACAGAATGATACTGTTCCACTTTATATTGTATTATAGTTTAATTAAAGAATAAGGAGGTTAAACTATCACTGAAAATACTTCAATGTGTACAAACAAATCATCACTAGCTCTGGCCACTGTCGTTCCGTCGGTGAATGCTATCCCCTCCTAGCTGAAGCGCCGCCCGCGAAGAGCATGCGCGAAAGTATTGATTCGGCGGCTTCCTACTTTCCCATTGGACAACCTGTCGGACGACACAGCGGGATGTAAGGCGCATGCGCGAAATTATTGATCGTCTCCCAACGCTTCAGCTGACGGCGTCCTAGCTAGCATTGCTTCTCGGACGTCCATTGTTTTGTTTTGCTTCGAGTCTTCTCACGTGCTGTTTGTTTACCACGTTTTCCCGATATTCCGTACACTAGTATACAAAATTAATGCATTCGAACGTTCCTTCTCATTATCTCTATCAGTTTATTACAGCCAGTGAGCTGATAGCGTGGTTCGAGTTTAATTAATGCAAAATTGTGGTGAGCCGAAGCGAACCGGCAGTTCACGCCACCCACACCTGTGGTGTCTGAAACCTGTTGAATCCTGTTTACCTGGAACGAGTGAGCTGGCCACGCCGATTTATCGGTTAATTGGAAATTATGGGGTAATGTAATTTGTCCCTCAACGAGTCTGAAATGCCAAGCTTTCGTCGACAAGCTCTACGGATCGAATTGAGTCCGTCGACGAGTGCATCGCAGGAATATTCTAGCATCGACGACGGATTTCGCTTGCCGTATTCAGGATCTGGGCCTACGACTTAGCCTACAACGATTGCCACGATTGCTTGAAATCTCTATCCCTTTATTCAAGTGAGTAAATGTTCAGTATACATATCCTCATTGATTAGTGATTCGCTGAAGTTTGTGTTCTTGTAGTTATACATAGGGCATTTCCTGCCATTTTGTCCTGCGTTTAATCCTTCTGGTTTAATCCACTGGCTCGAATCTTAAATTTGTTGAATATATACAAGATTTTTCATTTAGATGAAAAATGAGTTAACTGTTTAATTTACAAATAATTACAGATAATTTTTTTAATTTAGTAAAAATTTAGAGGTCTTTTGAAAGTTAATTTCTTCATATAAGAAATCGTGCCACCGATCCAAGATGTAAACGAATAGGACAAGGTTGAAGTGGTAGGTAATGCCCCATGTGTAACATCTGTAAATTATGAGCACTGAAAACAGGCTCGTGAGAATGAATCGTTGTGTTATCTCACTCAGAACAAATAAATGGGACGTGAAGACGAATCTACATGTTCATAAGGAAAAAAACACCATTTATTACATTCAGCTATGACAATTACACAGATTTGTATGCGGACCAGCTTCCTCATGAAACGCCCAACTCTCTTACATTCGGTGGCGCATAGTTTTATTTTATTTTTTTCACATTTCCATTATACATTAATCAACACGTTATAACAAAAGTTAAGTTGGCTGCATTCCAGTCACGCAAGCACTCTTTCGTACAAAACAGGGAAAAGGGTAGTTATAACTACCATAACACGATACAAGAAATCTTAAAAAAAAATGTAATGGGAAAATTGAGTGACATGCGAGATATTGTTTATCACATGATTTAGTTATCCTCGCTGGCATTGATATGTCCATGATCCGGGCCGGGTGGGGGGGGATTCTAAAATTACCATCATTCATCCATTCTTCGCGATTGTCATCTATTAATCCGCTTCTTCATTTATTCGGTAATTACATAGTTATGTATTTTTTTTTGTTTACTTTTGTTTACTTCTTATTTATTTCGTGTCTTTTTAACTTTACATTTGAGTTTTATTAAGACGCTTTTTTTTCTTGTTTATTAGCGAACAACAACTTAGCCTACGATAATTACATTCTTGCATATAGTACGGCGGACTCGCGACATCCGGCGCAAGGAATTTTTCTTCATTGTACAATGAATTCGTGTTTCTTTTTATTTATATAAAAGTTAAATAATACTCGAAGTCACTGTGTCGTTGGAAGTCGATCAGCCTTACGAGTATTCACGTTAAACATATATTATATTCATTTCATTACGTATATACAGTTACATTATCGTCTTGCAGAACAAGTCCTACGAGTTCACGGACTCACGGATTTATCACACAATCCAATCGTTACATTGATTATTATCGTTCGCGAACGGTTATCTCGAACCGACCGTTCCACTCCACCGTAGTTTCCTCGTTTCTTCCTAGCCAAAGTTTCCTCCCATTGAACTCAGTTCCTCTCAGTTTCCTAGCGAGCAAACATTTTTTACCAACCGTGGATAACTTACCGGCTCGTGGTGAAAAACTCTCGCTTGCAACTCGTACGACTCTACAGGCTCGTCTCTTCCTCCTCGCTGAGTTACCTGGGCGTCGACGGCGGAGGTGGTGGTCATACCGCGCTCCCTGCGTAGAATCCTGGCTTACCGGCCATTCCACCCGGTCCTCTGCTCCTTCTCTTCTCGCACTCCATTGTGCTGAACGTGTTCTGCGCTAATTGTGATTTTCTCTTTGGATTTTGCAGCGTCATGCTCCGCTGACTCGAATTTGAACTGGAACTCGTGCCCGGCTCGGAGACCCTCAGGATACCCGAGTGGATGGTACCGAAATTTTGGTACATGAACTGCGGCTGTATCGCCGATACGGAAGGGCTCTGATGCTTCAGCGTTATCGGCACCGTCTGTCCTGCGAGGCTGTAGCTGCTGTCGTATCCCAGCGGCGCGTCCAATAGCGACTCGACGTTCTTGTTTTCCTGCTGATAAGTTGCCATGCGCTGGTCGCACATCGCCGCCTGTTCGATCATTTGGTTTCTCGCGGAGAACTCCACGTACCTCGGCTCTTGGCTGTTAACGAGTACGTGCTCTTTGCTGTCGCTGAACGCGATCATGTTTTGTCGAGAATCCTGTCGTGACGAGAGAATTCGGGAGTCCATGAGACCTTCCTTGTCGGTAAAACCGCTCAGTCTCGAGTCGACGATTCCAGGATCGGCCTTCTCGACGAACGCGAAACGCGGGTCGGACGTTTGAGCCTCCGGATAGCAGGGCGGCATGTGAGACATATCGGCCTTGTCCACGTAACTTATCGCTTGGGGATTCGAAGCGCATATGTCTGGCGCCGATTTGCACAGCAGCGACGTGTCCTCGTCGACGAGCCTCTGAGCTCCTAGAATCACGTCTTTGACACGGGAAGTGTGATGAGGGTCTAATCAATCGTGGCATTACGATGGCTTCTTGATTTATTCATCGTCTCGAATGCTAATCAGCCAGATGTTTCGGTAGAAGCCATAAGAAATTTAATAAGTGACGACTCACCTTTTGTTGGCTGTTCAAAAGTTCTACTCTGAGCCGGTCCCGGCGATTTTTGGTGGGCTCGGACGAGATACTCTGAAGACATTCCTCTCTGTTCCCGAAGTTTTCTCTCCGCACCGGGGACCATTACTCGTACCTTGAATAGGAAAAAGTGAGGATATTTTTAGCTTTATTTTTTTTCGTCGATATTTTCGCATTTTGGAAAATTAATTTTCATACCATTTCCTCGACGGTGGGGAAGCGAGCCATGTATCCGGATACAGTCAAAAGTGCCGCAATCTCAGCCAGAATTAATGCTAAACCGGATAATTGAAGGCACCATCCGTAGTGGTACTGGGGTAAACCATTGTCGTCGGACTGCACAATCGATGACCATATACTGTAGTGCCTCGGGGTTTCGAACGATGCGTCCGAGAGGGCCGAGGCGAGAACTATCAATCCACCGCCAAGTGAGAGACCTGAAAATAAATTTTCGAAATTTATTAGAATCTAGAAAAATACATAGGTCTATTCGAAGATACAGTAGCATCGCGATCATCCGAACCCTCGATTGTTCGGAGCACAGCTCTATCTAATTTACAAAAATACGTGGGTCGTTTTCAAGTTCGGGTGCAGTAGAATCATGATCATCCGAACCATCAATTATCCGAGTCGTGATTCCATTTATCTGAATGCTGGATAATAGGAACATTAGCGCGAAATATCATATATCGTTTATGACTGCGGCAAAAGCCGTACCTGTGGTCAAACGTCCGCTTTTCTTCTTTCGGAAGTATTTCTACCCACTCTAGCAGAATGAGACAACGCGCATCAGAGACTTGTTTCAATACTAAATCGTTTGAATAGGCTTGTATATGTCGCCCACTCGGGACCTACGTCGAGATTCCATTGTTCGAAAGCTTTGCGAGCGTTGAGTAATTAAATGCTAAGGACTTTATTGCACACAACTCTTAAAAGGAGACTTCGATGTTGGAAATGTTTTAGAAGTATGCTCTGTAGTGTAATATACACTCGTTTTCCATTCATGCATGCTTGTATATACGTGCCGTAGAAAAATGTGCGTTTCGATTATCCAAATTTTTTATTATCCGAACAGAATCCGATCCAAGAGCGAATAATCGAGGTTCTACCGCATATAAAAAATGTATTAAAAAAGATTGATCTGGGTTTGCAATGCCAGAAGGCATATCGGCATCAAATCGTAGTTTGAACTACATAAAATTGCTTTAAAATTCGCTTAAGGGGATCGAGGGGCAAGGGGGAGGGACAGTCGATGAATAATTGTCGAAGCGGGGACAGCGTCTGATTCTAAATCGGCTTGTTCCTCGTCGATTATTCCAAACTTCTCTCTCGGGACTATCAGTCTATATACTCGTGAATTTATTCATATTTCGTGAGACGAATTCGCGAGGATCGCAGGTACGCAGACATCGCGACGGGTTAGCAACTGAATTATTCCGGTTATTCGTGACCAGCGCGAGAATTGCGTCGCACAGGGCCAATGCTAATGAGATTTTATTGCTGCCGGATCAAACAATTAATACACAAAAACACAGGCCCAAGAGTAATAAAATGAAAACCATTCTTTACCGAAAGAAAAAAAAAATAATAGAATGATCCGTTTATTCCGAGTTTATGTCGACAAATTTCTTTGACGAAATAGTTTACTGGCGCGAAAAATACAGACAATCAAGTCCCGTCGTATACAAACGAAAAAATAATATTAAAAACCTAAAGAAATCGAACAACAAAATGGGGCTAAGAAACGTGGAGAATGGAATGAAAGAGCCAGACGGTGCGAGGGGCTTTATTATAAATTCAATGAAACCCATCGATCCGAAGCCGCTACGCTCTTCCATCATTGCTCTGGTCGCTGGTACTTTTTTCTCCATTCCCAATAATTCCGCTTTCCGACTGTGGGTTGAGCTTCCGGATAATAAAAATACAATAAAAAATGCTGAACATCGTCGGTAAAAAAAAAAAAAGTCGGGCTTGCTGCAGCTTCACATGAACTCCTCGGCCCCGAGATACAATATGTCTGTCGGGGACGGTATCTCGTTGTTTGCACTGGGAGTAAAAAAAATATATATATCGATGGTCAGCTCTCTGTAGTCGAACTATTTCCCCCGAAGATCTCCTTCGGGACGTTGATCTCATTTTTATTGCATCTTGATCTCTGGTTCATACACAGCGTCCTCGAACGGTGGATGCACCGTCCGTGAGTAAATGCGGTTGAATTCGTGCCGGTAATAGTACCAGAAGCGAAATCGGTTCGCTTTGCTCGTTCGAATGCCGCAAAGTCGAGAACGGAACATAAAAAAGGAAGAGAAATAAAAAAAAATTTCAAGAAACTATGAGGGACAGAGGGCGTAACGAATAGTCGCGGGTTTCTCCCCGCAGCCGAGAGATTCGAGCGTGGAATTTTAAAGGGACTATCGGGGGAGCAAATAAAATCGGTTCCCCCGATTTTATCGGCTTTATCCGTAGCCCTCTTCGAGCGGGAGAAATCTGTCATCGGGATCGTAACACACGGAGATCTGTTGGAGAGTTCGTACGTTGGACCGAGCGAGGGGCAGAGAGGAACTCGTGACTCGAATGCAAAACTCTTCGCGGTGGTCGGCGGTACGAAAAACTCCGAGGCGGGTCGCTCGGGACGGGGAGAACTCTCCACCCTCGTTCCACCGGGCTTCGCCGAGTTCTCCCAGTCGCTTCTCCATTTCTTTCGCGCTATCGAGAAGCCCAGCTTCCTTCCGATGAATCCACCGGTGGCGAGCGCGAAAGCAAACGAAGCAAAAGAAAGGGACGAAAAAATGTAAAAAGAAGAACGTCTGGATGTACAAGCCCTTGCTGGCCGTAAAAGAAAATTTGCATCTCAGAGAACCGTTAGAGCCGAGTTTAGGCTCGCCGACGACTCGCTGGCAATCTCGGGATCTTTTGGTAAGAGAGCTGTTAAGAGCACGTACCCCTCGGAATCGTGATCTAGGCTGTTTCCACTCGCAAGTAGACGGAGGAAGGAGGTCGTATCTGGAAAGGAAAAATCGTGGCAAACCGCATGTGGCAGTGATTCACTGATTCACATTTTTAGCTGGATATTTTTTAGGTAAGTCAAGTAAAAAAATATTTTCTGAGCATAGAAATATCTTCTTGGTTGGATTTTTGGCTTCATTTCAGCCTGCCGGTTTATTGGTCGCTGCAGTAAAAAATATTAATGGAACATCGACATCTCTTCTGATTTCTTTTTCAGTCTCCGAAAATTATCTTCTCTCTACACAAAAAAAAAAGAAAAAGAAAGTTTATTATTGATTTCTCTTAGGCGAACTATACACGTAATAACGTTATTTCGTCTCTCGAAATGTCGATATATCCGAAATCTCAGAGTCTCATCTCCCGTTATCGGCAAGGTGGATTCTACCGCATCGAATTGGCGATAATTCGTCATCCCTTCCTTTATACGAGCTATCACGATAATAAGATAGGGAAGTCCCGCCGACTGACGATATCAGCCTCATAATTGTTTCCTCGGAGTTTCTCCTCTCTCGTTACGTGTTTACCAATTAGCCCTCATTAGCGCTCGCAGACCTTCTCCCTACGGCAAAAAGCGGTTCTACATAGAATTCGTTGTGTGACGGTTACCGGGTTTTCCGCCCTCGTCTCATTCGCCGATGAAGCCCCGGAACGCGAGGGAATAGAGACTAGACTGAAGGCAAAACGACGAACGGAGGATGCACGGAGGCTCCAAGGGTATAAACGAACGAGAAGAAAAGTAGAAGTTGAGTCTCTTCGAGGACGACGCGCTCGGGCTACTCGTTACAGAGTTTGAGTGGATTCTGGAAGGGAACGATAGAGCGATCGGATGGAAAGAGGCGGATGCCTTCGTTGGACCGTAGCGAGGAAGAAAAGGGCGGCGAGAGTGCACAGAGGGAAAATGTCGCTCCATCTATAAACCCCTTCCGGGCCGAGGCTTCCCTCTTTGCTCGGAGAAACGCTGAAACTAATCCACGACGACTAGATTCGATTCCAACAGTTTCGCAACTCTCTCCGTGTAGTTTGTTCTTTCAATTTCTCTCGCAACGTCGTTGACGAGATCACTCACCGGCGATGCGAGTCCCCTTAATCCTGGCGCCCGAGATTCCGAGCGCTCTTGTTTACGTATGCTTTCCATACGGTGCTCCAGGTTCGATCAAACTTTCATGATCGTTCTGGTTTTTTAGGGAGCAAATATTGAGCCGATTAACGTCCCCGGAGCATCAAAAAAAGCTTCGGTAGAGAGCCGTTTCGAGAAGATTCATTTTTGCCTTCCAATTCGTCGATACAGGTTCGAAAGTGTTATCACTTCTATAATATTTGCTATATCAATATGGCACTTGGAAATACATCTGAAAAATCGCGCGGTTAAATAACGATGAAATTACGAGCCTCTTTCCCGCGAAAAATTCTATGACCGAAGATCGAGGATTTTTTCAACGGAAATAAGAGTTGCGATTACGCAAGAAAAATCGAGAACGGTTTTAGGATATCGCAAAGTTACTCTTTCCTTGTTTTCTCGATGGTCAGGGAAGAAGATTGTTGTATATCGGTGAAAACTGGAAGGCATGTGTCGGGTTGCGTTCTTCGCCATCGTCCTTCGAAGGCGTCGAATCGGATTGTCAGTAAAGAAACGAGTAGACAATGTGTCGTACCGACGATGCCGTCGAGTGAATAAAGCCCGAATACAATGGAAAAGTCTTTTCCGAGCCTTTTTTCCCCGCCTCACTTTTCTCCCCCTACCGACCGGCTACTCGACTGTACTCTTCCTCTCGAGGATTTCTTCGATTCCTTTCTCACTATGTCGTAGAGGAGGAGGGAGTTAATAGCTATATTGCATGTTCCCATGGTCGAGTGTGACGTACATTCTTCCACTGCATTGAGTCGAACACAATCGCGATTGGAGATCGTCGGCGCTTCGCCCACGAGCTCTGAAATATCCAGATAACGGAAAACCGACAGAGCATTTTTCTATAAAAAAAACGTTCTCTCTGGTAATCGTTACTCTGTTAATATTGCAGTTTTTTTACTTGCCAATACACTTTGCCGTATAATAAGAAAAAAATTGTATTGATAAGATAAAACGATTGCCGAGGATCGGGGATGAAACATTTTTTCTAAACGTATCAGACCTACTTTACCATGCGTGTATGAGACCTTTATTTGACGAGATCTATCGTCTGGTATAATTATTGCGCTCGTTCTCTTTTCCAATTGTTCATTCCAAGAACAAATTCCTTTTTTTTTTTGCTTCCAAGGGCCAATATTACAACAAAGGAAAAGAAATGCCAAAAAAAATGATCCGCCTGAGTCGTGAACGAGAGTGGTATTGCACCGTGATAGCCAGCCGAAGCTACCTATTTCCTACTACCACTTTGCTGCCACTCTCTTCCCTTAGTGAATAACTTTTTCCACTACTCTCGAGGGAGTCGACTGTCAGGCGCAGCAAAGATCAAGAGGCCCCGAGGAATAAGAGCAAACCGGAGAGACATCAGGACCGGTAGCGGAGACATTGCTGAGTATTGCATCGAGCAGGTAGTATGAAGCATGTCGAGGATTCTTCCTCCCCTACTACAATGCTGTTCCCGACATCGAAAACAGTTCTTTCGTCGCATCTTCGTCTCCGTCGCTGAAAGCTGCCTTCGGCTGTACCCTTGGCTTTTACATTTATTTAATTTTTCACTCTACGACTGTACGGTAATTGGCCGACTCGCGGAGTTTGACGGCGACTCTCAGAGTTTGAAGGCGAGCCTTTGAGAAGTTGAAAAGCCGATTTTACAAGACAGCATAGGTATATGAAGAGGAGCTTCTTTGTCAGGGCTTTACTCTACGATGATGAAATGTTTAGTTGCACAAAATGTTGAGTCGGTATTTTGGTACGACTGCTCCGAAAAAGAGACGTCTCATAGATTCGTCGTCACTGAATATGTGACGGGCAAATATCGAATTTACGATTGTAGGTCTTTGGATTTGTGTATGTGTAGCCGTTTTTATTGCCATTGTTAAATTCAATTTTCACTATTAATGTTCAAAAGGAGGTTCCCGCATTGAAGCACCTAACCTAATTCAGGCTCTTCATTAACGCGCCGTTATATTACAACAAAGAAAAAGAGGATAAAAAAAATTGAATTTACTGTTACCATGGAAGTAGTGCCATGCATCATACAAAATTCTGTTCCCGCACGAGACCGCAGACCGCAACGGAGGTTGCGCCGAGGATCCTTTAGTCCCACTCGTACCCGAAGCCCTTTGACCAATTAATTTGGAGTAATTGCAATCTGTCACCGTGCCGAGGATGCCTACAAAGGAGAAGAGGAAGTTATGCGCCAGTATGTTCCTTGCCAAGTACCATTTACACACTCCGGCACTATTCTCCAAACACAATCACGTGTCTATCCGTCTCCGGCTGGTCCGCACCCGAAACTCTCCTCTCTCTCCCCGGAGCTTTCCAAGTCCTAGGATGTTCGACATCTTGCCAAATATGAACTAACCCCTCCTGCATCGACCCGAGTTCTCCGTGCGTCTGCCCGATCACAGTGTTTGCTCAGTGTCAAGCCTTCGACCGGTGACGAACTACATGGAACTCGCCCGCTGTTTTCCATCTAAATGGACTGAACGTGCCTTTCCCGCATCTTAAATCTTCCTTTTTTTCTTCTTCTTTTTTCCCCATTCACCTCGAGAGTATCAATTTGAGGGCAAACATTTTGATAGGTGAAGGTATCGGAGCTCGTACCGGGAGTTCACGTTCCGTCGCTTCGAAATTGTGACGATTTCACGTCTCCCCTGGGGCGAGGCTTTCGGATCAACGTTGACAAACTCGATTCCCATGTCGGCGACCAAGAACCACCGTCCCTCGCATTGTCCCTCATCGTCACACACCATCAATCCGCACATCCGTGTGTCCGTTCCGGTCGAGTATGCGAGACTGTTCCCACACCGAAACCCCTGCAGCTTAATTCCCGCTGGCGTCACCACGACAGAGACCCCCTGCTCGACGGACCAGCAGCAACGAGCAATCTTAGCTAATCAAACGCGGAAGCAGAATTGCTCGGAGGGGGGAGAACAATCTACCCTTGGGGTTAAACAGTCCGCTGCGCCGGTTCTATAATTATAAGGTCATGTAAACCCTCAAGTCTCCGCGGCGTTTACAAACTGATATTTGGTAATCGCTTTCGCTAGTTTACATGGGGGATTACACAGCATTCGATGGAGCTTTATCATTGACCAATGAGAATTGGTTTAAAAAACAATAAGATATGGCAAATGGCTGGGTTGTGCTGCGCTCGAGCATATTCGATCCAGTCCCCAAATACATTAATTTTCTTCGAGAATTCATTTCTTTTGGTTTAAGGATTGTTTGAGAAGACTTATTAATAACGTTATTAGGTGCGCATTTTAAGACATCAGTTTGAACTTAACATTAAACTTAGATCCGAACTTAAGATCAAACTCAATAAGCTTGTGAAATTCTGGTGAAACTTCGATCTCAAGGTTGATCTCAAGAGCGATCGTCAATTCAAACTACCTTCACAAAATTTAATCTTGTCTCTGGAACTTGGATGCCTAGTCTCGGGCATTTCTCATAAAATCTCGCAGGTATTCTTTCATGGTTGACTGGTGAATGCAGACCCAGTAGAAAATGTTAGTAACAGGTCAGACCGCGAGAGCCCGAGTGTATGGAGAAGGATCGATCGGTGATGCAGATCGACGACCGCGAATTATAAAATTGCTTAAAAAAGGGTCGAACCTCGCGATCTTCGATTTTTATTTCCTCGCCACGTGGGATCCAAGGCATCGTTTCCGGGCCGGCACTGAGGGGTGCATCCTTCACGATTTACGAATATTTAGTGGCGGCGCAGTTTGTAGGTATCGCAGAGGTGCCTCGGGATAGTTCGCTTTCTGGCTCGGCAGTCGACGTCTCTCTGGCACAGCAACACCGGGGCATAAATTCCTATCGCGGTAGTGGTGTAGTTTATGTCTAGGGGATTAAATAACTTGACCCACTGGCAACATATCATGCGTGTTACTGCCGGCGGTGCTCCTCCTCGTACACTGCTCCGAACCCCAGAAGGGAGGATTTCACCCAACCCTCCGAATGTACGACTCCACAGAGACGCGCCCCTATCTACTGCTGTGTACATCCGAATCCCACTGTTAATGTATATACCTGTTCGCGTACTCAGAACACTGATCGCCCGCCGCAGATACTGGATTCCTATCCTTGCGTAAAATTAGCCCACGTGATTCACCGGACCGCGAGCTTCCAGCTGATGCTGAATGGTGGATCGCTGCTTTTTATCGGTATTTTAACTTCAGTTCCGACAATTAAAAAAAAAATCACTCTTGTTTCACTCAGGGGGGAAAGTTCATTTACTTGTATTATTAAATATGGTATTATTCTTTTCATGGTTGTCAATAACTTCAGCCAATGTTCCCCTGTTGAGCTAAAATTTAAGAAAACCTTCGTAAATATGAAATAGAAGAAATTAAATAAATGACGTACGATATTTGATTGACGTAATATTTTCAACGTTCCGAGAAATGTCAGGTAATTTTCAGTCTTCTTTCATTAGTAATATTCCTGTATTTGCACAGCTTCCTCCGCGACGAAGCCAAAGAAAATTACGGAAAATGCTTTCCCCCCGAGCTGCGCGCATCAAATTAAATCACGCCGAATAAATCTGAACATTTATCATTTTCTCTTGCCTTATCCCAATAACGAAGATCGAGTGTCGCGGCTCGTGAGGCGAATGCGTAGGAACCATTGTCAGAATTACCGAATCACGCAAAAATGAAAATGCAGTAAACTTCATTGGTATCGTCGAAAAATTTCTGAAATGCCTGATTTTTTTGCTGCCTTTTTATAACTAATATTCCTTTCTTTGCACAGCCTCCTCTGTTAAGAAGCCGAAGAAAATAGCCGGAGGCATTTCGTCATCGAGCTTAGCGCCTGAAAGCAAATCACGCGGCAGAAATGTGAAAATTTATTATATTCAGGCTCCGCTTATCGCAATGATAAAGGATCGAATATCGCGAATCGATATCCGAATCGGTAAAGTTCGCGCTTCGAGAATCCCGTACTCAGGAAATAATGTGGTCAGACGTGGAGTTTCCGGTGCGCGCTCCGATTATTGATATTAAATTCCATCTGCCCCCCCCCCCTCTCCCTCCCCCCAAGGCACGACGACTCGGTGAGCAAATCGATTGACGAGTCTCCCTCTATCTCCCCTGAGGCCGCACAACGGCATGCTCCGCGGAAACTGAGAACCCATCTCGCACGAATCTCTCTCGGTATTTGTGTAATACGCAAAGATAAACGCACACGTCCGTGATGGAAAACGGTATGCAAGCACATGAAAGCCTTCCCTTTCGTTATATACAGTAATATCGGTACAGAGATTCGACGGGAGCGCGAGCAGGGCATTCCAAACCCGTTTTCACACGACCGCCGTCGTCACGCAAACCTTCAGAACTATCCCCTTCGGAATTCATGACCTTTAGGAAACTCTCGTACCGGGTGAAACTCGCCGCGAGCTTTCGGAGCTATCCGGGGACATCGAATATATATAAATTTTTTTTGCCTCTCGTTCGGTGGATGACGGACTTTCACCATCAAGTCGACCAACTTTTCGCACGATGCTATATCTCAAAATCACCGACGATACGATATTCCTCTAGGAAATTTATGTCGACGCGTAATGAACTATCGAAACGATATAATAATTTTTTTAGCACGCCCTCGCAATCGGATGGTTCTCTGCGTTTTTTATTGAGTTCAAATACATATGAAGGATGGAGAAAGCATTTTTTCAATACATCGGGGAGATTGAAAATATGTCTGGGAATTTTTATAACAAATTTTCGTCGCCGGCTTGAAGAATGTCATACAAACGGTACGTTTTGTTTGTTATTTTATACGCATTTTTGCATTACCGTTTGATATCAAAGACGCCGCTAACGAGGATAAATATGTAAACGCTATATGTATATTTTTAGTCAATGCCAACCGAAAGTGGTCGGAAGAGTTTCTATCCGAGTGTGGACGATAGGGGGCTGTTTGAAGCTCCTCTATATATATTTCCTCTTTGCGCGATGGGAGCGTGTAACGACCTCGTTATCACGTGCGAGTACTCACTTCTCTTCTTCTTTCCCGTCGCCGTCTCACGGGCACCCTCTCACTGTCTCTTTTGCCCCGTGACGGTTCACGGTTCGCAAGACGCGTAACCACGGCTCAGCACGGGGAGGTCTCTCTACTCGTCGACGAGTTAAGTCGAGCGACCGACGGGCTCTGTCGCTTGAGTCAACGAACTAAAAAGAGCTTGACGCGATGACCGAGAGCCGACCTAAGCGACGAGTAGACTCTTCGAGAAAAGAAAAAAAAAAATCAACTTCCAGATTTGGACATCACTCGAGACTTTCTCATGCTCGGTCGTAAAGAAACCTGTACAGGGATAAAATTTGTTACAGCAAATCTCAAAAAGGTATGTTCATCTTTTAAAGGTATAACTTTCGCGTTATCCGGTCAAATTAGTGTCCAACTATGGACATTTTCAACCGCAATGTAAGTTTTTCATAAATTGCAAACCGATGAAGTATTATTTTGCATTTGTTTGATTCCATCTGAGAGTATTCTTTAGAATGTGTTATGTATTACATATGAATTATTCCGATCGACCATAGTGAACATTGATTTTTCATCACAATTTTTCATAAAATTTCATTTATGAGTGATTGCATAAAATCTTTCAGTCGAGCACATCCATTTTCATAATTTCCTTTTCAGTAAATGTAATGACTCTGCAGGGATAATCAACTGCTAGTTTCAAATTCGTAGGATCGTATTATCAGTATATAGCGAGATCGCCGCCGGCAGACTAAATCCGATATTAATTAAACAATTCCCATTGAACCATTCACTAAGCCGAATATTTCCCAATATAATTTTAATCCCTGAAATCTCCGAATCGCATTACGGTTATTGTCTGTAAATCCGTACAATCTTCAAGTAAAAGTAAGAGGCAACAAAAACACGATCGTGATCCTTTTCCGACTGGCACGCACGTGAAATCTGTCGATTTTGGATTTATTTCTTCAATGTAAATCACCGGTAATTTTCTTTGAATTTTTCTACACGTCGTTCTTTATATAGTGGGACCTCGATTTTTGCGCCCCCGGTTTCCGTAACAGCCCTCACCATGGAGCGAATATAGATTGACGCAGTAAGCTATTCGCCATGTTCAGTACTTGTACGGAACAAAAAAATGTATCGTATCTAATATCCAAGTTAATATTTCGTAACTTATCACTTATAAATTGTCACCGATGTGTGTTTCTATCAGATGCAACTGTCACAGATGTATCGGGTAAAAACAAACAATCAACCGTGCCGATCTCTGGTAAGATCGTTCCGTTTGAATTCACTGGAAATTTATCGGGTAAATTCATTGATTGGAATTCGCCGATACTCCCACTCGGGGAATTCGAATCGGAGCGAGGTCGCACGGTTTTCGAGTTGACCCGCAACGCGACGGTATCGCGACATCGCGATAGGAACACGAGCCCGCCGCGCTGTACGCGAAATGTAGGGATATGATGTTTCGACGCTCTCTCCCGCGGGAATCCTATTATATTTCCGCGGCGCATAGCGGGAGCTCGACTATTCAACGCACACGCTACATAGGCGCTTTCCGGCGGAGCGAGCAATTTCCCAGTTCGGCACAGTTATAGAACAGGGGAGAGGCTTTAATCGCGTCGATTCGTTGGTCTAGTCGTCGCACAGTGAGTGTGCAGCCGCTTTCGGCGATAAAGGAGACGGCTGCGGGGATTCGAATTTCATGGCTTGCGTAATCGTCGGACACCCGCGGCACAGGGAGAATTTAAATTCCCTCGAGTCCTTACGCTTGCTGCTCGAGATTTCAATCCCTACGCGCCGCAGGGCGCCGGAGTAAAGAATAAAAATGGAAAGATCCGACGGAAAGGGGCGATATCTTTTCTTTTATTTCTTTATTTTTCTTTTCGAGCATTCAGAGAATATTTGCCAAGGTACTTACCACGATAAAAATGCCACCAAAAGAGGATCCCAAGAAAAGGCCGTTCCCCCCCCCTTTTTTTTTATTCGCGAATCCAAAGAATATTTTTGGAGATGTTTGCACTGAGAAAAATGCTAAGAAAAGTGTCTACGAATCTCGTAGCCAAGTCAGTGAATTTGACAGTATAGATAATCCCTCATCGGAGCGGGGGAGGGGGTGGGGCTCGCAGATGAGAAATGAGAAATCGCGTCCCGATCGGTTGCGAGGGGACACGTGTTTTCCGTCTGACCCGTAAGGTTGCCACTACTGGCGCCTCCGCCTCGACTTAAACGACTGAACGAGCTCACCGTGGAGTTTATACGCTGGCGGGGATGTTCGGTCAGAGTCGGTTATATATAAACCCCTCGGTCCCGCATGGATATGATTAATGTAGTTCGGCGCTCGGTGACCGTGCGCGTCCCAAGATATCGTGATTTAGAAGAGTGTGGCAACTCACGAGGAAACCGGTCGACCCGGAGCCCACCGGCCGTGAACGATCGTCCTCCGAGTTCTCGCCCCCCTCTGGGTAAAGTATGGGAAAATTCGACATTGAGGAAAAAAAAATTGTTAAAAAAAAACAGAAGAAAAATGTGATGAAAAATAACCCCACGAGAAGCCCCTACCCGTTACATCGGGCAGAAAGCATCGTCTTCGAATTTTTAAGGCGTGCAAAACGATATGAAATATCGTCATTCGAGAGACAACTTCACGAATGCTGCCAAAGAAAATTTTTACAGTTCGGGACTGACGAGATGAGGTTCGGGTTACGGTCGCAGAAATTTGCAAGGTAATATCGACGGTGGCTCAGCGCGCGGTATATATTGAAGAAGGAATAATGCGCGAGAGCACGCGCCAAAGTTAACGAGGATAAGAGGGGGGCCAAAAGTTTGAGAATCTCGTTTCTGCGACAGAAGCCCGTGGCCCCGACAGGAGGTCGATGAGTGGTTCCCTGGTGAGGGAAAGAGGGAATGGAGAGTGGATGGATGCCTCCTCCTGAGGAGCCGCGAGAGAGACGAGCGGATAATGAAGCTGTTGGCGAAAAGCTCCTGGCATCGCGTCCTCGCGTTATTACACGAGAAACTCATCCTCCCGACTCTTAGGAAGCCCCAGCCTCGCCATCATCGACTATGCAACACGTGCCTTTACGTACAGTTATTACTATATTACCGGAGAACTTCATACATTCGCGAGTCGTGATGCCTTCTCTCGAAATCCGCGGCGATAGCTTTTTATTACCGGGGAAAATTCGTCCGAAATCTGCAGTTCGTCTTACTTCGCGTCCTTAAGTACTGAATGGGTTGCGAGACAGCTACCCCACACTCTCGAAAAACTATAAAAAATAAGAAAATGTGGTGAAAGTATTGTGAAGAAAATATCACGGAACGATGGACCTCTGTCGTTTTCGCTGGAAATTACGATTAATTCCTAGGAAAAATCTATATAGTTTTATTAAATTGTCAATGAATCGGGAAGACTCGGATTGTGGCGTTGCCTAAAAATTAGAATGTCTTTAGACCCTGTTGTCAGTTTTTACCATTTACGTTTTTATTCTCAACCTGCGAGAGGACTTTTTTTTTAAATTGTAGCTGAACGAAGACAAAGGCGTTGTTTGCTCTCTGCGGGAATTTCCAGATACGTGATGGACTGAAGAATTTTTTGTTATTCTCTTTGAAATACCGAGTATACGGCAGCAGGGAGTGTGCGACAAAAAAAAAGATGGCTTAACTTCCGGGGTTTGTTGATCGGCAAAGGCAAGCTGACGCTTCAAAGGTCAACGCTGGAAAATCCCCTCGGATGAAGATCCAGCACGTCGGCGAACGCAACTTACTCCACCGTCACGTCACGTTAAAAGAAAAAAGGAAGAAAAACGTAGCCAGAATGAAAGCACGCAGTGAAAGATCGCTGGGTTTTTCCTATACCTATAGACTTTATAGCGGAGCTACAGTTTTATGTATTCGAGAAAATGAAAAAGCTTAAAGTTCGGAATCTTCGCTATACATATAGGAGACACGCAGAATATATGGAAGCGAAATAGGAATAAAGATCGTGCCAAAAACGCACGGTGACACTAAAAAATATTTCGATACAGTGCAATAATCGGACGATATAGTGAGAATTGCAGAATTTTTGCAATATTCGCAGTTCGATTCGTGATACGTTTTCAACTGAAACAATTGAAGAATCGGAACGATTGCTTTAAACGACACAAACTCGATTCCCTTCGACGGACGTATTCTTTATTCATGGTCCGGTGTAGGGAAAATGATGAGACTCATGGTAAAGTGAACTTGTGGTAAAGCTTGAGGTAAATTCGTACGAAAAAGCCCCGGCACATCGATCAGATCCGTAGCGTAGCTTTTCTATCTCCGACTATCTCACTCCCATCGACCGTCGGTGGTCTCGCGTCGCGGTGGGAAAAAAGTCAGCATAAAAAAAGCTCTGTTTAGCATAGAAACCTCGTTCGGTACGGGAAGCGCTGGGTTTCACGGCGCCAAAATTTCGCTAATGCGGCCACCAACCCTAGGATCGCCCTCTGCCCTCCCGCCATACTCTCCGTGGCTCCGCTCCGCTCCGGCATCCGTGCCGGATAGCCGAGTGGGATAACATCGGAGTCGTACTACTCGCCAAGGGAGTACTCGCGGGAAAGGGGTGCGCTTCCGACTTTCCGCCTCGCGTAACGCGAAGCTCCCCGAGCGTGACGTTTGCTCGGATAGTGACCTCCACCATATCTACTGTATATACCTATTTGAGGAGTTTCGTCTCGCTCCCGGCGAAGGCGAGGACGAGGAGGAGGCGAAGAACGAAGAAGCTGATGAAGAAGTAGCGGCAGCGGTGGTTCGCCACTGTGGCAGCGGACGATGAAAAAGCTCTCTCATCGGACTCCACAGCTGTTGATTTACAATGTTTGGCGTCGAATATTAATTTAAAGTTAGCTTGCCGAGAAGGAAATTAGGTACGAGGCTGTGCAAGTTCGCCACAAACACATCGAGAATCCTTAACGTCATCAGTCCTCGTCCACCTTGGAAAAAAGTTTTACCGCACTTTTGCATAATTGAGCATTTTTGAGGGTCGCGCGCCGGGAAAGCGGAAAACTAACCGGAGTTTCTGGGGAGACGAGGTGACTTGGATAATGCAGATGCGCCTTGGCGCGTAAAAGAAGCTGAACACGAAGAGTCCGTCGAACCGCGGCATGTTGAATCTTAAATTTTTAACATTTGCGCTCCACGGCGGTTATCGGGAAAGTTTCATTCGCGCTAAACTATCAATTTGTCGCCGGACGGTTTGGAGAAATATTAATGTTTAGTACATCGGGCGAAGCCTGGAGAATCGATGGCTTCATCGACGGCGACTAGTTCATCGGTCATTTCCGTCGGATAGACAATACCTGTACGGAACGCGTGCCGACGACCAGGATCGTCGAAGAGGGTCGATAAAAATTTCGCGGACTCCGAAAGCAGGTCGAGAGTGTGAGATAGTTTTGAGGGGGGGGGGGAAGGTTGAAAGATGGAGGAGAAAGAAAAAAGAAAGTGGTAAAAAGAAGAAATGAGGAAATTCCCGGTTGATTCGGCAACGGGAAACGAAAGCGAGCTGAACGAAAAAAAAGAAGAACGACAGAAAGGTTGGAGGAATAAAGAGAAAATGAGAAAGGGAAGGTCGCGCTAGTCGTCGTGGTCGAGGGGTTGAAATCGCTAAAAGGAATGCGCAGTCGAGCGAAAGAGGGATTCCGTTCTAGCTTCTCCGAGAACGCGCTAAGGGTGGGAGGGATCCGAGAGAAGCTCGAAATCAGAAGGGGAAAGTACCTAGAAAGTCGGGCGTGGGGCGTCGATGAAAGGCGTGAAATAATGTGTACAACATATACGTATGTAAGAAATGCTCCGAAAAATCTTCTCCGGAACCTAGCGAGAAAACTGCGTGGCACAGGATCGTCAGAGGTTGGTGTAGAGAAGACGGTGAAAGAAGAAAGCTAAACGTGCTCTTTTTCCCTCACTAGTGCCTCGTTTCCTATACCTCCAACGGGCTAACAATTGAGCTCCTGCTGATGATCGAAAGGAGCTTGAAATTGTAAAGTGATGAGCCTGTTTGTGGGACGGAGATTTCGGTAGTGAACGAAACTTTATTGTTTATTATGCGGGTTGAAAGGGCGACTTGAGATCTCGCTTGAGAAGCTCCTTCAAAGCTGCTCCCAACAGGGCAATCCTTTCAATCTTTTGCCTTCTCCGCTGCACTGGAAAGATCTCAAAGTACTGTAGAATATCTGGAGATTTCGTGTCAGCCTAGGATTAATAATTACGATGTGCAGCCACGAGCGTAGTCAAGGTAATCGGTGCTTGGTGACGTTGGACGAACATTGGCCGACGATGTGCCAATACCTGCTTGTCAGTGACTGAGGCTTCATTTCAGACGGTTCTTTCGGTCGAACACAATCATCGCCCTTTTCCCGCTCTCGCCTTCATCCGGAGCCCTCCAGGTCGTCCGCTTCAATGCAGACGGAGAGAAAACAATGAGAGATGAAAGCTCGAAGAGCATCCCTAAGACGAGAGTAGCATCCATTAGAGTGGTACACTCCTTCGGCTCCCTTGTTCTCCAGGCGGAGCGCAGAGCAGACATAGCTCCGTTGATTAATTTCCAGGATTTCGAGGGTTGAAAAAAAGCGTCACTGTTGAGCCAACGAGGGAGTAGCCCAGCAGCGAAAGAAAAACCAACGTCCACTGAGAGACATTCCTACCCCTCCTCCTCCCTTCCCACCCTTGTCCTCGTTGTCTTCTCAACGCTTATAATTCTCTGTCGTCGGCGAGTCATTACGAATTTTCTTCGAGTGGCCAAAGCTCGCGCCAGTGAAGCAGAGACCCGACAACGACGCGGAGAGTCGTTCTCGCATGTAACCCCGAGGACTTGACTCTCTCTCATGGTTCTTTCTCTTCCTCTCGTCTGCGCCCCGCCTATTTCACTGCTTTTTCAACCGCGCCGTCAAGCCATTCCGACAAAAGCAACGGGCTGCTGGCAAGCACTCCCGGGTAATGCGCTTCATGCTACATTAACTTTCGCCCACGTACACGACCATCCGATTTTACCACAGTCGTGTACCCAGACCTCCCAGGGTACCCCGCCTAAATGCTCTCGCATGCGTGCCTCTGTTAAATCTACAAAATCACGAATACAGAGTAAAGTCGATGTGCAGATTTGATAACACTTTCTTGTCAAATTATGATACATATCCAGGTTTTTTTTTATACAATGTACATAGTAAAAGACGTTTCTATTTTTAAAAACAATTTATTGTCCCGAACGGGCCACAATTTGTTAATCTTTCGATTCGTCACCGGTATTACAAACAAGAGTATACAAACGAAAATTTTCAATGACACGAGAAATAAATGAACAGGTTTGTATATTCGGAAGATTTTGTCACTTATATGAGAAAATTATATATTTAAAATATATTTACAAATTCTCCAAAACCTTTTGTTTGTAACGACCTGAAACCTTCACCATTAGATCCAAGTCGCATACTTCCCAACTGATTTCGCGGACGAAAAAATTCTAAAAAAATTTTTTCCCCGAGAAATTCACTTTTTTAAAAAAACGCATTTTCGCCGAAAAACGGAAAAACGTTTTTCGGTATAAAACATGGCAAAAAATTTGTTTAGAATTTTTTAACCCACAAAATCGGTTGGGAAGTATGCGACTTGGATCTAATGGTGAAGGTTTCAGGTCGATATCTCGAAATTTTTCAAAAAAATGTGTCGTTTCGCAAACTTTAACCCAGGATTCCCTACCCCAAAAGTGGGCAAAATTAAAAATTCTCCAAAAACCTTTTGTTTGTACAGTTTTCGAATGGAAATACATCACAGAATCCAATGGCGAAGGTCCTAGGTCGATATCTTGAAAAAAAAATTTTCCGATTTTTCGGAGGTGAAAAATAGACAGGTAGTACCCTTACCGTTTTCCGGCTCGAAAAAATCGGAAAATTTTTTTTTCAAGATATCGACCTGGGACCTTCGCCATTCGCTTCAGTGATGAATTTGCAATCTAAAACAGTACAAACAAAAGGTTTTTGGAGAATTTTTAATTTTGCCCACTTCTGGGGTAGGGAATCCTGGTCTAAATTTTGCGAAACGACACATTTTTTCGAAAAATTTCGAGATATCGACCTGAAACCTTCACCATTAGATCCAAGTCGCATACTTCCCAACCGATTTGGTGGGTTAAAAAATTCTAAAAAAATTTTTTGCCATGTTTTATGCCGAAAAACGTTTTTCCGTTTTTCGGCAAAAATGCGTTTTTTTTTAAAAGTGAATTTCTCGGGGAAAAAATTTTTTTAGAATTTTTTAACCCACAAAATCGGTTGGGAAGTATGCGACTTGGATCTAATGGTGAAGGTTTCAGGTCGATATCTCGAAATTTTTCAAAAAAATGTGTCGTTTCGCAAAATTTAACCCAGGATTCCCTACCCCAAAAGTGGGCAAAATTAAAAATTCTCCAAAAACCTTTTGTTTGTACAGTTTTCGAATGGAAATACATCACAGAATCCAATGGCGAAGGTCCTAGGTCGATATCTTGAAAAAAAAATTTTCCGATTTTTCGGAGGTGAAAAATAGACAGGTAGTACCCTTACCGTTTTCCGGCTCGAAAAAATCGGAAATTTTTTTTTTCAAGATATCGACCTGGGACCTTCGCCATTCGCTTCAGTGATGAATTTGCAATCTAAAACAGTACAAACAAAAGGTTTTTGGAGAATTTTTAATTTTGCCCACTTCTGGGGTAGGGAATCCTGGTCTAAATTTTGCGAAACGACACATTTTTTCGAAAAATTTCGAGATATCGACCTGAAACCTTCACCATTAGATCCAAGTCGCATACTTCCCAACCGATTTGGTGGGTTAAAAAATTCTAAAAAAATTTTTTGCCATGTTTTATGCCGAAAAACGTTTTTCCGTTTTTCGGCAAAAATGCGTTTTTTTTTAAAAGTGAATTTCTCGGGGAAAAAATTTTTTTAGAATTTTTTAACCCACAAAATCGGTTGGGAAGTATGCGACTTGGATCTAATGGTGAAGGTTTCAGGTCGATATCTCGAAATTTTTCAAAAAAATGTGTCGTTTCGCAAACTTTAACCCAGGATTCCCTACCCCAAAAGTGGGCAAAATTAAAAATTCTCCAAAAACCTTTTGTTTGTACTGTTTTAGATTGCAAATTCATCACAGAATCCAATGGCGAAGGTCCTAGGTCGATATCTTGAAAAAAAAAATTTCCGATTTTTTCGAGCCGGAAAACGGTAAGGGTACTACCTGTCTGTTTTTCACCTCCGAAAAATCGGAAATTTTTTTTTTCAAGATATCGACCTAGGACCTTCGCCATTGGATTCTGTGATGTATTTCCATTCGAAATCTGTACAAACAAAAGGTTTTTGGAGAATTTTTAAATTTGACCACTTTTGGGGTAGGGAATCCTGGGTTAAATTTTGCGAAACGACACATTTTTTTGAAAAATTTCGAGATATCGACCTGAAACCTTCACCATTAGATCCAAGTCGCATACTTCCCAACCGATTTGGTGGGTTAAAAAATTCTAAAAAAATTTTTTGCCATGTTTTATGCCGAAAAACGTTTTTCCGTTTTTCGGCGAAAATGCGTTTTTTTAAAAAAGTGAATTTCTCGGGGAAAAAATTTTTTTAGAATTTTTTAACCCACAAAATCGGTTGGGAAGTATGCGACTTGGATCTAATGGTGAAGGTTTCAGGTCGATATCTCGAAATTTTTCAAAAAAATGTGTCGTTTCGCAAAATTTAACCCAGGATTCCCTACCCCAAAAGTGGGCAAAATTAAAAATTCTCCAAAAACCTTTTGTTTGTACAGTTTTCGAATGGAAATACATCACAGAATCCAATGGCGAAGGTCCTAGGTCGATATCTTGAAAAAAAAATTTTCCGATTTTTCGGAGGTGAAAAATAGACAGGTAGTACCCTTACCGTTTTCCGGCTCGAAAAAATCGGAAAATTTTTTTTTCAAGATATCGACCTGGGACCTTCGACATTCGCTTCAGTGATGAATTTGCAATCTAAAACAGTACAAACAAAAGGTTTTTGGAGAATTTTTAATTTTGCCCACTTCTGGGGTAGGGAATCCTGGTCTAAATTTTGCGAAACGACACATTTTTTCGAAAAATTTCGAGATATCGACCTGAAACCTTCACCATTAGATCCAAGTCGCATACTTCCCAACCGATTTGGTGGGTTAAAAAATTCTAAAAAAATTTTTTGCCATGTTTTATGCCGAAAAACGTTTTTCCGTTTTTCGGCAATAATGCGTTTTTTTTTAAAAGTGAATTTCTCGGGGAAAAAATTTTTTTAGAATTTTTTAACCCACAAAATCGGTTGGGAAGTATGCGACTTGGATCTAATGGTGAAGGTTTCAGGTCGATATCTCGAAATTTTTCAAAAAAATGTGTCGTTTCGCAAACTTTAACCCAGGATTCCCTACCCCAAAAGTGGGCAAAATTAAAAATTCTCCAAAAACCTTTTGTTTGTACAGTTTTCGAATGGAAATACATCACAGAATCCAATGGCGAAGGTCCTAGGTCGATATCTTGAAAAAAAAATTTTCCGATTTTTCGGAGGTGAAAAATAGACAGGTAGTACCCTTACCGTTTTCCGGCTCGAAAAAATCGGAAAATTTTTTTTTCAAGATATCGACCTGGGACCTTCGCCATTCGCTTCAGTGATGAATTTGCAATCTAAAACAGTACAAACAAAAGGTTTTTGGAGAATTTTTAATTTTGCCCACTTCTGGGGTAGGGAATCCTGGTCTAAATTTTGCGAAACGACACATTTTTTCGAAAAATTTCGAGATATCGACCTGAAACCTTCACCATTAGATCCAAGTCGCATACTTCCCAACCGATTTGGTGGGTTAAAAAATTCTAAAAAAATTTTTTGCCATGTTTTATGCCGAAAAACGTTTTTCCGTTTTTCGGCAAAAATGCGTTTTTTTTTAAAAGTGAATTTCTCGGGGAAAAAATTTTTTTAGAATTTTTTAACCCACAAAATCGGTTGGGAAGTATGCGACTTGGATCTAATGGTGAAGGTTTCAGGTCGATATCTCGAAATTTTCAAAAAAATGTGTCGTTTCGCAAAATTTAACCCAGGATTCCCTACCCCAAAAGTGGGCAAAATTAAAAATTCTCCAAAAACCTTTTGTTTGTACAGTTTTCGAATGGAAATACATCACAGAATCCAATGGCGAAGGTCCTAGGTCGATATCTTGAAAAAAAAATTTTCCGATTTTTCGGAGGTGAAAAATAGACAGGTAGTACCCTTACCGTTTTCCGGCTCGAAAAAATCGGAAATTTTTTTTTTCAAGATATCGACCTGGGACCTTCGCCATTCGCTTCAGTGATGAATTTGCAATCTAAAACAGTACAAACAAAAGGTTTTTGGAGAATTTTTAATTTTGCCCACTTCTGGGGTAGGGAATCCTGGTCTAAATTTTGCGAAACGACACATTTTTTCGAAAAATTTCGAGATATCGACCTGAAACCTTCACCATTAGATCCAAGTCGCATACTTCCCAACCGATTTGGTGGGTTAAAAAATTCTAAAAAAATTTTTTGCCATGTTTTATGCCGAAAAACGTTTTTCCGTTTTTCGGCAAAAATGCGTTTTTTTTTAAAAGTGAATTTCTCGGGGAAAAAATTTTTTTAGAATTTTTTAACCCACAAAATCGGTTGGGAAGTATGCGACTTGGATCTAATGGTGAAGGTTTCAGGTCGATATCTCGAAATTTTTCAAAAAAATGTGTCGTTTCGCAAAATTTAACCCAGGATTCCCTACCCCAAAAGTGGGCAAAATTAAAAATTCTCCAAAAACCTTTTGTTTGTACAGTTTTCGAATGGAAATACATCACAGAATCCAATGGCGAAGGTCCTAGGTCGATATCTTGAAAAAAAAATTTTCCGATTTTTCGGAGGTGAAAAATAGACAGGTACTACCCTTACCGTTTTCCGGCTCGAAAAAATCGGAAAATTTTTTTTTCAAGATATCGACCTGGGACCTTCGCCATTCGCTTCAGTGATGAATTTGCAATCTAAAACAGTACAAACAAAAGGTTTTTGAAGAATTTTTAATTTTGCCCACTTTTGGGGTAGGGAATCCTGGGTTAAATTTTGCGAAACGACACATTTTTTTGAAAAATTTCGAGATATCGACCTGAAACCTTCACCATTAGATCCAAGTCGCATACTTCCCAACCGATTTTGTGGGTTAAAAAATTCTAAAAAAATTTTTTCCCCGAGAAATTCACTTTTTTAAAAAAACGCATTTTCGCCGAAAAACGGAAAAACGTTTTTCGGTATAAAACATGGCAAAAAATTTGTTTAGAATTTTTTAACCCACAAAATCGGTTGGGAAGTATGCGACTTGGATCTAATGGTGAAGGTTTCAGGTCGATATCTCGAAATTTTTCAAAAAAATGTGTCGTTTCGCAAACTTTAACCCAGGATTCCCTACCCCAAAAGTGGGCAAAATTAAAAATTCTCCAAAAACCTTTTGTTTGTACTGTTTTAGATTGCAAATTCATCACAGAATCCAATGGCGAAGGTCCTAGGTCGATATCTTGAAAAAAAAAATTTCCGATTTTTTCGAGCCGGAAAACGGTAAGGGTACTACCTGTCTGTTTTTCACCTCCGAAAAATCGGAAATTTTTTTTTTCAAGATATCGACCTAGGACCTTCGCCATTGGATTCTGTGATGTATTTCCATTCGAAATCTGTACAAACAAAAGGTTTTTGGAGAATTTTTAAATTTGACCACTTTTGGGGTAGGGAATCCTGGGTTAAAGTTTGCGAAACGACACATTTTTTCGAAAAATTTCGAGATATCGACCTGAAACCTTCACCATTAGATCCAAGTCGCATACTTCCCAACCGATTTGGTGGGTTAAAAAATTCTAAAAAAATTTTTTCCCCGAGAAATTCACTTTTTTAAAAAAACGCATTTTCGCCGAAAAACGGAAAAACGTTTTTCGGCATAAAACATGGCAAAAAATTTTTTTAGAATTTTTTAACCCACAAAATCGGTTGGGAAGTATACGACTTGGATCTAATGGTGAAGGTTTCAGGTCGATATCTCGAAATTTTTCAAAAAAATGTGTCGTTTCGCAAACTTTAACCCAGGATTCCCTACCCCAAAAGTGGTCAAATTTAAAAATTCTCCAAAAACCTTTTGTTTGTACAGTTTTCGAATGGAAATACATCACAGAATCCAATGGCGAAGGTCCTAGGTCGATATCTTGAAAAAAAAAATTTCCGATTTTTTCGGGCCGAAAAACGGTAAGGGTACTACCTGTCTATTTTTCACCTCCGAAACATCGGAAATTTTTTTTTCAAGATATCGACCTGGAACCTTCACCATTGGCTTCAGTGATGTATTTCCGTTCGAAAACTGTACTGTTTTGTGTGGCAAATCGTTCGACAGCCGGAAGAACCTAAGTGGTTCAGACCCGTGGTCTTCCGGGGATGAAACGAACGAAGCGTTTGGTCGTTCGACTCTCTTGTCGGATTCCCTTAAAGCGTGGAGTCTCCCCGGTATTTAGTCGAAGAATATAAATCGCCGGCTTTGAGGACAATACCTATCGTGCGATCGTTGTCGCAGGTAAGGAAAGTCGTAATTTCACCCATGGGATCGTCCGGCGGAGCGATCTCAGAGGCTCGTGCTATTCACCTATACCTATAATTCGTCGTCGTAGCCTGACTAAGCATTTCCCGATGCTGGAACGGGATAAGCTCCTACGGAACGTTAGTCGAACGGTAACGGAGGTTAGTCCGTGCTTCGGCGAGCGAATCCCTCGGACACCCGATCTCGGACCACTTAACTCGCTGTCCCATCGGGTAACCGGGACGGTTACGGCCAGCTTCCACCACTGAAGAGGGGATGGTTATTGCCGGGACCATCTTGCGCAGAACCGATCGATTTTTGGCTCCATTAACAGCATGCGCCCGCATCGGGAGAACAGAGTCAAGGGATATTAGGGTGGAGTGTAAACGAGAGAGACATACCCTCTAATTTGCTCCCTCTTGCACGCCACGCCTGCTTCCGATCATATACTCGATGAACTGGCGTCATCGCCCTCTATACCTCGTCTCTCATTTTCACACATTTTCTCCCTCGATCCTCGATGAGGGGTCAAACTTCAAGGCCGAAGTGTCTCTTCAATTGCCGCCTCGTAATAAAAAATTCAAACTTCGGTACTTATTACTTCAACAATAATGATAATAATTAAAATAATGGTCGATGTTACTTTGTAGATAAAAATGGATCAAGTTATATTGAATTGAGAGCCTTCGGTAGGTCTTTGAGTCAATGAAGTGATACGGTGAGCCATGAACAAACCTTACGAAAATGTAGGAATCGAAAAGATTTCTGGTAATTAATGATAATTTTTTCTTTACGAATGAATGTTCAAGGGAATCACCAAAGTCATCGTCTCGGTTGTTCGTTGTAGCCGCTTGTTTGAGACGGTCTCTCGGGCTCCATGTAGACCGGATCTTCGTTGATCGAGCTCGCTTCTAATCTGCCACTTAGTTTGATGCAAATCGGAGCACTTCATTACCATGCGCCGATGCGCCGACCGGATTTGATTCGAAATTTGAATTACAATCAACTCGAAGAGATCCGAACTGGCGCAAGGTGGTCGAAACTTGTTTCCGTGGGCTGCGCTTTGTCCGCGTAGCTCGGGTTCGCAACCCTGCTGAGAAGACATCCGCGCAAGTAAGATGGATATATGTCGTTGTCAAACTTCAGTCACAAAGGTTTCGGTTTAAACGCGCTTCAGTGCCCAGGGCTTCGATGAAACTTTCATGCAAGTCGCCCAACTACCAAACGAACGAAGGACGACCAAATAGTCATCAGGTGTTGCGCCCGGCGAATGAGAAACGCCAAGCACGAAGAGGAGGAAGTGCCTTGCAGAAGAGATCGTCCACGGCACTGGAACTCGGAGCGGTCCTTCGCTCGTCTTTCTCCCGCTGCCTCTATCAGCAACTGCGAAGAGCTCCGGCCGTCTCTCTCTTTCTCCCATTCACAAGCTTCGAAACAATTACAAGTATGGCTCAACAATTTATAATTCCGCTACCTCTTTCTCTCGCCCTCTGCGTCCCTTCCTTCCGCCGAGCGAGCGGATTCTCTCTCACTTCCTCGGGTAACCAGGAACGCTTTCGCGCCACCTCCCACAGCTCGGCTTTTGCTTTACCTGTTTCCAGTCCCGGGCACTCTCTCCGACACTGCCGACGCGTCGGTTAAACGTTATTACTTCAGAGCCGCTGCGGATAATTTCCCTCATTTGTTGGCCGACGCTGTTGTGTCTCTTCTCTCTCTCTCTCTCTCTCTCTCTCCCCCCTCTCTTTCCCTTTCCCTTCTCGTCGCCTCCCTCTTGCTCTCGTTGGAGCTCGTTTTACCTTCCCTGCCTGTAAAATTTCCACGTATTACCCTCTCCGTACTGCCCGGTGACTCGGCAGTAGTTAAAATCCTCATAGAACTTCCAGCCCACCATCGCGAAATGGTATGCGAGGGTAACTCGCTCGCTCACTCGTTGCTTACTCTTCGGGGTTCTTCGTGCTGCCTTCGCATATCTGTTCATTCACACGTTGCAACCGAGTTTCGAATGCGTGCTCGGTATGGAGAAGAATTTTTTTATTTTCCAAGCTTTCAGAATTTGACAAGCGTGTAAAAATCGTGCAGCCGCTGTGACGTTTCCTCGTTAGAAAAATGTATAAAAAGGATGATTCATTATTTTATTACATTTTTTTTTAGTTAAAATATTTTTTAACGAGTGGAAATAATCGGTGTTAAATTCCCATGACGAGTTAATCTAATTGAATTCTCTGGAGCGTAATAACGAGCTCCGATCGGCAGTCTATCGATAGTCGGTGCCAACGGACTCCTCCGGCCTGCCCTACTGTTTTCCCCTTCGGCGTTTCATCCTCTGCGGATTGCGATTCTCCTCCGCCTCAATCTATATATCCTTGCCGATGATTCGCTTGATTCAACGTCGTCCTAGTAATCGCTGGCTCAATCGATCCCTCATAGCGAATCGCTTAATTATTCTATCGGGCGGAGCAACGCCGGAGCTGAATTCTTCCCAACCGGCTCCGTCTCAACCCCTTTCACTCAACGACCGGATATAGCATATCCGGCTCGAGTGATTTTTAATTCCAGACAGAATATAGTTAACGGGTCCTCACTCGAGTTCGCGCGCAGACAATTAACCGAGCGCGTTTCGACCATCTAACGATGTACAGTTTCCAAGCTCTCTGCACTCTCGCTGCACAAAACTTTGTCTGAAATATTTTTTTGAGATAATGCTACTGGTAGTCTAATCAACCGAGAAAATATTCATTTATCCAGATTTATCTCTTTCGTACTAGTTATCCCTTTAAGCTGGGTATAAATCATTCTTTAAAATCTTGGTGCTAGGTTGACTTAATTGTAGTACAAGAATTGCTCCGAAACAATGATAAAGTGACAATAATTATCAGAGTAAAATCACTCGCGGAAAATTAGCGATACTCGTGGTCTCGGCGATATCGCGCGATTGATTTTTCTTGAACCTTGCCTCGACCACGACAAACGCAGACGAATGCCAGATTCCTAAGGGAGAGCCTCAACTTAGCAACGCCTTCAGACCGTTACACGCCCACTCTGGCCCACACAACAACTCGATAAATATTTACGATATTGTACGAAATACAATGGAATATAAAAGACCGTGGAAACGTTCATTAAATTCCCATTTTTTTTTTTTGGAAGGATAGAATTCAAGGCAGTGCTTGCTGAAATTTTGATCGCGGTAGTGTGTACGAGGTCTTGAGATTCGTATGTGTCCCAGAGCGACCCGTTCGAAGCCTCGCCCGAGAGAAAAGATCAAGAATCGCATTGTTGGCTCGGCACTGTGAAAAGTGAGGCTGATACACAACGATTCTCTGGCGGTAGCAAAGGAAAAACGTGAGAAGACGTCGTGCCGGAGGGTGTTTCGGTTACGTGACTAGAAAGTCAATAAACCCCTCGCAAAGCCTTCGTATTGTGGCTTCGCTTATTCTATACAACTGTGTATGTATATATCTACGTACGTCATATATCGACAAAATGACGTTAGTCTACTTTTGCTTCTTTTTCGTCGCTCTTGTGGATCGCAGTTTTTATTTTTATAATTTATTTTTATTCCGGAAGCACAGAGAGTTTAGCTTTAATACAGGTCCAATAGAGCCTCGGCCTTATATCGTGGTTTTGTAAACTCACCTCCCAGGAGAAAGAGTCCGCAAGCTATGACGGTCTTGTGATCCGAGTAACAGTGGCCGATCAGAGCTGAGAAAGTGCCCGCGAAGATAAGTGCCACAGCCGCAACTTGGAAAGGCGCCGATATCCTGAAATAAAATTTGAAAAAAAAAAGGGATCAATACAAATATCGTACCAACTGTACGATTATCCTCCTTTCCGACGATGTGTCGCCCAGCTGAAAACTTTAATATCAGCAAGTAATTTGGCGTTTCTCGATAATTTATTTAATGAGATTTCTAATTGACATTTTTCAACGTCATTTTTTAAAGAACGACTAATTGATTCTTTTGTTAACTTCGATGTCGGGTCACTCGAGAATTCCGAAGATTCCGCCCGTGAAAAATTGCACCCCGCTGACCGATAAGTTGCAACACGCGGAGCGCGAAGACGCGATGACGGGGAAGTGGCCGATGTTGCCTCGTCGTCGTCGTCGACTGTGAGAAACGCCCCGTCAAACTTATTACCATTTCGCGTTCCCCGCGGATAGCCTGAGGCGGGGCGGTTACGACGGGTCGAGGGATGGGATTCTCCCAACTCCGCTGAGAGAGCTGGAGCGAGAGAGTTTTCATTTTCTCGCGGCTCCGCTCTGTTCCGGCATACCGTCGTCTCGGCGTTCGTGCGCGGCCACCAGGGGGGTGAACAGAAAGAGTGGCGCGTCTCAAAAATCCTCAAGATCGTTCCACCTCAAAGTTTCTTTATTTTACCACTCGCGCACTTCGCTACAAGACCTAAACGATGAATAGAGCCGGAAGGCGGAAACTGAAAAGAAAATGCTACTGCGAATAGAATGGAAGTAGGGAGTATATAAAATAAGTGGAAAAAATTGACGAGAATACATTTCCACGTCGAAACACATTCGCTCTTCGTTATTTATTTAAGAGAAACAAAGGGCCCAAATGGGGCCTGCGCGCTGCTTCCGCACTATTGAATATATCATGGAACACCGCTACTGCAGTTTCAACTACAGCCGTTTCAGACCTTTTCGTTCCCGTACGAACGAATGTTTTTTGTAATTTTTATTTTTCCATCCGAAGGAAACGCTAAATCTTGGTGTAAACAAAATTGAGTATAGAATCGATGGTTCGGTTTCCGCTACGCTGACCTGTTTAACGCAGCAGATGGACTGTCTTTGAGGTTTCGGAGCGTCTCTGCCGAAAGCCGGATAAAGACGAGTGGACAAAAACTAATCTACCGTAATGGTAAATCAAACAAAAACCTAAAACTCTAAAGATATTTCACTGTCCAATTTAAAAAAATATAATTTTTGCCCTTTTCATCGTGAGTTGCCGGCACCAAACCGCGTCACTCGTCGCGCGGAATTTTCCGCAAAGAAATAGGAACCGGGCAAGCCGCTGTATGGGGGAAGGTTCCGGAATCTCTCAAGCCGTGTATAACGTAGTAGACAAAGTGCGCCGAAGGAATAAGAGAGCACGAACGGAGAGGCAATGGAGGTTCTTGAAAAAGTAAAGATATTCGAAGCGAGTGGCCATCGTCGGTGAATTCAGTATAATTTTTCCACCGTCCCCGTTCGCGAGGGTTTGTCTCGCCAATTCACTCTCGGCCGTAAACGGAGTTACACGCACGCATGCACAAATAACACACGTCGTTGCCGTACGGTTGGATCGCGTGTACGGCGAAGCGAAGGATCCTCCGCGAGGGAATGGGTGAACACAAGGCGAATGGTGATTGAACAGTGGCGAAGAGGTTTAAAACGGGGCGGCGAGAGGGAAGATCGCCGAAGGGAAAAAGGGTAAGAAGAGAGCGGTAATACGCGTATTCGTACGTTATCGAGGTAAATGGAGCGTGGAGGGTAACGGCGCGTACATACTCCACACAGAGCATCCCCGCAGCAAGTTGCACAGCCCCGTGCCGGGAGCGGCGGCGTTTCCAACCATCCCCGACAACTCTACGACGATGACTATATATATGGGGAGGAAGGGGGTATAACGCGACTCTGTACGACCGCAAGTCTGCGGTAAGGACGGGCGTATACATAATAGTGGAAGAAAATAGAGACGCACATGTATGCGAGCGCGGCATCTCCAGGCTCGTTCAAGTTTTGATTTCATGGAAATTTTACGTTCCAAACCGCCGTGGTAAATCGTCGACGAGGCGGACCCGAACAAACTTTACGCCGTTTAGACGCCAGGATGCGGTCTTCCGGGGATGATGCCGGGTTCCCCTCGTGAAGAATTCAAATCGAAGTCTGGCATAGGATTTTTCGTCATTTACGTTACGTCGCTGCGCGTTAATTCGTAATAGAATCGAGCTTTCTTTTTCTAGACATAAAAAAAAAGTGGCGAGTCATCTACTCAAGAAATTTCACCCAACTTCGTTTAACAGCCAGTGTATTCGTTCTATGCTAAGGGACACTTTTAAATTAAGGATTGATCGATTTGTTGATTCCACCTTTCATTCAACGTCGACCTCTCCATTTATATTCTGATTGCCTGAGAAAAAAATGGTCATTGTCCTGGGACTTATCGCACGAGTAGAATGAGAATGGAATCGGCATTCCCGTGAGACGAAGAGCATCTAGGACGCTCATTAATAACTTCATTGCTGGTCCAGCGCTAGAAAGATGTGGCTCGCACAAGCGCAGCTCGTTGTCACAGTAAATAACAATAAAACTCCATTAATGCGGTAGTATCGGTAGTTACCGGTGCTGGAATCCTGCCAGCGAATCCGGGGGGTTGAGGACTCGGTCGGTCGGCAATTCACCCTTCTCGGTCTCAGTGGAATACACGTCTCGCTGCACCCCGTTCACTTTTCTTCCCGTCCTACGCCTGTACCAATCCCGCATATATTCCCCACTACTCGGCTGATCGTTGTCGTCCTCATCTCCCCAGCCTCATTCGACCTGTACGGTGTCTGTTGAACATTTGATCATCGGCAAGTCGCTGTACACTCCCCGACGGTAAAACTTTATGCCGGGTACCGCCCGTCTCATAGCCGCGCGGGGGTAATTCAATTTTTTTCATCCGCGAATTGGGCGCCGCGGGGGGTGCGCGGAATAGGCAAAGTTTATTGTCATTTAAATTCCAAGGAAAAAAAAAAAATTAAGGCACTTCTCCGAGCGGTCGGAATCGAACCGCTGGGGGAGAATCGAACGGAGGAAGGTATTTATTCACCCTCGGTTCATTGCAAATGCTCGACCTCCTACCTCCTCGGCGGACAATCTTTTCCATTAAGTCTCGGCTAGCCGGGGGGTACGAAGAAGGGGGGTTTTATAGTCACGACGACGAAAGCCTCCATGGTAGCGCGCAGCACGCCCCGGCGACGAGAGAAAAACGGCCGCGAGTTGAATTGCTAATCCGGGGATAAACACTTCGGAATCTGCTCCGGGTATTTACGTTATTGCAAAAGGGAAAGAGAAAAAGGAGATAGGATGAGAAAGGGGGTGGATGAAGGGGTTTGGTTGAACTGAGCCTAGGATAGTCGAGGGAAGCTGAGAGCACGTTTTACAATTTGCATTAAGCGTCTCGCAGCAACGAAGAAACGGCAGAGAGCTAAAATGAAGATTAAGAATAAAGGAGAAAGGGAAGAAAAGTACACGAATAGAGAGTACACGTATATAAATGTAGTAGACGTTAATAACACACCGGCTGGTTTCACAGTCGACGCACGATCTCATTAGTCGGTTCATGCGATAAAAATTTTCCCGATTGTTTCCCTCACCACTCGAGTAACCATTCAGTATTTTTTTTTTTTTTTTTTTTTTTTTTCTAAAACCACTCTACATCGGAGCGCGTCGAGATGCAATTTCGGAGGAATTTCTTTAAAGCAGCAAGTAAAGCTTAACTGTCTCGCGTCCACGTCAACTTCGAATCTTAGACAGATTTACATTGAATATTCCGTCAATCATACCGACATGGAGGTCATTTTTTTAAATAATTAAAATGTTCATTCAAGTGACTTCAATTTTCGAAAAGTCACGAAAGTGCTGCAGAAGTGTGTTTGATTTACTTTGCAGTCGCGACGAGACCACGAAAGTTTAATAATTTCCGTTAAAACTGGAAGTTCCCTCGTGACTTTCAGCTTCATCCATGGCGCATTTAGCGTGACTGCATGGCTAAAGTGAAAACAATGACTTTATCTCTTTCACGAGAACGAGTACACAAGAAGGGTTATGTTCGCACACAGCGATCTATCAAACGGGCGTAATCGGCTTGCATTAAGTCGAAGAGCTGTGTCTACACCGATGGATCGATAATCCCTTGTTGTCGGCCGCGCAATATAGCAACCGGCAGCAGCTGAATATGGACGAGGTTCGAGCAAGAACATCGGCGAAATGAACGGGGCAAAGCGCGATCGAGCGGGCGGTCGTCGGAGTGGGCACACGCCGCTTTATTACTACTAAACAGGCTGACCACAGCGGTATATTACTACTGCCGGACAGAGAACACACTTTGCCAAAGAAGGCGCGGAGGGGATGTTGCCCATAGGCGGGTTCTGATATATCGCGCCAGGAGTAGTTATTACACGAGGGAACCTGCGAAACCACCGGCCAATTTCCCCATTGGCAGCAGTGACCCGAAACTCGCATACACCTCCATTTTACTTGCCATCGCCAAAACTGTAATTAATTTTGGTTGGCCGCTTCCGCCGAAATTGCAGCTGCGGATGGGTCTGTGTGTGCACGCCCGAGGGCCACACCGGAGAAGCGGATTGCCAGCGATGGTCCGGACTCTCCCGATTCCGTTCAATACCCCGCGATGGATAATTTAATTTTCCCGGGAACAGCCGACGCGAATTAGTGAATGATATCGGTGGTCCAGTGACGCGGATTCCGATCGAGTCTCGATCTGGGCCGTCGTTACTGATCGGCAATTCCGGAAATGCCCAAAGTTCGGACTCGCGTACGAAATTCACGCCGGTTCGAACGATCGATTCTTCGATGATTCACCGATGCGTCGGACAGTCAACAAACTTCGCGGTTTGGTAACTTGCAGTCATTGAAGGAATTTCCTGTTTCGTGAATTTCCGGAATTTCTTTTTACAACGAGCCTCGTCGAGAGTTTCGTGTCAATACATTTTTTAGTGGCCTGAAGCGAGCTTCCGTGAGTGGCGAGTTCGACTCTCAGAGGAGAGATTGTAGTCCAAACCACTTTCCACCCGTGTGTACACACTCAGGACGGAGCGAATTTCCCACCCACCGTCGGGCGGACGCGGTAACGCCATGCATTTCTATCGGCTACTTAACCCTCGGAACGACGGCCCGCTCCGGGCTGAGACCCATCCAGCGACAACGACGTTATTTCCGGTACAGTGCGAAACTCGGACGTCTCGTTGGATGGAAAGATGATGGAGCGGAGACCCTTGTCCTCCTTGGCTTCCACAGTCTAAGCTCGTTGACCCGTAGCTCGCTTCAGCTTGCAATTTTTTTTGCTTATTCAGAAGGAAGTGACGACAACGAGATCTTCGTGTCAAGGTCTTAAAGTTGTTCTTAAAAAAATATCGAAAAATCGCATTAAAACTTGAATCTCTTATAAGTTCGGGTGGGGCTGAAGATGAACGTTAATTTCAACGTGTCAACAATTTTTCTCCGTAACGATTTTACAGAATAGCTATATTGTAGGGTTCAGCGCGAATTTAATTAACGCTTGTCTACATATTTTTGAGAAAACCGGATAGGAACTGTTTTACAGAATATTGTCTGCTTTCATCTCGGACCTCCTCGAATTTTTTTTTTTACGATGGCCAGTCAATGCTACGCCGACGTAGTGCGTAAAAAAGGTCCGCTCTTGAAACCCATCGGATATCCGGGAAAACGAACGTAAAGTATTAGGAGTAAAGAGTGGATGCGAAAGCGTTTATTATTTGATACCCGACTTTAGTCCAGCGCTAATGGCTTTCGTCCGCAGAGGATCGGGTGGATAGCGCGGGGTTATTCACGATTAATGGCAACCCCTTTCCGATGTGGCTGGTCGCCGGTTTTCACCCGAAAACGCCGTAAGTTTCGTACCAGAAAATTCTTCATTTTTGAGTGCCGCGAGAGGAGTGCGCGCCAAACTGGCCGTACGTCGGCCGCAGCCACACTCGATGTGTAAAACCGGGTTTTAATCCAATCTTTGCTCTAGCTGCGTTAAAAAAAAATCGAGCTTCTTTTACCATTAGGCAATTCAACTGATTTTCTTCTCACTACACCCAGAGCATGTGAAATATAGAATTTCGTTCGAAACTCCTGGTCGGAAGGTAGAACGAAAAAAAAATGGGCCAAAAATACGCTGCAAAACTGTGAGATAGTAAAATAAAATGTTGAAGTTGAATAAATAAAGGCTTCCACGGACAGTTTTGCGAGGGGGTTCTGACGCAAAAGTAATGCACTTCCTGGTTTTGTCAGGAGGCCACTAATTCGACGGTCCAGATTTTATTTATTCGCCGTCGTCGTCGCACGCATCGTGCCCGACAACGCAGAACGCTCGCGGCTCTCCCACGTAGGCGTAGCTTCAACTTTTTTTTATTTTTTCATTCCGTCGTGACCAGCCTATTCCGCCCCTAGCTCCGAGCACTCATCTCTTTTCACCCCACTTTTTTATCCGCACGTCGCACGACGGCGGCGAACCACGCGCTCGCCATTCCCCGTGCGCTTCCGGCATCCGCCGAAACTTCGTCCCTCGCTCATGTCCACCACTCGTGTGTTCACCTCTGGCGATGTATATAGGAATAAAGGAATAAAAAAAAAGAAGAAAAAAAGTATAATAAAAATGAAAAGTATAGTATATGCGGCTCCCGGGAGAAAAGAGTTATCCCATATACTGCGGAACTACCCACGGGCTACTCTGGTTTTCCGTATTTTATACCGGGCAATGAATCACCGAGTGATATATAGTTCGCTAATTTAATGTCCCGAATTTTTTTTATTATTTTTAATTAGAACGGATCTATAAACTTGGATGAAAATTCGGGATTTACCGGTGACGCTTTCTATTCGCGTTCGTCAGTTGGCCCGCGCGTCGTTCCATCCGACGGGACTTCCGCAAGCTCTCGCAGAGGGATCAACTCTCAACGGCTCGCTTTCCTTCCCCGTATGAAATTTCAGAGATACAAGAGCGTGTCGCCGGAATGAATGGTGACATAGTTAAGGCACGGAAGCTAAGACTGACGGGAGCTGAACGTTAGGTCTAGAATTTCGCAAAGTGCTCTTGTTACTCCCCGACACTTAAGGTCGACAGCTACCGTTCGGTTAAGACCCGTGGGTCGGGTGTCGCCTCACCCGCGGTTGCACTCTCGATTGGCACGTTACACCATCGAATCGACCTATTTATGGTACTTTGAACTGTGTAACAAAGCCCGCAAAAACTCGACCTCAAAATAAGAATGAGGCGTATTTTTACTCTCGACTGTCTGCTCGGGACAAAAATATTATAAATAGAGAAATCCGGTTAAAAATCCGCATCATCGAAAAATCACACCGGCGATTTCTTTTCTACGATTTCTTTTCTACGCCTATTATGTCGGATATTTCCAATGCCCAATGGAACCTCCGGATTTGTTTTCTACGTATAATGGTAACATTTTAGATTTTTTTTTTTTTAATTATCCACGTCTATCCTACCGCATGGATTCATGTTGTAATGATTTTTAGGAAAATTTCCTCCGACGCTCAATATCAGAACCCATCCTCAATACAGCTGCACCGTTGCGTATACTCAAAGTCCGTATCTATCGGGGTCTCCATCCGACACTGCACAATAGCCAAGCAGGTCTACGAGCTCTGCAACAGCAACCCCTCCAGGAAGACGTCCATCCCGACCTAATAGCGTCCTCAGCGCGTCATTTATATCGGGTACGTACACTCTCGAAGCGCTCGCCCGTTGCCGTTAATGGTGAATGAGGGACGGCGCGGACGAGAATCGAGGACGGTGAACACCATCGTCGATGTCTGGTGCTGACCGAGTTTCGGTGCTGCGTGAATGTGATCGACGCATCGTCCTGGACGGACTGGAAACAGGCCAGAAAAAGGGCAGTGGAGGGTACAGCGACTAGCGTATATACCGACGAAAAAGAGCTCTGCAGTCCTTACGGGACATTCTCCCGTGAGAGCTTTTCACCATTCTTACAGATGGCTATTCAGCGCCACATGTTAAATGGTACGAGGAAAAAAGGTCTCTTCCCTTTCACTCTTCACCTCTTTCTCTCCCGACGACGACGACGACGACGACGACGACGACGACGACCTGTCGCCCGGGACTCGTCATTTACCTCTTCTTCCACCTCGCCCCCACCTCGCGCCGCCGATTTTTTCCGAACCCATTTTCTCTCTTCGTCCATTCGTATTCTATCTCGTCGCGGCGGAGCTTTTTTTCCCTGCCTCGCTCTCCATCCTTTTTGCTCACGTACGTTTCTGAAGCCACGTGCACAACCGCTCACGGTCGTTCACGCAGCACCTCGCCCAGAGCCCTCAGTACACCAGCCGCTAGATCTTCCGGCCTCTCTTATATTGCTGCTGCTGCTGCTGCTGCTGTTCTCTGGCACGCCCGTGCGCTTCACGATGAGTCTACCATTGTTGGAACATTCTTATTGTCTCACCGGGAGGGAACGCGGTACCGAGAGAAAGATGAAATATGTATGTGTGTGTGTGTTCGTGTGTGTGTGTGTGTGAGGAATTTATGTGTACGTACATGCATACCTGTTTTACTGAATGGGCAAACACGAAATACAGCGGAATGGCCTACTATTCCGCTGTTTCTACTGATGGTGAAAGCATCCGGGCTGAACGGACGATCCTTCATTGAGTGTTCTGGCAAATTTTCCTATGGGGATATATTTTTTTTTTAATGATTTTTACGCACGACCTTAGCGAAGTTGAAAGAGAGAATACCCGGAAATTAAATCGACGATACATGCGACACTGGGACTCTCGAATAGCCAGCAATTCCGGCATCGCTGTCAGGGCAGGTTGCGCGCACCGCGTATACCCGTTAGACCAGCTAATTTTCCACTCTCTGCCACTCAATTACAGGTGAGCAAAAGCGTCATTCGACCCCCCTGCTCTGCTCAGCTGCATCCCAGCCGGACGGAAAATCGTGCGGTAACAGTTACCATCCGACGAGATGAACTTCCTACCGTCATCGTTAATTACATCAATCACGATCGGCAATTTAATTTGCCTGTGTGATTCGCCGAATTACCGGTGTGTTAGAACGAAATTGAAGCGGACTTTACATTTCGTACGTACGTTTACGGTAATTCTATACGGGTCGATTACCGTGTTGACTATAAAAGCTTTCCCAATTAATCATCAGAGCCGTCTCTTTAACGCACGAATATTTGTCGCTCCGATGAACTTGGCGCAGCGTAAAAAAAATTATGGGAATTTACAGTGACAAGAGTATACGAGTTTGAAAATCCTTGTGCCGTTGTGGTGATGGAAAAAAAAAATCATCGGAAGGTGTGCGGGTGACTTTAAACGAATAGATATTCGTTCCGCCGCAGTTTTCGACCGCCCGGAACGGCCGACGAGAGTCACCGAACCGCGACTTTCGCTGTCGGAGTCGCGAACAGGTTAGCGAAACGCTTCGAGCACGTCGGGGGGTACAAATAGAAATCTAGGTCGTAGTTTCCACCTGCTCCGATGTGTCCCCTTCTCCCGGTCCTATTCTAACAGAATCTCCAGAGTAATTAGCGAGGTCAGCAGCACGAGTCTCATGCTTCTCGGAGGCGATTTTGAGCCCGGTTGAGCTGCACATTTTCTGGTCCCGAACCCTTTTAACAACTTCACGGAAAGTTAAATTATAGATAGACGGTCGTGAACTCGAGTTCATCCGCCTGCCGGAGGCTTTCGCATCGAATTTTACCCACAGTAAATATGGAGTGCGAGGCGGATGACAACGGGAGCGAAGAATGAGAAGGTAGTGAGATAGGTGCGTAAATGTACCGAGGGAGGAAGGAAGGAAGGAAGGGGGAGAAGCTAATGGAAACGAGCGTGCCCTGTCGCGAGCAGTCCTCTGGCAGTACACGTACATTGGAGCACGGGTAAACGAAAGAGCGTATATAGGTCCATGTTATATTCTTCCCTTACGTTTCCCTGACGACCGAGGTACGCGAGACAGCAGCAGGTCCCGACGTTGACGTTTCAAACTAGCTCGCGCCGCGGAAAAATCTCCTGTTACACGTTTCTATATTTTCACGTTAACAACCAACAATGGTAAACGAGACGCGCCTTTTTTCCGGGCGTTATTAAATTAACTGGGTTTGGAGGGTTCATTTAAGTACTGTTATTAAGCCCCGGACGAAAAATTACTTCAGAGAATAAGCGTGGTCTTGCATGGTGTGGGTTATGTACTAAAACTATGTACTCTGACCGATTAAAATTTGATGGCAAATTTTAATCGGTTAGAGGATGATCGCGCGGTGGTGTCCGAGTCCTGGGTAGACGGCGGGACGGATCGATGGAATAATGAGAGGGCAATCTCGGCTGGTCGATTTCGCATGCGACTATCGCAGAACCGGAAGCGTTCGGCCGATGCCTCGCCAAATCTAATTCCGCAGGTACTCCACTTAATTTGAATATCGCTGCAGGCTGTGTGCTTATTCATCTCACGAGAACCGAAAGGCTTTGCCGCGTTGTCTCATGCTCCATCGCCGACGCAACCATCCACAATCGTTCCTCATCGCTCCTCTGTGCATTCAATTTATTGTTCGTCGAGCGTAACTCGAATTACGGCTTCGAACCGCTTGATAACATTAGTCTCGGGCCGACGGTTACGTTGCTTCTTCGTGCTGGATAGTTCAACGCCTATTTCATTAAATTGCTGGCTTATTGTCGAGATTACTTTTTTTTTAAATAGGGATGATCGTTCTTATTGAAACTTTGGCTCCGCATGCATTATTCGCGAGGCAAAAGCCCTCGGGAAAGAGCTTAAGTCAAGTCAGAGCCTTTTACCACATCCTTATCTTCAGGTTTCTCAAGTTTCTCGGCGAGGGATTATGCGGTGCGCAAAATGTTCTCCGGAAAGTAGGCTTAAGTTGCCTGATAACCAGGATGATTCGATATTGGGTCCCCCACTGACTTGAGAAAAAAACCCACGGATAGTTTCTGCTGTGGAGCAACGCAATATCACAAGGGCTAGTATAAAGTTCAGAATCGATTAAGCCCGTGTCGTTGAATCTTTCACGAGAATGTCTAATGCCACGCTTGCCTAGCGTTCGGTGGAAAAGGAACGAGGAAAGGGACACGCCTTTACAACGAGTCGGATTGAATTATTTAAAGGAGAACGGGTGTACGAGCAAGGTTAGACGAGGGAAATGCAGTGTCTCTGCGGGGAGTACGAGAAATGGTCACACGGCCAGAGAGAAAACGCGAGAAACGAATGGCTGGCTTGCCGGTCGGTTCAGCGACGGTGGGGGAGAGCCAAAAAGGCGTACGGAAATGCTCTGGAGAGACGAAGGGAGAGCGAGCGGTTTTCCACATCGGAATTGCAAATGCAATCACCGGGAGAAAAATTGGTTGTCATCTGACGTGAAACGCAGAGAAGTGGGCAGAGGCAAAGAAAGACGTGGAACGGTGAGAGGCGTATCGTGTGACGGGTTTGCGAGAGGTAGTTGAAGGCGGGAAATCGTTTGGGAAAGGTGAACGAGAAGAAGGAGAACCGGAGATCAAATCTGCGGTTGGAAATTAAAACGCGGGTGAAACAATACTTTCGCTTCCGAATCGAATTTCAATAGACCGCAAAGTTAGAGAAACGACTTGAACACTCTTGACAAAAAATCTCGTTGGAATTTTAATTGTCGAATATTAATGAGAGTAAAACAACATTGCGAATGAACCGACGAAGATTGGCGAAGCGGTGGTCCACGGGAATCGTTAACCAGACCGGAGTGGGAGCAACAGGTGAACCGTGTCAGGAAATTGTCACAGTTTCGCGTTTCGTTTGACAAAAATCGTTGCACTCGGGTTCACTGTGGATCGGAGTCAACAGTACGAGAGACTATAGGGATATACTGGCTGTAGTATTCCGGGAAATGGCGAAACGGCGACGGTACAACCGATACATGGCAAAGCTATGGGCCGAGAGTAAACCGCAGCCTCGAAATCGACCGGACAATTAACTGGCTTCCGATTACCGAAAAACGACGCGAAACTAGATGCCAATGACATTCGTAATGGCGAATTGTCGGGAGAACAGAACGGCTAGAGTGCTCCTGGTGCAATCGCCTAATACCGACTGTCGCGACTAGTTGCGAACAATACGGTGTACCCGATTCAACTGCGTTTCGACGGTAACAGTATCGATCCAGTGCCAAAATCGTTCGAGCTTCGATTGGGTATTCTGTAAAACAAAATGAGAAAATCCTACGACCCAATCAGCCTTTCAGAACCGATAAATTTGAAAATTCATACATAATTTTAAAAGATACCCGAGTGGTATTTTTTAATATTCTAACTGCAACGCCATTACAGTTAGCATTACGGTAATTAAAGTATGAACCACCAAACCGTCGCGTTTAATATCAAAGTTGTGTACTATTTTTTCACGCCGCTACTTACAAGTATAGAAATTTCCACATGTGTTATTTCCAAGCGTGCAAACGAGTGTTGAAAACTTGCAATTTTTAATTGTTGAGACGGTATTTTCAGGGTCTGTGCCAGACACTATAAATATCTAGAAGATCCGAATGATCCAAATAACCAATCGGAAAGATTGATCCTTCATTAGGACAAATTGGATCGAATAACGTTGTCCCTCGAACAAGAGAGAAGAAAATGTTCTTTGCTTCTCGCCGCCAACGGGCTTAAATGAGTTTAGCAACAGGACTTGGAAGAAGGAATAGTTTCTTATCGTTAATCGTGTGAAGTAGCTTAGGGTTGCTTACGAAGGTGGCGAGCTCAAACAAAGGCGCATGAATCTCTGGACAGAGGGTGCACGCTGCGGCCATGTTACTTCACCGCTGTAACAAACTTGCTAGGGTGAATAAAGTCGGGTCGACCCTGCAGGCAACACTAAACCTCTCTCGGTTTTCCCTACAATTTTTTTGTGCTGTCCTCTCCGGTGGTTCTTCGCGTGATTCATCTGATCGAGGAGTGTCGGAGGATTAGAGTCAGAATACGTCTAAAAGAAGATCTCTTGATCCCTTGATTCTCGCAGGGAATAGGAAAGTCGAACGCGAGGGCTCACGTACGACCTCACGGTAGTCCTCTTTCCCGAGACTCGAAGATCCGATAGTCGACTCGAATAAAAAGGTCGCAAATAAAAACTAGAAATCTATATTGGTGAGCTTACGTTGCGGTTCGGGTGAAACCACAGCTGCAAAGTTTTCGCCCTCCCTTGCAGCCCCAAAAAAAAGCAAAATCTGCAATAATTATATGTCCGATGACAACATCAACGCCAGCACGAAAATTGGAATTTTTACACACCATGTCCCATGTCCTTATTCCAGCCTCTGTTGGCTTCAGGGCCGAATTGAATGGAAAACAGAAACTTTCCCGTGCAGTATTGCCAGAACTAACCCCGAGATTATGACGGTAACGCTTCGACGAAACCGAGTAACGTTCGATGATTGATGTTTGGTACTTCACAAAGTGATCATATACTCATTAGCAACGATATTGCGGGGATGGATGGTGGGACAAAGCTGAAACAAGCAGAGGCGAACATAGGTGGCCGTTCGGAACGGGGAAAAAAAAAGTTTGCTCAGTGCCCGTTGCCTGGTCAATTTGGCTTCAAACGAGCTCCAGAAGTAGCCAGGAAGAGAGATTCGCTGCAGGAAGAGTGACTTTCAACAACCGTGTGGTCGGAGCCCGGCGAAGCTTTAACTACTTTGTTTAATACAGGCGGCAATTGGAGAGGCAACAGGAAGAGCTTCGCCGCTGAACCGGCGGATGACGTCCGTTCCACGACGATAGAATCCCCAGAGAGCGGCTTAAAGCAGCACGACTACAAAAAAGAAGGAAGGCGCCAGGCCATTGTTGCCGGTTCTCGGTACTCGGACGTTTTGTTTTTGGATTATGAAGCTTACGAGGCATTTGCGCTAATCCTTGAAAATAACCAGCATGGGGACGGGTGGAGGAGGAGTCGAAGACGATTCCGCTCATACTTTTTATTTGGCTGCAAGCTTCCTCCTCATCCTCGTGGAAGTCAACGGCGGAGAACGTTAAAAGTTTCCGAATCGTTGTTTTGTTTGCGTAATAATGAAAGGGATTAAACGCTGAAAGTGAGCACCTTCGGGCGTTCGTTGGGGATAAAAAAAGATTCTTCGTTTCTTACCTCATTTTCGAGACTACAGTCGGTGTAAAGTCTAACTGACGAAATCCCAGCTCCTGCGATGTTATATCGGCGACGCTGTTGTAGCGAACCTGCGTGCAGGACGGCGTCTGGATCTCTGGAAGAAAAGAGAAGAAAATCGATCATTAAAATCTTTCTTTGTATATTTTTCCCACGTGGATCGAGAATAATTTTTAGTCACTCAGTGGATAGATGCCTGAGCAAAATAAACCAGATGGAACAGAATAATGATGACGAGCGTGGGAAGAGAAATACAACAAAGCCTCGCCTGTTTCACCCTTATTGATGAATCAATACTCGCTGTTGCGTTTCCATAAATAAATATTAATACAAAGGGTGAGAGTACGTGATGCGTGAAGGACTTGATAGCGAAAGAGAGGCACCGAGGCGTTCCAGAATTGATCGTAAATCTGTTATGAGCCTTCGTCAACGTCATCGACAGGGTGGAATTCCGACGAGGTTGCAACCATAAAATAATAATAGAAAAAAATCGTTATTTGCGATCCCTTCGATATAAGACATGAAATCGTGAAAATAACTTTCAGAATTTGCTTACGTTCTTTTCTCATCCCTATATTTACTTTTGTTTTTTGAAGCAAGGTATTCACTGATGGTGTAATTTTTTTGCAGCATTTTTCATGACTTTCCCGAAGAGTTGGGAATGTGTGGCTTATGCATTTTCGGAAAAACTGAAGTATGTACGGAAGAATACGCGTGGTCAAAGAACGAACAAACTCGATGCTATTCTCTTCCGATAAAAGTAAAACTGGCTTTTTCATGGAAATTTTTGTGCCTCCCGCGTGCACCGGGCGCTTTGAGCCCGCAGAGATGCACATAACGCTTGGGGAGCCAGCACGTTGCGAGGGAGTCGGGAAAAGCCACGGGTGCGGCGCTAAGTTTCCTCCCCACGAATGCGTCCCTCGAATAAACATACAACCGAGAGGGATGAAAGGGAATGGGTAACTCGCGAGCCCAGACACACTCCGCATCCGAGCAAACGCAAAACTTGTCTCTTCCACGGCCGTCGAGTCCTCGGAAGTCCTTGCGGATTATACACTGGTGAATTCGCACTTTGTCACATCTTGATTCAATTAAAAAGTCACCCGGCGCTTCCTTATTCTTCCGCCGTTGTTGCAATTTCACCGTACGATTGTCCAAGAGAAAACGTGCACGCTGCAATGTCAATGTTGAAAAGGCTGTGTTTGATTATTTTCGCCCAAGATGTCTGTCGGGCCGAGAAGAAACAAACAAAAAAAAGTAATTCGTGATGTTTGCTATTCCCAAAGCGTTCCAAGGTACGCTGAGCTCGCTGGCTGGTTGTGAGAATGAATGGGCCCAGGACTCTTTACCAAAGTATACAGCCAGCATAGACCATATTTTCATATCTTTTTTCACGGCCAGCTCCAGGAAGGTTTTCGCATATTCGTCTTCGGCCGGCCCCTAAGAGCTACCGTCGGCAGAGTGGCATAACATCGGTAAAAGTTGAGGGGTGAGCGCTGCAGTCAATTTTACAGAGTGCACCTTGTAATAATCATATGGCTGCCAGTCGAGTACCGCGTATCGCTGTGGTTAGGGATGGAAACCCCTTGGTCCGCATCTCACGTCACGTACCAGTAATGGCAAGGGACGGGGGAATATCCATTTGTATCTTACCACTCGAAGCATGAAGCATCTTCCCCATCCGCGCGAGACGTTTCTCGCGCCCGCACAAACCTCTCCGCGCATGCAAGGCGCACACCTCTCCCATGACTGGAGGGGTTGTGCTCGAATTATTGCCGAAGCAGAAGGACGGGGAGAATGCAAAAGCATCGGTACATGTGTTCTATACAATATTCATGTCGCTATATTGCATCTTGAGTGGAGGCATTAAGGTGCAGAACGCTGTCGTCGTCTTGCTGCAGTTTCCAGATGTCTCCGGATCGCACAAGCTGTGCGTGGTCTCGTAGTAGTCACTTGTTTTGCACTCCGCCGGCAGGCCCTCTCCGCCGCTCGCTTGGACGTGCTCGTTGCATTATACTCCCTGCAACCCCGTTGTTATCGCACCGTCTAGCTGGAGCTAATAGCGCGGAATAGCGTAGCGCCTATGAGAAACCAAAACGATAATGCATTGCTCCAGCTTTGAAACGGGAGACCAGGATGAATTATATAAACTCGTTAACCGAGCCCTGATACGTATATCCAAGTTAAGCGCGATGAATCCAACGATTATTGCCCGGTATATTCGCAGTGCATTATTTTCTATCCCAAGCGCATCGCCGGACACACACGCGGTCGACGTTTCAATGTGTCGTTTAATCGAGAGTAATAACTGCCGCTGTCGAGCGCACCGACTCTTGTATATTGCCGTATTGAAATGAAAGCCGATTAAACAGTCATACTGATGAAAAATTAAAGTGAATGAATCGCTTTGGTCAACATAGCCAACTATTGGAATGTTCCAGGGTATTTTCATTAATCGAGTCCGCACGTAACCGTGTCCAATATACGGTTCGATGAGATTTTTTTTTTTTCGCATTGGCCTACTGAAAAAGCATTGTTTTCCTCTCATCGTTTTACGAAACTCATTATCGCACCTGTACGAGGGAAATGAAATGTTTTCCATTGTTTAACAGTATTGGCGAAATTACCTGCACTAAAAATTCCAGAGGGGAGCAAATTTGTTGGTTTATTACGGACCGATAGGTGTGTCGGATTGGAAGATATATAAAGAATCGCCGAATAATGCACACGGGATTCGATTAATTACGGGAGAATTTATTAACAAGAACGCAAAACGATTACGGTGGAGGCTGAGCGATGAACGAAAATGTATACAGTACGCGCCCAGGTAAGTTTGAATCTTCACCGTGGCAAGCCTTATAGTAACAGGACTTGCCTAAAAAACAGATCACTACAATTTAAGGATTGTGCTTCTTCTTAAATAGTATGTTGAACTTTGCGCTGACCCAAAACGGGACGCTGACAAAACTCAATTGTCCAATAATTTTCAGACACTCCGTTTGACCTCAACGATATATTCGGGCGTACGCTCTTTCGCGTATCTCGATTACTGTTGCTCAGTGCGAGGTGTCCTCGGTTTCCGTCCGGGATTTCACGCGAATCGCTCGATTCACCGGTACGTTAACTTATCCGCAAGCTCGAGGACGACGCGCGGCGCGAAGCCTTTGGCTTTCCGGTAGTGAGATCGGGCGAACGAACGGAGGGAGAAAACTGGATAGACTAGAGAGGGTGAGAAATAATCGGGTTTCGGCTCATTACGAGGGCTCGGAAGGCTCTTAAATTATCACGATCCATTTCGGGGCAGACACAGCATCGGGATTGTTAACCAACGTCGACATGCTAAGAGCTTTTCGTCCTCGCGAGCCTCTCTAGTAAGAGGTACGGCATGTCGTACTCTTCTTCTGTTTTCACGTCGCGTACATTCGCCTCTACTAGTTGTTTTCTTTTTCTTTTCTATTGAATCGTCCGCTCTCGGTGCACGATTAGGCGTGAAGCTCTTTCACCCTCGGTGGATTTTCCGCCTCGAGTTTCAGGAGAGAATGACCGAGAGAACGGAACGCCGGCGAGCCGGAGCGAAAATCCTCGAAGGGCTTTTCCGAAAGGGAGGTCAACAACGACAATGGAAACTCCGTGGAGTCTCGATTCCCTGAGCTAACGAGGTACATCGAGCTACAGCGGTGAAATTAAAAACAAGAAAAATTTCAATCTTCGAGCCAATAAAAATTTCATTGGACGATCAGCGAGGCAAGTCTATAGAAACGTCAGTAAGACTCATTGGACTTTCACAAAACTTGGGAAAGTTCCAGGTCCAGTTCATATTCATCCACTTTTAACCTGGTGGGCTTAAATCGACCGTATTTTCTATTTTAGTCTCAAGGGAATTTCACAAGCAACCTTTATCGGACTTCAGGCGGCTAATCGTTAGTATCGTTTTTTGTAAATTCCAAATTCAAATATCACGACACTTTCATAGATCTTTCATTTCTTTTTTACTTTTGCAAATGTCACAAAAAACGCGCTGAGCACTCGACGCGATGAGCGTACGAGAATCACACACGTGAGACAACTGGGTAGGATTTTCTCGGAGTATAAATGAGGTCCCGTAAATCCTCGTGGAATGATCCGGGAAGCGTTACTCCTCGTTTGCCCTCCGAAGCGAATCTTTCGCTCCACTCAGTCCCGCCCGCGCTCTCGTCTCCTCCTTTTTGCGTTTATTTTTTTTTATCCACCCTCGTTCGAGCTAGCGTGCGGGGCGTAATTTCAATCTAGCGGTACTTTTTCCTCGGCAATGTATGTGTGAAAGAGAGAGAAAGGAAAGCTCATCTTCCCCATCTCACAGCCCCTACGGCGCTGCGACGTTTATTGCTCCGATGAAGCATCGTCGAGGATTATTATGCAACGGACGACCGAACCCACCCGGCGCTTTTTCCTTCTTTTCAACATTGCCGAAAACAAGAATCACCGTACGACGCAGTCATAAAAAACTTGATCGCGATTGTTCAACACTCTTTAAATTCGGAGGGAAATTTTTACATTTCAAATCTTAGGTTGGAACCAGCGATTGCGGCTGCGACAATTATTAAATTTTTCTGACGAATGGGGAAAGCCAGCGGGAACCTTGGATCTAGGCTGTCCGACTAATAACCTTTGTTCTACTTTTGCATCGTAGCAATTCATAGGAACCTGAATATTTTGTACATTAATTTACATCGCTGCTATTATGGTTATTATCAAAATTGCTTAACCAATTTTTTCACAGAACAGTAACTTTTTTTTTTTACAGCTACTTCTTTTCCAGCGCATTCCACTCTGGAAAATTCTGCACCTAACCACCGAACCCACCAGGCGGTTTACCTGTCTTTGAACGTTGCTGTAAACACGAATAATGAAAAGTTTAATCGTGATTGTTCCATACTCTGTGAAATTTTTACACTTTACAAAATTTTAGTTTGGATCACGCGATTGTTTCCCCGACAATAATAAATTTTTTTCTCGCGGATAGGGAGAGCTTCCGGAAACTTTGGATAGAGTCGAGGCGCGGCTGTTATCGGAACCCAGATTCCATTTTCAATGCTTCCCCCATTTGTCCGATTAGTGAGGTTACTTCTACTTTTGCATCGGAGCGATTTACAAAAAGTTAAAAAATGTTCAACTTGATTACATCCCTCCTATTATCGAAATTGCTCAGGCAATTTTTTTCATAGTGTGAGTTTCATGTTTTTTTTTTATCGGAACAGTGAAGAGCTTTTTTTTACCGCTACTGCTCTCTCTGCATCTTTTTCTTTCGACAAATGAATGCCAATATCGCCACTTGCAAATTTAGTTGCTCGTGAATTGGTGGCGAATGAACACAAGAAAGAATAATCCGCGGAGCGAGACGATTCGTTATTTGTAAATCCGAGTCTGTACGTTCCTACGTCGGTGTATTTTTCCGCGGTCGAACCGTGGGATTGTCGGTTTCATTTCGGCTCGATGCCCCACAGGCCGGTATTCTCTACCGTATGACCATTTGCTTGATTCTAATCGCCGTCGACTAGCGACGCTCTACGAAATTACAACCAATTTCTCGTGGTTCCCGGGTAGCACGAGAGACCCCGGTGATTTTGCACGAGGGACGCGGCCGCGGCAGCAAAAGAAAGAAACCCGAGAACAATTTCAATCAGGTCGATTGAACCGCGGACAATTTGCCCTCGGGCGATTGGTACGAAGTTCGCGGTGCCGAACTTCCATATTCAGTCGGAAGGTAAATAGAATCGGTGAAATGTAATGCGTTTACATCCGCCGTTTCGCCACGAGGTTAGTCGAAATTTTCGTTGCACGAACATTCGAATATCTTTCGTAATTTCCGCTCGTCGATGCGCGATATCGAATCATTCCGCCAAAATCAATCGCTCGAACGCCGCGAATAATTAGTATGCACATCCGCGCATCCCAATGGAGTCGGTCAATGGCCCTTGATCAATGGGATTGCTCGGGGCTGCGACAACTCCTTCAACGACGAGATCCAAAATCGATCTCGATTCTCGAGATGGACGGACAGACGGATTGCAGTACAGACGTGCAAAGCGTATTGGTGGGGAGCAGATGGGCGGGCATTGCGGGGTGTATGAGCTTGAAAGACATCGCGACCATGAGTCCTGAGGGCCTTGAGCCTTCGTGATACTCCACCGTGATTATCGAAATAGTTTCCCGTCATTGTGTCGTCCATCTCCGTATATCCATACTTCCGTAAGGATATGATAGAGTATACCGCAGGGTATTCCCAGCGGGGGAAACGCTGCTGGATGCTCTCTCGTGCTGTGCGTCGAGCGGTCATCAGCAGCTGCACCGCTATGGCACGGCCGACGGCCTCGCGGGAGCTTTGATCGAATCAGTGCAGCCACGTAGGTCACACAAATGCAATAACTTCGGTTCTCATGCGTAACCGGATGAAACGGGTTATCGTGTCGATGTCATTAACACAAAAACCTTGGTCACCGTCACGAGGTGAAATTTGACCGTACCGAGCCGATCTTTTCGAGCGTTGCCAACCCAATCGAAACTAATTTAGAACACAGAAAAAAAGAAAAATAAAGGACCATCGGATGCGGGCTGCGTACGACTTTGGTCACTGTTGGCTCGAAATACAGCGCAAACTGCTGAAGGATTTTTGAAGTTTTTAAACAATCATAATATTAATCTTCATGAAGATATCTTCATGAGACTAAAGTTTCCAACTTACAAAGGTTGTGTTTTGCATTGCACAAACTTTGCTCGGGAAAGTTCACGTAAAGGGCAAAGTTTTAGAAGGGAGCATTTTTTTTCTTTCTAAGGATGGGCATTTCTTAGTAATTTGATTCTATCCTAGATATCTTGAGATAAATAAAAATAAATTTTTATTTTTGTGTCGCGAGTGCTTTCACACGCGTTTTTAACAAATTTGATTAATTGTTTTTTATTGCAACTTGCAGGATAACCGGGGGGCAGCTATACGGCCTTTCGTCGCTGCGACTCGCGCGTTGGCGAATTCGAACGGAGCCCCTCGTTGACGTACCACCGATATGCGAGAACTCAATTAAAAACGGAACAGCACGTCGGCAAGCTTCCGGCGCGGGTTCGCAGCCACGGTTGCAGCGCTCTCGGTGGTCTCCCACACCGTCCAGTAAAGGGTAGCGCGAGGGGTGCGGGACGGGTGAAGCGATGAATCGAGTAACCGGCCGTCCGGAAACATTGGATTCGCGCCAAGCTCCCGCGTAACCAGCCACGCGCGAGACCATGTTTTGTCGGAGCTGTTAATGGTACCTGATGGTAAATTCACCTGTACACGGTTTCACGTCGGCGTTTGAATTCATCGAACGTCGGCTTTCGTCGAACCAAACTTGCTGCTCCGAAAACTCGAATCGCCGTAAAAAATTTGCGCTTGCAAGCCACAACCGAATCGTCGAACTGTTAAAACGTACCTCGCGACATCGTTCAAATATCGTTAAGCGACATTTCGAAAAAAAAAAAAAAAAAAAACAAAAAAAAAACACAAAATCAAGAATTTTCCAACGCGAGAGACGAAGTTTGTAAAAATACTGGTAGGATTAAAAATGCGGATAACAGAGCCGTAAAAACGAGGGAGTATATTCTACTTGCCGATATTTCAAAAGATACTCCCTCGCCTCCCTAACTTCACGGAGAAATCTAGCTTAATATAATCTTCTTATTAACCGGTTTTCCCTCACCGCTGCTTCCGCTAATCTTACTTCCCCTTTCGTTTTGCTTTCTCGCACTCAATCGATGTGGAAGCAGCTCTTCCGTCGAGCCACCCTCCGTACAATACCCTTCTTACTCCATCGCCCTCTTGAGAGGGACGGAAAGAGAGAAAGGTCTCGACTTCTGCTCCGGAAATCTTTCCTCCCGGTAATACTCTGAAGACGGGATTCTGCGAATGGCGTTGGGAAAACCCTTGCGAGAGAAAATCCACGAGGATTTAACATAATAAAATAATTGAATGAAGAGAAACGAAAATTATTTTGCGAACAGTAATGAAAAGAAAAAAATAATAAATAGAACTCGAAAAGCAGGCAATATCAAAATTGTAGTTAACAAGCCGCTCGTTAAAAAGCCACAAATCTATCGAACATAAAATTTGATTTGCTCGTGTCGCGTCAGGGATGAAACTTATAAAGTGACAAAGTGCAGCGTTGCCGAAAAAATTGACTGTTTCATCGCGGCTGCGTTACACCAGAGAGGATTATTCAATCCATGCAATCAACCGATCTCTTGTCTCTCGATTTTGTTTGTTCTGTTTAACCCGTCCCGAGAAATGGCGCCGGTAGACCTGAGCTCGGAATTGTATGTGACTCGCTTGTCCCGTTCTGCACTCTGCCCGAAATTCCGGCATATTACACACTACAGTTTAATATTCCCGTTTAGTATTACACAGTATATGCGCAACTACACAACGATATATGAGCTTCGTTGCGTAATGCGGCGCGGCTGCTGCTGGGCCGTATGAAATTCCGCTGCCGCCGCCGCTGCTGCTGGTTGTTGCTGCAGAATCAATATCACTACGGTCTACGAGAGAGCGTGAGAGAAAGAGATGAAACCAGAGAATTGAGAGAAAGGTAGGGGGAGGAAGAGAGGAAGAGAGAGCGGAGCGAAGCTGAGCGGTGCACCCTTCTCCCTTCGGGAGTTGCCCATGCCGCTCCCTACCGCGGCAAACGACCTTCCTCCGAACCACCCCTCACCCTCCCCGGTGTACACCAGCGTCACGCTACCATAACCACTCCCGTCATTCTCCGCGTGAATGACATCCGCAGCGTGCATCAGCCGACAGCTCTCCGCATTCCCCTGCATCTCTCATCATCCGCGACCATTCAGAAGCTCACCGGAAGTACACGGTATGAGCATCGCGATACCCGAGGACAACGGCGACGATGTCATAAAAATCGGCCCCCTCGCTTTCGCGATTGGTAATGAAACAAACCTCCGCAATGAGGCCAATTCCAGCTATTCGTCGTCTCCACGGAATTACGATGGACAAAAAAGATAAATGTCCGGTTTCCCGGACGACGAGGGAACTGCATTAGAGCTAATATACACCGGACTGGCGTCGAGGGCATCGACAAATGACAAACGATTCGAACGAGCGAAGTTCGAAGCAAATAAACTCCTGGGAAAGTTTGCGAAGCGAAACTCAAAGCGTTACGTTTGTAACGAGACTTTGCCAGTTCTTCGATTCTCCGAAGCATGGGATACCTGCGTATTTGGAGGAAGATCTTAGGCGGGAAGACGGATGGTTATCGAAAGAAAATCGCGAACAGGTATTCAGCATCTTTTGTGGATGTCACAAATATTTTTCGATGTCTCGTCGAGGCATACGGAAAAATGTACTCTTTCGTAATAACGGAAACGCACGGACCGTGCTTCGGAGGATTAATACTTGCGTTTGATTTCTCATGCTAGAATTATTGACCATGAGCTCGTAACGTTTCGGAAGCGAAGTTTCGATATGCGTGGAAAATGGCCTGTAAGCTTTGGAACGTCGGTACAGCGTCCTCGTCTCTATGCCAATGAAGCTTCCGCTACGAGCTTCCGACAGGCGAGCGTTGTAACGATTCGGGAAGCGGACACCTGATCGAAATTCCGACAAGCCTCTTTTCTCCCTCGGGCTACTCTTCGTATATTCCCTTATTTTCCGATATCGCCCAGGAATATCGTCTCCCACTTGCTTTTTTTACATCTTCATCTTCCTTTATGCGATCAGGCTCGTATAAATTCGCCATCACGGCCTCTCCAACGATCCTCGAATCCCGTTAACTCTCCGAATGGAGCCTGAGTTTTTGGAGTACGAGGTCGCACGCTGACATATCATGCTTAGCGGCGAACCGAAGGGAAGTGAAGGAGGCAGTCGAGCGAGTGGCTTAACGAGACTAATACGCGTCGAAGTTTCCGAGCGAAGCAGGCCACCTGGCTCCCCGATATATACGAGCGAAGGGTGGTCGTAGTTGCGACTTCATCCGAAACTTCGTCCCCGCGAACGCTGCGAGATAGTGCGTGATAGGGTGAGTTTTAGCGGGAGAGTCGAGAGTCGCGCGGCACGTTTGCACACAGTCAGCCGACCGGGGCGAGGAACGATGAAAGACGCGCGGTTTAGAAAGCCACTGAAGGTTTGTTGCATTCATGTCGAGATTGACACGATACCACCAAAGTTTCGCTTAGTTTCGAAGGAGCTCGGATTAACGAAGAAGATTGGTCGAAGTCGGAGAATCGAAATTGGATCACTTGTGTACAATTTCGGGGAATATATTATAATTCGATTTATCGACAATATTGCGTACGGTACGAATATTAATACATTGATACTTAACACGATTATTCACGGTACACTTTTTTTTTAGGACCATTCATTCCTGCAGTCCGTGATGAACTTTCTCTTCGCATCAATGCGTTTATTTTCCGGTGGAAAAAGAGCTGCTTCAGTTTTCTGTTTGAGTTGATTTTACGTCTTCGTTTTTCATTCCCTGAAGTCGTGGTTCGTGGTGAGTGCTGAATATTCGCTTCGGTGGTTTACATTGTGAGTGGGTTGTGTACACAGCGTTTGACAATTCCGAATTTGGACAAAGGCGCACTTTTCGGTGAAGATTTCCGTTCTAACACTAAGGAGAAAAATTTGTTGATATACATTGGCCTGGAATTGATTTCTCCCTTCGATCGTAGATGAAGCTCATGATTTATTTTTCTTAGTCGCGAACAAGATGCGATTCGGCTACTTACGAGCTCCACTGCCGTATTGCGCCCGGATAAAGAAAAATAATAAAAAAATTTAATAACAGCGCCTGTGACCAACACGTTACTTTGCTACTAGCGTGGAGCGACGGCCTGCAGAAGAGCAACGGAAGCGTCTGACCTTTCCGCTCCGTTACCACCAACCCTGGTCCTTCCTTTACTAAAGCGTCGATGTGCCACAAACCGTATCGACTTGCCGGCAGCACCACGGAGACACTTTCCACCGAGGAGGAAACAGGGGATCGGGCGGAAGAGAGACATAGAGAGATATCGGTAACTCGTTGATCCTTTGACTCTGCTCCCTCAATCTATCATCCGACCAACGAAAGGTGCAGTACATTCGCTGATTTATACTCCACAATTTTCTAAGTGTTATTTTTTTTTTATTCACCGATCTCGATCCTCTTATTTGCAAGTCAAGTTTCAGTCGTTTGAAAAATGTTTCGTCCTTCATTACACAGCAAAGCATATCGAATCAAATTTATCATTTTATTTCGCCGAGTGAAAACGTCAATCCCTGTATGCAAAGCAATGTCGCGCGAAACCAGACACGCCGGCAAACACTCAAAGTATCGTTACGAATCGATCGTTTCCCTTTTTTTTTATCTACCGTTTTTCCGATAAATAAAAATATAGCCAACACTTTTTATTTTTGTCAACAAATATCAATACTTTTTTACTCCTCTTCCGCCTCATCTCTCTCTCTCTCTCTCTCTCTCTCTCTCTCTCGCTCCCCGCAGTGCTCTCGCTCTCGGGCTCGTGACCGGAGTCGCCACTATTTTCCACCCCGAGCGTACATGGTACACGGCCAAAGTCTCGTTTCGCACGGAATCCACGACCGGGGACCCTCGGGCTTCGAGGCTGTTTCGTAACTTTGCACGAAAAACTCCGCGATTTTTTGTTCCTATTTTTTTTGTTTTTTTTTTTTTTTCCTTTTTTCTTCCTCTCTTCTAATTTACACCTGCGAGTCTCTACTTGGCCGTGGCACCTTCCGTTCATCGCGTCGCCCATACCGCCGCCGGGCAGGTGCCGAACAGAGCTCGACCGTCGATGTTGGCGCTGGGAAACGCATCATCCTCGCTCGTCCGTGTTTCACTAGCTAGTTTCACTGCCGCTGCCCGCTACCGCTCTTCGTAGTAACATCCGCTACCAGCGTTTCGTGGGCGTTGCTGGAAGGAGTACGTACATAAGCAAGCAGGCAAGTCGAGGATCGGTTTTCATGCGGGTGCTCGACTCCAGAGGGAGCGAAGTTCAGCGGTAACAATGCGCGAAAGAGGGAGACGCGGCTTCGAAACAAAGGGTGTGTTACCAGCATTGCCGGTGGTGTTGGTCCACGCCGGCTGTTCACTCGGCTCGTTAGCCAACGGTCTCGGGTCTCACGTTTGATGGCGCTCCAGTTTACACGATCCGGAAGAGCCGAGCCGACACCCGCTATGGAGACCCCGAGAATACTTATTTGAAACGATACTCGAACTATTACTTTCACGCCGCACGGTTTATCGGCTATGGTGTTTGAATTCGCAGCTCGGTGCAAAATTGGCGAGTCACAGGACTCCCCTGCTCTTTAGCGGCTCGATTTACTCTACGCTCCTCTCCTGTGTTGACAGCGGCACAATGTAGCCAACGTTGTTTTACAGGCACTTTGAAGAGGGATTTTGTTTCGAAAGTGTTTTCGCGTTTGAGAAAGAGCCTTTTGTCCTGGCCGTCGCGCTGCCGAGAGGGAGAAGCAAAAAGCGGAAGCAGGAAGCTCACTTTGCTCGTACAAATTCCAGCGCAGCGTGTTTCGACTCTTCTCGGTCAGCTCGCTGCATTCGGAGGAACAAGTTTACTCGACGGGTTGAGGAATATTAATGGGACATTTGTTTCATTCAAGAATCTTCGCCTGAGGGCGGTACGACGGTTGCTCGGCGAACGACGAGTGCATAGTAAAAGAGGTTTGCATATTCAACAAACGATTCATGTTTACAAACGTTTACAAGATCCTTTTTGGCACTTTACATTTTTTTTTTTTTTTTCAATGCGTTTCGTTGGAAGTTGAAAAAGTTTAGTGGAAGAAGCGTCGTGAGTTTTTTTAAACAAGAAATATTTGTGGAAAGTGCCCAAGTGTCCTTTACCGTGTGCAACGCTAATTGTCACGCTTGTTGCAATGTCATAAGATTTTTTTGCGGCATTAATTTATTATTTTTTCAGAACGATCTGCATACACAACAATGATCAGGATGCTTACTTGTGGCCTCGATCTTTTTTAATTTTCGTCGAAGAAATATTTTTTTTATTTATATCGCTACCGAGGAGAGTTGTTGACCTCATTTCCACGCGAGCCCACTCTGCCTAGGTAAGCGTACACGAGACGAGAGGAAATCTTCAGCGACGTGGAAAAAAAAAAAAAAAAAACGTCCTCGAAAAAAATCTTCACCACGATGGTTCAAGAGAGTTTTCCTTTCTGTGCATACAGCACTTTCGACTCGTATTCTACTCGTTCTCAAACTCACCTCCCGATTTCAATCCACAGTTATCTCCCCGACGCATCGCGTTTCTTCTCCGCAGAGTTTCTTGACTCTTTCTTACGCCTCCTCCAACTCCACGCGCATAAGAAAATTCTTCGAGATTTTTCTTCTTCGACGATTCTCCGCTCTCTTCTCCATCCGAAGTTACAACGAGATTTGCACTGCCTCGAGCCGACGTAGCGCGGACCGTTGCTGCGCTCGTTCCACTCCAGGCCAGAAGCCAGCCTCTATAACCATCCTGAATACTCGGGAACCCTTCCGGAACTCTCGACGTCCCTGTATGCGTCGATTTCCATTTGGCCTTATCCTCCTCTCCGCCTTCCTATTTGCAGCGTACTCTCTCTCTCTCTCTATATATATCTCTAAGCCTTCCAGTGTACCGACCACCCCGCGCTCACTCGCTCCAGTCTCACGAGTAGCGAAACTTTTCCAGCTATTCTCTATCTCGTTCGCACTCTCATAAAGTTCAATTTGCCGGAAACGCAAAAGTTTGCCGCGGTATAGAGGAGTATTCGAGTCGACCGTAGCGGAGCTAAGAACGGATAAGGGTTAGCGCAAAGCGAGTTAACAGGAGATAAGGACGCGCACAGCAGGACGAGAATCGGCCCGATACGAGACACGGCACATCGGACGGGACTCGGCGACATCTCAGCTATGTTTTTTTTTCCCCGCAAATTAAAACAAAAATAAAAAAATGTCCAGTCTTCCGTGGCTCAAAGGCTTAGCGGAAATGTTGGTTTTTAACGTGTTCCGCGTATACGTAAATCACATTGAAAAATGGAACTTTTCCAGTTATCGTTTAAAAAGATTTTTTAAACTGTTTTGTCCCCTCTGGTAGGTCGTTAAATAGGGAAATGTGTTGTCACGGTACAACCAAAGACCCAGAGAAATCGATGAACGATACCGGTCAATAGGGCAATTCCTCGCAGTTTAACACACCATCACATAAATCCAAAAAGAATAGAAACGAAGGAAAGTAATGAGAAGAAAAACCCACGAGCGGAAGTAATATTTCTTGCTCGAGGAGATGGGGCCTTCGGCCAGAACGGGACCTCCGCAGAGAGAGAGAGAGAGAGAGCGAGAGAGAACGTGGCCCAGGGATGCTCCGATCGATTAGAACTGAGAGCGGAACATCCGGACGAGGGATCCATTCGCGTATATATAGCTCTGTATAGCAATCGCGGGGCGAGGCCATAGCCACCGTACGAGAAACGCGATATCCAACTCGCGGTCCAACGGGCGTTCTCGCTTAATTGCACGAAACGATAAATTCTTGAAAGGACGATCCGTGGAGCTCTGTAGTGAGGGGGAGAGAGAAGCAGCAGTGTAGCCGCGAATTTGGACGCAACCGGGGAAAACCCGCGATTCGGCACATGGTCCACGGATCCGTTTTCCACCGATATTCCCATTCTCTAACGAAAACCATATTAATTCGTGTTCGCGCACATGGTCAGCAGCGGTCGCCCGGTATTGCGAAACCGGTCGGGCCATACTCGTGTAACGAGCTTTTGGGGGATGTCGTCCAGCGACGAGCTAATTCGCGAATCGAACACCGCCGATCTACCGCACGTATATCGGTCCGCCATACCAACTCGAAAATTTTATAGCCGGAAAACTTGAATTTTCACGAATTATCTATGGTCATTGATACGTCGATGATGATGATTGCGACCGATCCGACGTCGAATCGATATCGACCGGACGGTATCGTGCGCGGTATCCGATAAATATCGAAGCCAGTGAACGCGCTATGGGAAGCGGGCTGCTATGCAGCTTTCATCGCTGCAGCTTGAAAGCCAACATGCGGCCCCGGTCCGCGTAACATCGAGTATAATTTACGGTATGTTCGAGCTAAAATAGAGGAAAAACGAAACTACTCTGCGTCTGGGAAAACGTCGATATCGTTAACCCAGCGATTTCCGGCACTAAAAAAAATGGATTAACTTTAAGCTCACCGTTGCAGCTCGAGGCGGAGTTTTAAAGTATGTCCGACTTTTATACAACTCTTTTAGAATGTCCGGTCTGCGCGAGATATTGCTCGGGAAAAAAAACTTAACTATAGCTTATCGCGGAGGTACGAAGTTAGTATGAACTTTTTTCTTTGCCTCTATTCCACATCCCCATCGTTTACAGGATATGAGATCGTATGACGCCCGCTGGGAAAAAGTTTCCGGAATGCCCCGTCGTCTCGTCGTTGCGGTGGTTAGCCTTTTATATCCCGCGTGATGGAACTAATTCCGCGAACAAGCACCGCGCTGTCCCATCCATTTGCTGCACAGAATTCTCATTCTCCATGATATTTTGATGATGAATCCGGCCGGAAATGGTATCGAAATCATATCGGATTAACATCAAAGCCGCAATTCACGTGCTGCGGCGAGGCTGCCAGACTGCTCTCATCGTTGCAACTTGAAACGACGGGAAAATCTGTGCACAATATCGAGCGTACTTTACCGTACGTTCGAGCTTAAATGAGCAAAAAAAAAGCTAAATAACTACTCAACCACCGGGGAAACGTCGATATCGTTAAGCAAGCGAATTCCTGTGGAATAAAAAAATTGATCTGAACCTCGCCTCTCGAAGCTGTGTTCTGAAATATGTCCGACTTTTACGGAACTTCGAGCGGAGTGTATATCCGAGCAAAATATTGTTTGCAAAAACTAAAGGTTACATATATATATATATATGTATATACATATATAGCCTGACGTCGAAACTTCGAAGTTGGTCCGAACTCTTTGCCGATTCGCGTCGTCGATGGACCGATGAGATACGCGCGGAGTAACTTGGGGGAAAAAGTTTTCCGAGTATCCGTCGCTTCCTCGTTCCTGTAGTTAGCGTTTTGTTCCCGAGTAATGGATCGGCGGGATGCACGGAATCCGCGAAACGTCGGTTCGGCTCGTGGCTTCGTCGTCCAATCCTCGTCATCCTTCCGCGCGGCCGGATAACCGGTACCGGTAATTATTTATTTGGCGTCAACGGCAACAACAATGTGTGCGATCAGTGCAGTTATCGTGCCGAACGCGAATAAATACGGGTCTACCGCGCTCGGGCCGCATCTCGTGCTTCTCTCTCCCAGCACCGCCACTCTCTGTTCGGATGACAAATCATTGTTCCTCTCGTGCACACGCGGGTGACGTACACGAGCGTATACCACCGTCTCTCGTTCATCTCCCCTGGTAAAATGCTCAAACGTAAAACGCACTCCGCTCGGCCGACCGATTGTTCGAACGTACGGATAGAAAGTTTGTAAATTGCTACATATTCACGTTACCGATATAGCTCCAGCTTCCGTTCGGCGAAAGCGGTAAATACGACCCGGTCCACGTATCACTGATTCACGTCCTGCGCGGATCGGACCATGTTCGCCACCTTTCACTCCACCCGACCTTCCATTGCGGACTCTCGCATCGAGACAAAGTATCGTTCAAATATGTTTGGGTAGTGCAAAATAAATATTGTCCACTCGCTCAGTTGTTCGGCCTATCGAATTCTCTATCAGCCAACGAGCCGAGCGAACGTTATTTCAAACAAACGTACTCAAATCAAATTAAACGTTTCCTCTGCAATGAAAAAATAATTGAGATAAAATTGATATTATATTTTAAGCGGTGATAAAATAACGATGCACTCTTCTGACCGGTCTGCGATTTATTTTCAGCGCAGCACGTAACTTTTCGTGTTCTACTTTGAGGTCGCTAACTTGAATGCGATCTCGGTGATCGATAAAGGAAAATCGTTTATATTTCGCCGTAAATTTGATCGCGCCATCGGGGAAGGCGATAGAAATCGTTGACTGGGAAGAAAAGAGTCACCGCAGAGCTCGTCCGGGAGAGGAAACGCGCGAGTGTAGGAAAACCTGCGCGGGGATGGTTTCTGAACCAGGTTAACTAACCGGAAGTGACGCGCAGATAGTCGTCGTTGAATGAGCTTCGTTCCCGTTGTATGTAGCGCCGACTGCGCACGCTATACGTCCTTTGCTCTTGCGTTGCTCAATCGTTGTTCACTCCGCCGGTTTCAGCGAGCACGAAACGTTTCGAATCGACGCAGAGACAGAGACGGGACTGAAATTCAATTCACCGCAGCCTGTTAAAGCTCACGGTTTCCAACAAAGCCTCGCCCGCCGACCATCTACGTCGATCAAAATTTTCTTAGACCTATTTACTTACCGATATTCGTGGAATAACAATCGGTAACCGTGTATTTTTTTAAGGGTCTTAAATATTTTCCGGCAAAACCAAATGATTCGTATTTTCGTGTACCAATTACGTTGGAGCTAAGAATTTATGTTTTCTCGTAAACGTTCAGCACTCTTAAGTGGAACGGATTACAGTGTTTGTAACCGACCAGGACCAGAAAAGCTACGATGGAAACGAGGGTATATTTTTCACTTTATTTCCCTACGGAAAATTTAAGTATCACGAGGATTTATCGACTCGCTCTAGTGCGAGCTAAAAATTGCATAAATTGGAACATTACAGTCTTTCGCGTACAAAGCTTTGCACACTCTGAACTAGCAGTCACTACAGTGGCAGATTGCGGGGAAAGGAAGATTCTTTGGTGCGGAAAGCTTTTGACACGTGAGCGGCCAAGGGACGATGAGACATTCTCCGGACTTGGATGGCATACGAAGAGAGTCACTCCAAAGGACAAACCAGAGACGGGAGATCCGCTCTGGTGAACATGCAGGGGCTCCGAGAGATCACTCCATGATCAAAGAGCTGATCTTCATACGAAGGCCCGCCGTGCGCCGTGTAATCACGAGGCAGCTCACTCGATACGATAAAAAGAGAAACAAACAAAAAACATAAAAATAAATAAAGCTCGTTCTATTCGCAGCCGCATTGACAACTGGCACGTTGCGAAAGTGGAAAATTCTTGGGCGGGCACAATTAAACGCTCTCTCACTTGCGCAAACACCGGATCTCACGTGGAATTTACTCTGCAATTAAACGGAAACGCAGTTTGTGTTTCGATTTAATATAATTGTATTTTGTTATCATTATATTATGTCGGATTTTATCGTGAATTATTTTTAATGCTTGGACGGTTCGGCTTTAAAATGACAAAATTACTTTATCGTGTAGCGCCGAGTTTGCAATTTTTGCCAGTTCTTTAGCACCCGACTTGCTCGTGTTTGCTAAAAATTGATTACTGTATGCTGTCACTGCAAGAGCGAGCTTGGACGATTAATTGGCATTGTTGCCGTTGTAATTACCTGCTGCAAGTTGTACACTTTTAAAGTTGCACTGTCGGATATTTCCTCGTGGAATTTCGAGTTTTTTTTTTTTGTGCTAGCCGTCCACTGTTAATACCTTTGATATTTTCTGTGTCATGTCTCAGACGTAGTTGATCATGGCCTCGGGAAGTTTCGTTCGTGAGAAACTTTTCCGATGACTCCGCGCTCAACTCTCGCGCCAAAGGGCGCAAAAAGTAATCGAGAAAAATCATAGATCGGGCTCAGCTCCGAGTTGCCAATTAAGATGAAGTATCGCCGAAACTTTCGTCGATACGATACGTGTCGAGAGTGTTCGCGACTCGTCGATTAAGAGTCATCAATTCTCTACAATTTGGCAATAACGTAATAAGCATCCTATAGACGAGAACTCGTGTCGATAAATGTACCGAAATAATTTATGGGCATCGTTCTTTAATGAGTTCGGTTATCTGCTCGAGGCTGAAGCGGAATTTTACTCATGAGCAATTAAAATAAAATTATGCGTTAGCAGCAAAAAAAATTGATATTTTTGAATTTTGAATAAAATTGATATTGTAAATTCGTAAAAGTTTGTTTTCGAACAATGAGTGGTTCAAACTGTGAACATATTTCTTGTTAATCATTGTCAGAGCCATCGAAATAATTGGCAATTTTGGGGTTTTCCGTAGACTTTCCGGTCCGCAGACAATTCTCGAAACCGCATTGCCGATAACGCGTGTCCGACGTGAACAAAGTACCCCGTACGCTGAGCTTCCCATCAGAATCGCACCTTCCGTCCAGGCCCTTATTACTGAACTCCGTGCTAGCCATCAGCCAGCTCGCTGGAGGATCATTAATTCCATGCTATTGTCTGAAAGTTCGTGGCACATTATTAGTTCGGCTCTCTCAGCACGATAATTAGAGAGTAGATGCTTCGACGGATACTGGAACGGCGATGACGTGGCGAGAGGCTAACCAACTCTGGCGTTCGTAGCGACAATCCTTCCATTCTCGCGGCTCCGGCAAAGCCGCAACGAACTTCGCCGATCGATTGAAGCATATCGTCGAGATGCTAACTCCCCTCCGAGGTGAAAAATCCTCTACTTTTTTTTTTTTTAAATCTATTCTAAAGATGAATAATGACAAATTTTTTTAATTATTTCATGCACTGAGAACCATGGAATCAATATCTGCAATCGCCATTTAATTCGTCGCTTATTCTCGTGTCCGGATGTTGTTCGCGAGTGACACTTGTCCTCGTGAAAAAAAAAATATACATAAAAAAGAGAAGAAGAGAAAAATTACAAAAACAGGAAGGTAACAGATTTCGATATGCCGCTATTCCGACCCCGGTGAAAAACAAATAACTGTCGGGTCTGCAGCAACTCCACCCGATCGTCCGAGTCGCAATATTTTCCCGACTTCACCGAGGTTTCGGGGTCGAACAGGAAACTCACCGGGGAAAATACAGCCGGGCTCGAGGCTGCGGAATGGAGCGAACGCGCAACGAAGAGAATGCAAGAACACAGGAAACGAGGACGGAAAATGTCGAAGGGTGTGCGGTACCGAGAAAGTGGAAATAGAAGGAGAGAAGGATAATAGCTGACGGGTATCGGTGTGGCCGGGATCGTAGGAAGAGGGAGAGAGGCCGTGCTCGGTTGAATCGAGCGATACAGATCGAATTCCGATATCGTCGAATCCTGATTGGCGGCTAGCCTAGCCAGCAGTTCGAAACGACTAAGAGCCCCCTGCGAGCGTAATGAAATTCCATACTTTTTTTTAAGCCCCACGCCTCCTCTCACCCCCTTACCTTCAGTTTCTCTTTTACAAGACCCTCGTAGCTTCTTTTATCCCTTATTTTCCGAGCTCTTTCTCTTCCCGTCTCTCGCTATCCGCTATTATTAAAGAGCCCTACCTCTGTCTCGCGTACTCCCGACTGAAAACACTCTCCAGTATCAGCCTCGCTACGCTCCGACCCGACAACTTTCCTCGCCGATTCGGGAAAAATCTCGTATTTCTCTGGTTGCCTCCCTCCGTCCTCACCTCGACGAGCTTCCTCTCACAATTTCTTTCGCTCCGAAGCTCGTCGCGTTCACTCATTTTTTTTTATCCGAGGTCTGAAGGAGGGTGGGAATAACAAAGGGAGGATTAAAGAAATTTGCTTGTTCGAGCACATGATTAATACAGGACTACCTATCCGACTCATTTATTTTCCATCTCGATGACTCCTAGTTCGTTTTTCCCGGCTCATAAATTCACGATAATGGAAAGTTCCGACCTTTTTATTAGCCAATAATTGTATGGAAAATTCAAGCTTGAACGAATTTTTCTGAATATATATGTATTTTTTTTTTTTCGTTTAATTTTTTTTATTGTGCTCATCGAATTTTAATCGAGACGGAATACGTTGGAAATAGGTGTAACATCGGTACACGCAAGATGGTTTATTGCCGGTATCGACCGACGTCAATCTGGCCGAGTGGAGGCAAAGCTCGTAGTCGTGTACTGCACCAGTCGAATCGACTATAGCGACGCCGGAGACAAGCATCGATGCCATCAGTATCGAAAGCCACGAGAACCGTGACGAGAGGCGTGGAGAGAGTGGGCTGATGGTGGTGGTTGTGGCGAAAGCCTCGTCGAGTTCCCGATTCACTCGCCCTCGCAGGACAGGCTCGAGGACCGAGCACGCTACACGCTCGGTCACGGCTCCACTCCATTAAGTGGTAGAAGCAAGTTTCGTCCAGACCTTCGACGTCCCTTTACATTCTACCGTTCACCAATTTTTCACTAACTTTCGGCTCGGCTTCCTCAGATCCGCACCACGAAAATTTCTCCGGAGAGATACCAAAAAATGACCAGAGAAAAAATGATTTTTTAATCCGAGACATAAAACTCGCTGTCGCATATCGGCGACAAAAATTGCGAATTTAATTCCACCAATTTTTGGATATCTTTAAAACAATTTTTTTAAACTTGAACACACAATATAAGTGGCTTTACAGGACGCTTTATAGTGACATTGATCGATTGTCCTTTCATTCGCGACAACGAGGACGCCTAAATGCCGCTCACCAATTTCTAACTCTTGTCCGAGGGAAGATTCCTCACCGCGAGCTTCCAGCGCCGTCGTCGCCACGGTCTTCGCTCCGACTCTGAACGAGCTTGAACGATTAATTAGCGTCGACTCGCCGCTGGAGGGTAAAACTGCGGGACGATTTGTCTTCATTGGCTAGACGACTTATCGGGGAACGTGGAGCTCCGGGTGAGATCGTGATCATCGTGAGAAGAGACCGAAGAAAACGGGAGATGGATATCCCGGTGCTCCTCCACCCGGATGGGAGTCCCGTATCGCTACCATCTATCAATTGGTTTACAATATTCCAAGCGCCCCTCTCGTCTCATATATTCATCACCGATAATTTATCGCTGGGCGTTTAAAGAAAAATCGTAAATCTCCCCCAGCATACCTCTCAAACTTTGCCCAGAGTGCACAGAAGCAACGGGTAATTGAAATTCATAAGCGCGCCAAACAACATAACCATCGTTCGCTACCTGCAAGACTACAATCAATTTTTATCATCCCTCCGTTTCACCCAAAGAAGTTTAACGAAAAATTGTATCGCGCGATGATAAACTACGGTAGGATCTTCCGCATGATATTTTTTATCCTGTATGAACTTTTCGTATATACGAAGCTTTATAAGCGCTACAAAATTGTCTCGCAGTTGCCTTCCATCATAGTCTTGTTTCCCCGGAGCTGAGCTCCCTTTTTCTTCATTCCATCTTCCCTGTTGCTATTTGTGGGCGCGTCTCCGGCCGACACACGAGCGCGCACACACGTACGACTTGCAAACCTGGTGGTGCATTGTGGTTGGGCGAGGGACGAAAAAGAACGAGTCGGAGGACAGTGGAAAAGTCCCCTGTTGCTCTTGTTGTTTGCGATGCCAGAAACAGAACGAGGGAAGGGTGCACGGTACTAGGAAGGAAAAGTGAGTGGATGGTCAGGGAATCCCGTAGGAATCCGCAAGGAAAGGTTGAGACGACGGGAGCCAGCCAGCGTAACTCGCGAGTCAACCGGCCTTCGAGTTTTTCGGTCGTCCGGCGAAGCACGAGGGAAAACTCCTGCGCGAAGCCGGAAACTCGGTACAACTCACCCACCGACCCCTGCGGTGGACCGCTCTTTTCCTCACCGGCTCTACGTTCCTCGAGGACAAATCCTGAGGAAAGACTTTCATCGTTTTCGAGCGTTTCCTCTACTTCTCTTACTTCCTCCTCACCTACGAGACGCTGGAGCTAAAGATATTCGGGGTAATGGGGGTTGGTCTTGTCGAGAAGGATTTCAAAGTTTCATCACCTTTCGTCAACGCCGAGCGCGTATTGTCGAATTCTACCTATTCGTAATGATTGATATAAAAAATAAGGTGCAGTGCCTATTAATTAATTGGGCTGATTAAAGATCGTCTCATTATTGCTCGATTACCTTTATAGGGCGTCAGTCGTGGTACAGCAGGGTGTTTAATAATACCTATCAATTGATCTCGGACTGAACACTTGTCCCACGACTGCTATGGGAATCTCGGGATGAACCCTCTCTTCCTACTTTCTTGTACATAAGCAAGAAAAGAAAAAATATCTTCATGTTTGTACGTATATCTGTATATAGATGTAATTTTATTTGAATTCTTTTCTCTCTGCTCATACAATTTTATTCATTTTCGTGACTACAACGCTGACGACAGCACTCGAAGGAAATTTGTCTCGTTGGGGAAATGAATTTCCAAGACGACGATCGGTATCCCAGAGCTCGTAGCCTCTTAACGAGACTATCCGGAGAATGAGGCGGGAGGGCGATACAGGGCGGAGTTGTGCGAAAGTGCAATAGACGAAAAAAAAAGGAAGTGCGACGACAAAGAGAATAACTATACGAGATAACACCGGGGCTACGTTGTCCTGTATTACGGAAATAAAAGTCCGATGCAACGAGTCCAAGGGACACAAGACGGGTCGGGAAAGACACAGCCGAGCGGTAAAACGAAATTGTCAATGTCCTCGGGCAAGTGTCGCCCGTACACGACGATACGGATCTCACGGATCTTAACACGATCTCCAAGGAGACTGCTTCGTTCGTTTTTACAATCGATGTTGTAGCCTTGCTGATCACATTATCTATTCCTGACTTTCATCTACGGAATTCTTTTCCATTTCATTTTCTCGGGTACGTGAAATTTTTCTATGAAAGAAAAATTCTTCGCACAAATTCGCACACGGTGCACGATGCGTTATTTTTTTTCGCACGAACCTATAAAATTAATTTGTCGTACAAAGGACATGCCTCCTCGCTTCAGCAGATTAATTCTACATGCCAATTTCACAAAATTCTATGACAATTCATAATTTGCCATTCGTAAACTTTCAGACCTTTCGAACAAGAAAAAAGGGGGAAAGTCATCGGAAAAAAATGGATAGGTATGCTTTGAACCAGAGTTTCCCCGGAAGCATAGGAAGCAACGTCCGTGAACATGCATATCGGTATTGGCCGCGAAGCAACGTGATCTCTTCAAAATAATTTGAGATACGTACAAGTAGGATATTAAGAAAGTTATTTTGAACTGGTACTTACGAAGGGTGAGATTCGCGGGTTTGATGATTTTCGGGCAAACTTTGAAGAATCCAAGTTTGAACCTAACGCTGACGGCAGCGGCCAATTGCCTCGGCTGATGGGGAAGAGATAGTTTTTCCTCGGTGTGAAGCCAGGCTGGACCGAGCAGTGCGGTCGTGAGAGCAGCTAGAGCCGCAAGACCGCAAACGACCCCGCATCGGGTCATCCTCGAACCGCTCGTACCTCCGTTGCAGCACATTCTTGCTTCCGCAGCTTCTCGCTTCCTTTCCAAGCCCTCTAGCTCAAGCTCTCGTCCGATCGTCGTCGTTTTATTCTTCTGCGAAGTCTACGTCGTCGAGGCTGCCTTTTCCGCGTTGCCCAATCCTCGACAGGCTGAAGACGTCATCCTGGCGTAATTTTGCAATCAGCACTCTATCGTATCGTTGTTCGTTGAAAAAAAAAGGTACTTTTATTTTTCATCGCCGATATACGCGACAAAACGATTTCCAAGACGTCTCTACCGTCGAAATGCGATCATTGCGGGCCGGTAATGCATAATCCAAAAGTGAGCGGATCGAAAAAGTTTGGAAGAGTGAGGCAAAACGGATCGGTGGGGGCAAAACTTAACTTCCTAACAATTTGTGGATGCTCCATTTTTTCCCGACGATGCATCCGGAATTTCAATAATATTTTACCCCATTCACCGTCCCCGTCACCTTTCGAAAGTTCTTGGAAAATTGCGTTTTGTCCCACTGTTCCATTTCGTTCCACCCTGTCCTATGTACCGTTTCTTCCATAACTATCGCCGGTCGAATATTGTCTATAACTCGTTACATTCCGCGGTCGTCTGTGGTCGAGCCGCGAGAGTCAGGAGGCCGGCGTTGTGCGAAACGCCTCGCTGAAACGAACAAAAAATTTCACCGCTCCGGCTTTTCGATACTTTACCGGTATCGACAGCCGCGCCTTCGCAGCGCCAGGCCAATATCGAGACGTGAAAAACTGCTCGCCGATGATTTTAGGTCGCGACAAGCTGCTCGACGCCAAGTGCAAACTACCCGCGATACCTGAAACTGCGCGAACGCTGGCCTGCATATCGTAGCGCGGACGTATCGCGTACGGACTATGCGATCGCGAACGATTTTTCAACCTCCCCCCCCCCCCCCCCCCTTTCGCACAATAGCTTCGTTGGCGAGTTTCCGGTAAAATAACGTCTACAAATAATCCGCTCTGGTCGCGAACAAGCGTGTATGCAGGAATCATTCGAGTCCGCCAATTTATCGTCCCCAATTAAAATCGTATTACCGTACCGAGAAGCGGTGTAGTTGCATTTCGGCGGGGAAACGCGGGGTACTTCGCGGCCGCGTAACCGCGGCACGTGCCGGACGCGGGGGTTGCGAACCCCTCGTTGTCGATCCCCAGTCCCGCGCATAGCTTCCTACCCGTTGAATCTTCCTGCCCCGCCACTATCTCGAAGTTAAGCCCCGCGGAACTTCGATAACTCGCTTATCGGATAAGGGATTATTCGCTTTCATTGACGGGAAACCCGCGTGCTGGTGTTCTCCACTATTCCGCGCGCGGCTCGCGAGATCGCGCTCTGTGATCTCCCTTGGTGGAGGAGCGACGGAAAGCCGCAGCTTGCATATAGAACACACTCAAAATCAATAGTTTAGGTCTCATCGAAACTCGAAATATCCATGTATCGATGTATGCGTGTACATAAATTTTTTTGCACATCCTGTTCGACCGGCAACAGTGTTAATGTCGTCATTGTTATTGTTCGTATTGTAGAGTGCAGGTTTACAGTGAATGCGAAAATTGACATCACATTGTCGATGCCGAGAGGAGAAGATCATGCGTGCGTTAATGTAATGAATTTGTTTGTAACTCTGGTACAGCCAACATCCAGGCATGGTGTGTTTTCGCTCTGGAAAACACACGTCATCAGGGATCTCGTCCCTTCGTTAATTTTATTCATTCGTATCGCAAGCGTGACGCGAATTTGATCGAACCTTTTACGGACGGAATCCCTCGTGATTGGCGCATTTCAAACTGCTTGTCCACGCGTTAATCAGTCGAATTATACAAGATACGCTTTCTTCCTACGATACTCATAGTTCCGTCGGTCCACAATATTTCGGAATTTTTTATGAACGGTAGGAAAGATCAATCGCGATATTCCTGAAACAGAATTCGGCCCGAAATACCGACGTCGACGCAACTATTCGATGAACGTACCGTGCAGGGTGCATGTAGGAACCCAGTGTAGATAGGCCAATCTATTTGGCGAGGATGCTGCACATCAGAGTCCCGTGAAATTCTGCTGCGGTTGCACATACACAGGACAGTGATACTGTGGCCATACGGCATGCCCGAGGTATAACGAACGGCTGGAGGCAATTTGAGGGTAATACGGACGCGGATGGACACTCGAAAATTGCATAGAGAACACCGCGAGGCAAATGCAAAAGCGAGACGGTAGCTACCGAAACGCCGACGCTCGGGCGCATCAAGGCAATTTTGGGCGGTGCTTTTGCCACCAGTGGCACAAGATGTATCTGCTCGAGGAACGCAGGGTGGGTCGACGCAAGCCTCTCCCTTAGCGCGGCACGTTTGATGATGTTCGGCTGCAGATGCGCCGTTGAGGACGCGATGTGCAAAAAGAGGACTTGACGTTTACCACTGATAATGACAAAAAGCCGATAATTTTTAAACGCCCGATTCGAGGACACTGGAGAGTAGCAGGTTTGGAGCTGACGAAGCGGATGAAGCATCAGCGAATGTGAACCGAAGCGCCAATGTAGTAATGGTCGTGTAGGGACTGAGAGAAGAGTCTCGGAAAACGTACCACGCTGCGCGGGGAATATCGACCAGACAACATGCCACATCAACGCCGACGGTAACGATTTGCAAAGTTTTTCCAGGGGCCCATGGCAATTTTACGTATGTGTACATACACAAAAATATGATCGACTTAATGATCAAGTATAACATAATATTTAACAATTTTTGAAAAAAATTCGCTATGTAATGTAACACAATTTATCGTGTACAAAAAAATGATTTTTCCTCAGGAATCGAGGACGGTTCGGCACGCGACATAATTTTCCACAGCTTCCATTTTCATACGTTTGATCATCCATGTCAAAAAAGTATACTTTTTTTTTTTTTTATATAATAACCGGTGCAATGTCGCTGCGATAAAAATTTCGCCAAAACTGCGACGCCCGGACGATAATGGTGGATTGTATTTTATCAGTGGGCACATTAAGGGAGCCCGGACAATTTATTCGATACTATTTATTCTAGCGAGCCGGTGGGTATTTTATAAAGTCCAGTGGGGCGGGGTGGCAAACAGGGGAAGAGAGGTGAAAAAAGTTGGGGCCAACGGCGGGGGGGGGGGGGGGATGAGAGTCGAACGACCGGATAGTATTTCTGCATTACGAAAATCCGCACGCGCTTTTTCCCCGGGAAACAGCTTGGCCGGTCGGTAACGCGGCCGCAGGCCGCTCCCGCTCACCCCGCCGATCCCTTGCGCTTCGGTTCGTGGTTACCTCCCTCGTTAGTCACACCGACACTCGTTTTTCAGGGCAGCTGGGTAGCCGGTCGTGGTCGACCGGATCGCTCGACAGCGCTCGCACATTCGGCAGGCCGGCTGCGACGATAATACCGGATCGGCCATCGGAATTAATTTCTTTGAGACCGAACGTTTTGATTCGACGGTACGAAAAAGCTTTTACATTCATTGAAGGATAACAAATTTCCATTGCATACCTTCAGCGATATCGCGCATTGAAATCTGTTCGCGGGGCGAATCGATGAAATCAAAGCTACAAAACTTCAGATAGTGCGACGTACACATGTGAAAAAAATAACAGTCAAAAAAACTTTTCAATTTATTAAAAACAAAAAAAAAGCCTCTGGCGTTAGAAAAAAATTATTTCTGTGAAGTCGTGAATCCGGCCCGGAGGCATACTTTTTCGACTGAACATCCATGGCCCGTGGATTGAGTAAAAAGTCCATTAATGGTTTTTGCACGCCCCGCTAAACATCGCGAGTTCCGGTGATCGATCGTGAAATTTTTTTTTCCATTTTATTTCTCCTCTTCCATTCGGCACTTCGCTTCTTTGCCGGCGCACTTGTGACCGGAAACTGTTGAAACTTTCGGAGAAAAGTCCCTCGATTGTGGAAACTAACGTAACGTTCTCACATCCGTGCATTCTGTTCTCTCCGGCTTCTCCCTGTTTTCGCCGAATTCCCTTGAAAGCTGGAACACTATATATACATCAGTTATATATACATGCATATATATATACTTGTTGTTTTGTTTGAGATTCGTCTCACTAACTGTTTTTCACAATACTCGTTTCGTTGCCTCCGGCTACAGAGGTACGCTCCCGGTTATACCCTCAGCTCAAAGGGTAGTTCGCCCACGTTCCCCGGACTCGCTTCCTGTTCCGTATATATTTCACTCGCTGCGCCGCTTATCGCTTCCCCGGTACGGATACGCCACTTCCACGAGTGTCGCACAAATTACGAGCGGTCATAGGGTCGTACACCCCCAGACTGTTGGAGCCCTCGAAGCCCCAGGGCGCTCCGGAGTCCCGATCAGGCTTTCCTCCTACTGGGATATATACTTTTCGCTGATTATTTATCACCCTTCCCCGGTCACGGAAGGGGTTACATTTTATCTCTATATTTACCCGACGAGGGATGATAGAAAAAAAAAGGCAAGAAGAAAAACCTCCGTAACGTAATGAAGAGGCCAGAAGCAAAGTCATCTCGACGCTGAGGCGGATAGTTTGCCGGGGGCTAAAAATCAGAAAAGTTTTCAACGAAGTAGAAACTCGCCGCTGAGAGGAGGAAATAATTATCACGTTTGGCCGAGGAGCCCTCGACGGAGCGCGGGCTCGAGAAGAAGACGGTGTTGGAGTCCGATAGCGGTCTCTCACCTGACCTCGGAAAAATTCCTCGACTCGTTGGCCTCGACCGGAAATATGAAATTCTTGGCGCTCGGAATTATCCGTTCCCGTGAAAGTTTCAAGTCCCGGCCGTGAAACTCGCGACTATAGAGGGGTGAATAAAGCAGGTGAAAGGGAATGGCTTGACCAGAGAATATACAAGTATATGCATATAAATAAATAAAAATATATGTATATGGAGAGTCGATAAAGGCCCGATCGCTCGGGGTGAGTGGTGGAGGACCAGAATATCTCCGATTGATCGCAGTTAGGTTCGTGCGTGAATCGCAATTCGGTCCAACTTTTAATTACCTGCCGCTTCAAGAAACCCAGAATTTCCGGCATCGAGAGATACAGAACTTGGGCGATGACTTGACAAGAATATCGTAGGGAAAGAACGAAAGTGAGACGGAAAGTTTGGCATGCGCTGATAATCATCTCGCTCGGTCTCAGAATCTTCCTTTCGTCGTTCCTCGTCATTTTGCACATTCGAATGAAAGAAAAAAATTCGACTTTATTTCTATCGCCCTCGTACCAATTGAATTCCTCACACGAACCATTTTTCTTGTCCGGAGCTCGTCATGCCTGTGATTCAATTTTTTTGGGCTCATAAAAAATGCAACTTATCGATGAAAGATTCGGGTCAAGTACGATTCATGGGAAGCTCGCATTTTTGCTTCAAACGGTTTTCATCATTGACAGTTAACATTCGACCTTGAAATACAAATTTCAGGTAGACGACCGCGGTCCGTTTAATTAACCCCCCCTGCGTCATCAGTTATTCCGTAATAGCCACACGAGGAAATCCCGCCGATATTTCAATCACGTTGCTCCCCGACCCGTCCTACCTGTGAACATTGGCTAGTCCTCAAACCACCGAACAGTTGAGATAGGACCCGTCTACGTCTGTATGTATCAATATACACACATATGTATATATATGTCCGAAAAGCTAGAGAGTACCGAACCTACTGAAGTGTTCATAATGCCATGCAAATGACTATATCTCCGATGTTCGATCGCCAATCAAAGCAGCATCTCTCCCTCTCATCGCGATTGCGTTTGCCATGTGTACATGTAACTGCTGTACTATAGCGCTGAGTGCATCCTGTCCGCACCGTTAACTGCACTATGTATCTGATATATATATACATATATATATATATATATATAATTCGCATGCATGATCTAGATCTCTCCTCTCGGTGTATGGTGCCCATGATACAGGTGGTGAAGTCCACGAGCGCGTTAATGCATCGCAATTAGATGGAAACCGGTGCATTATAGTGTACCATGCAACAGTGATTCGCTATCGTGGACGCTTCAGATGTAGCGCGAGGCCTCGTACCTCAAGCGTAAATCATTTAACCATCAACATAATTTTACAGATTTTTTATTCTATTCGATTATATTTTTTAAAAGCGTATCTATCGGTACGGCCGCTCCGGACGAGTATCAAAAGTTAGTTTTACCGATTGTTTATTTTATTTTATTTGAGAACAAACAACCGATTTACCGGTGCAACAGCCTTGGTCGGATATGACAATTTACCTGAACATATTTTTTTTATTGTTTGTTAATTTATTGGTTAATTTAATATTTATTTTTGTTTTATTTTTTTCGACGGTGTTCGAAGCATTTTTTTCAACACGATATTTTCGAGGATATCGGTGCGATGTCGGGCAATGTTGTTTATTGCACGGTGATGAAATAATCTTTCGTTCAGAGTAAACGGTAATTTAAGACAACTGTCACGTGGAAGCGATGTATACGAGACGTTTGACTGGAGATAAACCTATTTATCGCCGCGCCGGCCGGCGTGCGGGTACACCGAAGCACGGGCCGTAAATACGCGCGTGTGCGCACACCGCTGCGAAGCTGGTAAGCTTTAATGAGACATAAACCACGTAGGTTTCTACTGCAAATTTCAACGTTATAAACGGTTATTCCCGCGTCTAGTAAACGCGCTCTGTCGAGGTTCCAATAAAAATTATTTTTCCTAATAACGTAAATAACGGGAGCAGATTGCACGCGATCACGTTCGTCGCCAAGCAAATTTTTTATCAGAGTCGAAACCTTTAATAAAAAGTCTCTAATAGACTGATAAAAATTGTTTGAAAAATCTCGAATTTACGATTATTCAAATAACATTTTTTGTTTTATTTTTGGAGCACGACCGTATTTTTTGTTACAGCATTTTTGACGCGTTGAAAAAAGAAAAAAACTATAAAATCATCCTCATTCCTCACCTAGACTGCGACAGTCAAACACGAATTTCTACGCGCGTCCTTGCAAGACAGATTATTCAACGATCATTTCATATTTTTAATCACATTTGCAATCGAAATGGTTGATGGAAGAACGCGGGTTTTTTATTTCTTTGTTGACACACGCGAGACACGCGGGCAGTGATAGGCGCGCACGGTTAAAAATTTGTGGAGCCAGGATCGATTCTCGCGGCACGCGAGCCAGAGGCGTACTGGTGGCCCTTCGTAACGTGCGCGCCACCCTCACTTCGAGGTCGAAGACTCCCCCGGACGAGCAATTCCTACACTAGAGCGCCTGACCGAGTGGCTCTCCCGAGGGGTGGTTTTCGTCTCACCGCGCCTCGAGTAACCCCTTGCCTTGCCACCAGACGCGGCGACCACCTCTAGCGATGCCTCTGTCTGCTCTGGCTCGCTCGTTACACTCTCGCACACTCCCCCATCAAGCTCGGTAGTGAAACTCTCTATTGCAATTGTCCCTGACGTTTCCTGTATATTGCACAGACGGACACTGGACGCTTACCCATTATTTCAAAAAAATGCAACGGCTTGAAACCCACAAGTGCGTAAAAAATGGAAATGAAGAAAAATGTCGATACGCAAGTACTTCATCGTTCGCAGCACCAAAAACTCATCGTACACGTCGGTACAATAGAATTTTTTTTTATCTCTAATGATTTTGCAAACATAAATTCATACTCAGAAAAATAATCTCCATTGCGCTAAAAATTTGAAGGTAAATTTGTCAAACTTTTTTTTTTTATTTAATAGACATTTGGTCTTTAACATTTTTCATGAAATATTGGAAATGTTGAGATATTTTGCTCGTGACGTGAACTAGAAAATTGGAAAAGATGTTGACGAGACTCTGTGGCTCGAATTTGTCACTTGTTTATTACGTTGTAGAATGGTATTAGATATAGTTGTATTTCGTACACTGTGTACAGTAGAAGAGCAGGTGCCAGTCCGTTAAATTGGCGATGGAGCAACGCCCGCGAGGTAGGACCAGGAAATATCTCTGAAGGTCCTGTCTCCGTTCCACAAAAGGTTCTCCGAGCGTCCTGTGAAAGCACTTCCGGTCTGCTGTATAATATATAACCCGATGCAGAACCCTCGGTAGATTCCACCGCGGTTATTCCGACTCACTGTACTTTAATAGTCGACAACAGAGGAAGTTGTTACATGCAATTTTATGACTGACACGAAACCCTCCGCATTTTAGCGTATCATTCCAGACTGTTACGGAAGGTTGTTAAACCTGATCTATTCATAACATTCGTGAAAGATGGAAGATTACTCGAGGACAGATGGACATGTTCTGGTCTCGTAATTCACCCGTGACAAAACCTTTTGCCTGTTTCCTTTAACGAGGATTTAGTCTTGGTTTTCCCGGCGCACAATACGGACATCCATCTTCGAAAAAAAAAAAAAGAAAAAACAAAACACCTACAAACCGCTGTGCCATCGGTCTTCCAGTAGTAGGGCGTGTAAAAACCTCAGCACGGAACTCTGCCACGAACCTGAACATCTTGGAGACCCAGACAAATTGGTTAATTATTGGCTAAAAAGATCCGGAAGCAATGCACGGGGCTGCACAGATCGATGGTAATAATTTTTCTACTTTGGCACTTTTGTACATCCTCATATGGGACAGTAGATTATGAGCGGAACTGTAAACGAACGTCCGTTCAATTGTCACCGAATCTACTTCAAGTTTTTGTTTCTTGAATGCCTTCGTCTGTAAAAAAAAAAAATTTAAGCGGAAAAAAATTGGTCGTCGGTGCAAACGCTCCCAGTTCTACCGCGAAATTTGTTCGCTACATTTTCGAACCGATACAAGGGAATTCGAGCTGGAGCAAGACGGATGAACCTACAGATATTGGCATCACCGTAGTTGACTATTACAGATTGCGCAGCACGTGACACGAATCGGCTCATTATCCCCTTGTTTAACGTACCCGAGCAATTTGCCACGATTTGACCGATAGCTCGATTCCGGTCCACCCTAATTTGATTGCTCGGCCGAGCTTTTGGCGATCCCTCCGGTACCTCCCGGCGTTCCCTCTGTCTCCGCTTCGTTTGGGGCTGTCTCAGCCAATGCGGCTGCATCTGTCGTCGACATCGGAACCATCGAAGGTTCTCCTGGCCGTGGTACATCTAGCACACATCCCTCCCTGAAATCCCGAAGCGTCGAGGACACGCCGAACGAGCTAAGGGGGCGTGAACATATTTCAACCGTTTACGGATTAACCGCGAAAGCTCTTCCACGTTATGCATATACAATCGATCATCGTGCCCTCCAGGAGCTCGTCCGTAAGCGTGAAGTTTAATCTGCATAGTCATGCACCGCATCGTTTTCCACCTAAAAGCTCTCTCTATCTCCTGGCACATCTCGCTCCATCGAATCCACGGTTGGGGGATGACGCTAGGCAAACTCTTGCACACAAAAGAGTCGAAGAGATTCCCATTCGGAAAATGGATGATAAACAAGGGGCATGTGGGAACAAAAGCTGTCAAGGGCTTCTGATGTCCCTGCAAAGATAACTTGAGGAAAAAACAACAAAAAAAAAAAGTTCTACCGTCCCCCGACGCGTATGCCGTCGATCCTCGTTTCTGTCGATACCCACAGACCGTGGCACGATCATTATGGTTTGATCGTGAACGAGAGTTCCACCGAGAGGGACCGAGGAAATCCCCGGTGCATCATTATCCCTGGACTCTCGTCTACATCGAGGGGGCTAGGAGAGAGAAACTTTGTGCATCTCGGCACTCAGCACAGTAGTCTCTGTTGTTCAGTCTCGTGACGCGATAATCATTAGCGAGGGACAACGAAAACGCTGGTAGAAGCGTGCCACCGGCGGAGAGACCCGTGGGCGAAGCGAACGGAGAAGATAATATGGAGATGGGGGCTTATAGTTGAGGAGTACCCTGAGGGATGTTTCGACGAGACGTCACCCTCTCGACTTCCTCATAACCCCAATTCTCCCTCACTCTCGAGGTGCCTCGAAACGTTCGCCACTTTCGCGTCGAGGGGAAAGGCACCCTGTCTGGATCGATCCCTAACGACGAGAAATTCAATGATGCTCTCACCGGACGGGAATTTGTCGCCGATGTATTATTATGTCCCTAATTATTCACTCCGCAGACGACTCAACGGGACATAGTAGTGGTGAAGCGATAATTTAGTTCGACGTCCGAGGTTATCAAGTTTGATGGGCCGATGACAGTGGGGACTTTAAAAAAATGTCGTTTAAAGTGAATCGAATCGTTCTTAAACACTCTTCGGGAAATGAAGCTTATTGACAAAATAGAAATCAATATATACATTTTTTTTTCTGTAGGAATTTTTTTGTGGGAAACGGTGTCAATAGTGAGGTAAAAAATCACCTTGCATCATCTTACTGTGTAGCGAAAAACTTAATTTCGCGGAACTTTTATCTTCGGAGGCACGTTGCCTCGAATAATTATCAAGCCTCGCAAGCGCGCTCGGTGCAGTAACAGTGAACTCGCTCGAATCAACAGTTCGTCGAAGCGGTAGTCGACGACGAGAGTGGCAGAGGAATACAGAGTATATGCGAGGGTGTTGCGAGGAATGTGCAAGAGTGAATTGGGACGCGGGAGCCTGAGACGAGATAAGAGACTCCCCGGGGTCGGAGAAAGCTTCGTGCCCCGAGGGACAACGAACGGACGAGTACTTTTATTCAAAGAGTGCCTTCAGACACGAGATCGAATTAGTTCGAGGAGGGCAAGTAAAAATAAAGTTTGCCATCTTCATTGTATTCCGCCTTACTAGCGACGTAACGTTCTCGCCTCTCTCGTCGCCCCAACCACTCACCGTCGTTCCTCCGACTGCCTTATTTATCGTGCTCGCCGTTCAGAACGAAGCGCCACGGAGCGGCCTAAAATAACGTCAATACCAAAGAGTCACTCCACCCGCTTCCAACCGTCCTTCGCTTGCAAAAAAAAAAGAAAAGGTTGTACAATCAAAAAATCTCTGTCCCGAAAATGTCCGAATTTTTTAAATATTTTTGGCGACGACCGTTTCGCCCGACTCGTTACGCTTTTCAGTGTCCCGCTCCGCGATCAGCTCGTCAGCGCGCTTGCCGCGCGAGCGGCTAATTACCTTGGGCTATACGATGATACAGTTACTTTTGAAATATCTCGGATTCAAAAAGTTCTCGTCTTTCGCGGCGCTTTAACAAATTACCGTAAACTTTGCAATCATAACTTCGAGCCGAAGTGTGGACGACGGACCGGGGCATCATCTTGGCTCCCCCGAGGGAGGGAGCGGAACGAAACACCGTCCAGCTTTATGGTCTCCCGCACAGTTTCCACCTCGCGCGCTTATGCAGTGACCCGTGAGCTACACGACGGTATGAGCACACTGCAGTAGAATCGGCTCGAGAGAGAGTGAGGGAGAGTGGGTGATAAGCGCGGCGGAGAGGGGACTGGGAAGAGAGTGAGAGAGAGTTCGCAAGCCCCTTTATCGCGTGGTAGTCCCGCTGAGAGGAAACGCGAGTACCGTGCGGCGTAATGACGATAACCTCTGTGGCTTCTGAAGCTGAGATACCAACTCGTAGACCCCAACAATTCCGACCATTCCTCTGTATATCGTTTCTCCACCCCGCATACTCACCCTCTCCTCCGTTTCGCCGTTCCAAACGCATATCTACCCAGCCTTCGGCACGCTTTGTCTCATAGCTATACGCAATTTCTACTGTGCATACCTTAATGCTAACATTGCTTATACGCATCCTTCACCACCCGCGGCCCTGAATAGCTCAATGACTATTATGAGTTCCGGAGCGAATTCTACACTGTCTATGGTATGAAACGGTCGCGGACATTTCGAGATAGATATTGCACGACGAATGTGAGAATTGAAGAACCTCCGAGAAATCTCTAAGAAAAAAAAAAAAAAAAAAAACAGCAACAAATCTTTTGTAGCCGAGAGCTTTTTTCCCCGCGATAAGTATTACATCGCGATGTGTGCGATTCGGAATTGAAATAGCTCGAGGAAGTCTCCCCGGCGGAGGTTTCCTGCAGTCTGAATAGCTCAATGACTATTATGAGTTCCGGAGCGAATTCTACACTGTCTATGGTATGAAACGGTCGCGACATTTCGAGATAGATATTGCACGACGAATGTGAGAATTGAAGAACCTCCGAGAAATCTCTAAGAAAAAAAAAAAAAAAAAAAAAAAAACAGCAACAAATCTTTTGTAGCCGAGAGCTTTTTTCCCCGCGATAAGTATTACATCGCGATGTGTGCGATTCGGAATTGAAATAGCTCGAGGAAGTCTCCCGGCGAAGGTTTCCTGCAGTCTTGAATTTATATTCTACCTACGATCCGACAGTGGACAGATCTTTTTCCTGAGATCTCTGTTTTTTTTTTTTTTTTTTTCTACTTCAACACTTTATCCCAGAAGACACTCTTTTTTGAATATAAATACGGAGAATATGGAGGATTGAGATACATCCGAAAATCTGTGACCGAAGGACGCGCGTATCAGATCGGGTGATCGACACGAGTGGAAAAGGGTTGGGATCGAATGGTGCGAGTATGGATCGACCTCAGAAAAAGGTTTCGCCGAGGATAACCCCGAGGCTCCTGCGGATGCGCGAAGGTAGCGGAGCGAGGGTGAAATTTTATTAGGATCTTGGAAGCCGCCGTCGACGACGATGATAGTGGGCGAACGGGCTGGGCCGTGCCGAGGAATTGAGCTTTCGGCATAGCCAGCGGTATCGAATCGATCGAGTCTCAATTTGGATAGTCGCGTCATACAAGACGAATATCTCGCTCCGTCGAGTGCGGTGGGCGAAAGCAGTTCTACGGGTGACGCTGGAATCGACAAAGGCGAAGAGCCGAGAAACGCAGACGTCGGAACGCCTCCCACATCCACTTTCTCACTCACTCTCTCTTTCTCGAGGTGCAGTCTTCTTACTCCCCTTTCTCTCGAGATCCCCGTGCAGAAATCCTCGCCGCCTCTCGCAAACCCTCCCCGCGAACCAACCGCGTCAATATTCCTCAGCCTCCCTTTATGTATTTCTTCCTCTCTCTCTCTCTCTCTCTCTCTCTCTCGTCCCTGCTCTCCGCTCATCCATTTCCATACACGGTTCGATGTCAATATGATATGCATGAAGCTGGCACATATCCGAACGGATATCACACGACACTCGCACTCGCGGATGAGGTAAAAAAAAAAAACGTGGAAAAAAATCTGCTCGCCCGTTCACACCGAGCGGGAATGATTCGCTGAAATTTTTTCGATCGCGGTACATTTTTATGCAAAATTTTTTCTCACTATTTGTGGAACAAAAAATATGTCCGCCGTGCGACGAAGCAACCAGATGGATCTTCTTGGGGATTTTTTGTCGCGCCGAGAACAAAAAACAATTGTTTTCAAAGTCTAAAAGAAAGGACGTTCTTTCGGTCGCGGTGACTCGTCACACGTGGTGAGTTCGCACGAAGTTACTAAAAAAGGAATGCCGCGCTATCTTCTCGCGGGAGCGTCCTTAGCTCCGGAGAGGATGAGTCAGGATCTGGGATGCTGAGCCGGGGGGGTCCAGCTCTTGGCGCTCGAACCGGCGCGGCTGTAAAAACTAGCAATCCACATGGGATTCATAAAACTGTTTATCGCCTTCAATAAAAAAGACCTCTTCGGACTCTGAGCGTTGAGCTTCCGGATTTTCCGTCCCGTGGACGCTTCCCATCTCTGCCACCTCTATTCTTCTCGGTCTTTCCGTCTTCGCGAGATATTCCAACGGTTTCCAGCTATCTTCGCGCACTTTCGCCAGGTATTCCATTGGCGCGGAGCCTCGGTCCCCGTTTAAGAGGTGCGTGGCCTGTTCTCACGAACTCCGGAGGGGAAAAAAACGCGGACGGAGTAAGGAAGAGCTCCAATCTTAACGGGCGCTTTGCAGCGATAAACTTTGTCGGAGCCACCGTGAAAATCGGAGAAAATCCAGCCGACCCAAGCACTTCTCATTGTTTTGGCTTCAACGCGAATTTTTAGTTCGCCCAAGCGATAAAAGCCACGGAAAAAGGAATAAATGGCAAAGTTTTATGTCCCTCCGCCATTACCGTTGATGACTAGAAGTTTTTTTTATGCTTCCTTCGGTACGCCCATACTAATTTCATCATTCGGCTTCGCACCTCGAACCACGAAGAAAAATCGTTGTTCAGATAAGATAGAGAATAGACGCGTTTCACTGCAATATATTTCGCACGGCATTACTTTGAGTCACCGACTGCGGCAATAACCGTAACGTATGTGTCACAATTTCATTTCGTACTCTAAAAATAAATGTAATGTACCTGAAATGTGCTTATAGAAGGGACGTTCCCGTCGTCGACGTGTCCGCGGTGTCGAAGTCTCAAGTTTAACTTTGCGTCGAAACGTCCACGAAAGCTTCGCTCAAGCTTTGCTCGAGCTCGCCGCGTGGGAAAGGGAGAATCGCGATAACACTGCTTTGAATAAATATAGGATACGAATGGTGAGACAATGCATGCATTTTTATTTTATATTTTTATTTTGCCATACAAAAACATTGTATCGCGAAGAGAGCGATTTTCCAAGCATCCCCGTAATAGGATAATAGGTGACCGAGAGAGCTCGGTGCAAGTCTTTCGAGGATCTTGCGGGCGGAGATAGAGAATCGTGCCCGGTTCACGAAATTCTTGCGAAAAGCGGAGGAGTCTCCTCGGGGGAGGTCTCGGTAAAAGTTGAGAAAAATAGTTGAGAAATAAGTGGGCGCGCTTCGGTGCCCCTCCGGAGACCTCGTTTAACTAGCAAACTCCACCGTCCAAGGTTCTGAGAGAAATCCTTGGGATTTTGTCGGGGCCGATTCTGAGGAGACGGAAGAGGCGAAATCAAGGAGTACAACGCGAGGAATAAAAATTTCCGTGGCAAGGGCGAGGGATGCAGCAATAGAAATGAAAAACTTCAATGAAAATACAAAATCTTCCACAGCTCGTGGAATTTATCTTCCTTCAGTCATTTAATTTTTGAATTTCATAAAGCCTTCGTATTTCCATTTTTGTATTAATTATAATTTTACGCTTCCATGCTCATTATTTTTTTGTTTATATTTTTCGTTAATTAAACACTGGACGGAGAAAATTCCGGGACTCACAAGAGGGAAATCTCGCATGAACATTGTTTCCATGTTTGATTTTTTTGACGAAGACCGATCGGTACGAGAAACAGTTAGAGACAAAGCTGGCAACGTTCCGGTCGAACGCGTTCGTTGCTCTTTTGCTGCTTCCCGGACAGACAATCAAGCGGTGCGGGAGGGTTCGAAGAACGAGCTTTATCCCAGAGCTTGCGCGGGTGCATCTCGGGAGCACGCGTATGGGGGCTCCAACTTTCAACCGTCTTTCTGCCAGCATGTCAGCGGACTTAACGGCCTCCCCGGTATTTTCCCCTGCTCATTTTTTTTTTGTTCAATTATTTTACCTCTTCTCTCATTCTCCACGTTTCGAATCGACTATCTCCTCGCTCGTTTCCCACCGGTTACCATTCAGAATTTCGCGGTCACATGCGGGAAGCTTCGTAATTACCGACGGAGGAAAACAATGAACTGGCGGCGGTGTAAGGTGCACGCGAGACGGAGTCCCCGCGTTAAAAGTACTTTGATAAAATAGCAGAGAAAGACGAGACGTGAAACACTGGATAATGAAGGTTGCGCGGGAACGAAACAGGGAGAAATGGAGGACCGAAACAAAAATGGAGACAGAGAAACGACGAGGACGAGGTAAAACGATAATGGCCATTGCTGATGGATCGGCGACCGCTGGCGGAAAGAAGGAGAAATGCCCAGGATGAGATGATAGTATTGCGGACAACTATATATGTAGTGCTCGGAGTAAAAACCCTTTCGGAGATCAGTTTACCTCCTTCAGACGCGGTAAAGTACGTCTACCGATTCGACGAGCGTTGAAAATCGATTCTGGAGCAATACGGCGTTCACTCGCTCTCGAAAATATGGCCGTATCCATGCAAAAAAAATAACTTGTCGCGATGCAGCATTTGCTTCGATGGAATTCGGATAATAATTCGGACAATAATTTTTTCATCGACACGGCGAATTTGTCCGTAGGAGGAGAAGAATAAGTGAATCGTTCTCGGATTGAATTTCCGTGTTGCGAAGTAACGGCGCTTGTCATCAAAGTGAAAATAATAAATAAATAAAAAAAATCGCTGCACTTGAGAAAATTTTCAGGGTTTCGGGGGGTTTTTTTTTTTTTTTTTTTTTTAGGGTTCATTAACGAGGAAGAGTAGAAGCGAACGTGAGACGAAGGAAGGAAGCTGAAAGGTCGAGTCTCCTTTACCGCAGTGAACGCGGTTACGCGATGATACGTTTTCCCAGCTGATTTACATTTACCATCACTCATCTTCGCGGTCCCTCGTTGACTTCGTTGCCCCGCTAGAAACCTCCACTTACAGCCTCTCCCCTTGCTGTATACGAACGACGACCGTCCTCGCTCCCGACCTACGGCTTATTAACTCATTTTCATCTCGGCTATGAATAATTTACCGACGTCATCGGAGAATACTTGGTCTTTGCCTCGAGGCGATACGCTACGAGGTAACGAGTGTCCGGAGGACGAAAATCAATTGGTCTTGGTGCATCGTTAACGGACGCCGTGAGCGGACAACTGATCTATCATAGTATTTTGATCTACGATGCGATATAATTACAATCATGAACTAATATTGTAAAAAAAAGATAAACGAACGGACTCTCGTTTCAGGCTTTGCTAAAAAAAAATTCACATAAATGAGGGATTTCATCAAAGCCTCATGCGATTAAAAACAAAAAAAAAGGATTTTCAAGGCAACGATAGTTGGATGAATTCCTTGGCCAGACCTTCTTAAAATTTCATTGTACCTGCTGCTGATATAATTCTTTCGTGATTCGATAAAGACGATAACGCAAGAAGGGTTTTTATCCACAAGTCCGTACCGACCGTAATGCACCGGTATTGCAGTGATGCAGTGGTACGAACTCTGCAGGTATAAATCCAAGACTCGAAAAGGCAAAACACTGTGGAAGAAAGCTAAAGTCTCGATCGTCGATAAAACAGAGATCCGAGGTCAAAAATCCTGAGAGGAAAAAGTTACTTCCGTCCGAATCGCGCTTGGAGCGGCGAGAATCGTCTCTTCTCGGATTCCCCCACAGATGTAGTTTCCGATTGCACTCGACGATATCCGAAGTAGGAAACTGCTAAGCCGAGTATCATCCTCTTCATCCGCTATCGCTGTCGTGGAGATAAATAAAATGTTGAACCAAGCAAGTTCGCCATAAAAAGTTTTTCGTATCGCTGTCTCTATCCCATGGAAAACCTTCAAGGAATCTTATCTTAATTCGACGTGTGAGTATAAAACTACCCCCTTATCTCGCCATAGCAGCCTTACCCCCTTCCTCAGGCTTCGGCGAGGCGAGATAGAGCTTTCGAGTTATCGAGACGTACGTCTAAACTTTCGAGTTGCCCGTAGAACGCCTCGGTGCTCCGCGCTTCGAGACGTTCACTGAGCCATGGCCCTTTTACCCAACTGGAGAAACTTTGGCGCTTCCTCCCGCTCTCTCAGGTACTCGCAACATTTCCTCGTCCACGTTGTCCCACACTCATTGCCATTTTCCAGTCGGTCTGCGGACACCGTTACGACGAAGAGCCGATTTTCATCCGCCGAAACTCGATCGAGCACCGACAAATAATTAATTTACGCGGATTTTTGCCAATTCTCTGGTTTCAATTGAAAAATAAAATAACGGGTAACGATAAACAGTGAAAAATTTTATGTCGCGTTGACATTTTTTTCTATACTCCACGATACTCTTTCTCATGCAGGGACTTTTTTTTTAAAGAACGGTCGAGGCGCGCGAGTCTCTGCAAACCTAAGATACTGGATGACAGAAACATCGGACCCTGGGGCCCTTCGCTCGCGCACGTCCTGCCTTTGCCAGACCCTTTGGAGTCCTCATAAATATTTATGAAACACGGACGTCCCCTCGAGCGCGGACGAAACGCTCGCGAATAGCGAAACGGCAACAACACGGTATATGATAACACGGAGCGTTCGCTATCGCACATGTCGTGCTGTAATATACACAGTGAACGGGGTTGGATATTCGAGTCAGCTGGAAAGCAAAACAAGTGCGGGAGTTTCGCGTATGTGCTCGGACAACCCAAACATCGTACGTTGCTAAAATAATTAAAAAAAAATATATATGCATACATATATTTATATAGATACAAAATATAATTCGAGGCGAGGCATTAGCGTTCGAATCTTAACGTTTTAATAGGTGACGAAATTTTCGCCACTCGGATCGATGAGAGATCAATGGGACAGAAATTAAAAGGTTCCGTGCAACTTGAAACAGCGAGCCTGACAAAGAATAATTGTCGAAATCGGAATTGCAGTGTTTCGCATTCGCAGTGGACGTAATTCGTACTCGTGTACGCCTCGATTACTGACGACTTAATTTAATTACGTCGGTCAAACGAAACTCGACGGTATCCAATAAAGTCTTCAACCAATTTGCCCTGAAACGCTGTTGGTGCAAATGACGAGTAGAACGTTTCGGAGGAGATTGCTGAAAATCATGTACACGCTTGAGCAGCTTTCTCGTCGTCGTGGCCGTGGCCCGTGTGTTTCCGTGACGCATTAGAGAAAGTTAATCGAAAAGGGATGGCAATTCACCTGACCCGCCGTCGCCGCCACCACGTGCTTCATCACGATTACGACGACGGCTCGATTAGCTTTCGGTGTCGCATGCTAAATTGCTCTCGCGAGCTTTGCACAGTTCCGATGAAGGTACAGGTGTTAGCCGCTCGCGCACACAGAAGGGTTGGAAATTTGTCGCGTTTGCCGAGGTATGACGAAGGCCAAAGGATGACGTGATGGGCAACACTTCAAGGACTCGGAGCTTGATTGAAATTTCGGAGTCGCAACGTCAAAACCGCCGATTGATTTCGTGTCACTTAATTTTACAATTTTGCACAGAATCAATCTTAATAACAATGTAATTTGTTATTACTAGGGAATGGGACATAAAAAAAAGCCGTTAACTACAACTCGATTAAGTTCTTTTTTTTTTTTTTTTTTTTTTTTAAGCGAAAACAAATTGTCCAATACAGTACAGCGATATAACTTAACAACGATGAAACTCGTTGCCATCGTCAGAGCTTTAAGATTATTTTTTCTTTTCATGTATGGCTCATCGAATAAATTTCTCGGCGAGCGCTCCGTGTCGTTTTTTCTCGATGCCGTATCGTCAAGACCCATCCTCGTCGTCGCCGTAGTCGTTCACTAAATTAAAATCCTCTCGGCTGAAAAAAAGAGCCCGAAGATTTTCGTCCCTCCCTCCTCGGCTCGTCTCGCGGCTTCCTCGCTCGAAAGGGCATTTCTCGTTTCAACCCTCAAGCGAGAAAAGTCGTGGGGATGGAAGGAATTTTTTTCATTTGATCACGTAAAGTGCGAGATGAAATAAAAAGAAAAAGAAAGGGTTGACGCGGATCGAGACTTCGCTATGGAGCTTCACCGATTCGGTGCGAACGCTGAGAGAGCAAATTGAGCTGCGGATCGGGTATATATAGAGATTTTCTCAGTAGTCAGTGTGAAATATTTTTTCATTAATAAAACCCACAGACAGGCTTCGAGCTTGGAATTGTTGAGAATATGTATATATATCTATATATATATATACATATATATTTTTATTCTGATCTTTTCTTTTATCCAGCCGCACCGAACAGCGGTCATCGAAGGGCTGAATCGTGGAAGCCGAGCCCAGCACGGATTCAATATCCCTAATGGAAAGACAGGGGTGGATACGAGTGCTGATGCGTAAGGCAGCCGTCTATAGCTTATCCCGGCTACGATGCACCCGATTTCAGTAGATACAGTATCAAGAACGGCCGCCTCGTCGAGTACGGGACTGTTACGATTCCGCAGGTCCTCTTCAAAGATATTTTCATCCAACCATCCTACTGCGGACGCCAACGAGTACAGAAAGCCTCTCTTCCGCACCCCCTCCCCCCAGTGAAGGTAATGAGAGGAGAAAAGTATATCGGCAAAAATTAATTAATCTAATGAAGCAGAGTCTCGCTGCTGGCTACACTGAGCGTTGTTCATTCGTAACTGCTAAAAAAAAGTCTAGATACACGCAGAAAAATTTCCCTTGGATAAGTACCAGAGATATACTCATGAGGTTCAAAGATATCGTATGATATGATTTTCCCCTAGATGAGGATTGAGAGGTGTGTGTACGAGGACAGAAGAAGTGCATATCGACTATTCTGATTTAGGGGAAACGCGGTCACTCGTCCTCGTTCAACCTAGATAAATACACCTTCGGTACTCATAAGTATACCTTCGATTGTCTATTATTTTCCCTACATATTTAATCAAATACCTCGAGTACTCAAAGTTTTTTTAGAATTTCCGAAGCAGCATGAATTTATTAGGTATGAAGAACCGATCGAAATGGGTTGCACATGTCCGTCCATCGTTGGGTTCACTGATGATAATAACTTTTTTTTTTGTGCCATCTGGATCACGCCAAAGAGCGACGGTCTGGAAAGTTGATTAGAAACATTACCAAGTCGAGAGAGAGTCGCGTTGGCGCAGGTGCTCGTATGCACAGCGATGGTGTATCCACGTCGAAAGTCGTAACGGCAGTTTTCGAGGCCCTCGGGAGAGTCACTACGAGCGCTCCTGAGTAGCGGCGAGTGCCCTCCGCATGTTCGATTATTAACCCCGGTAATTCGGCTTTATCGACAATTGGCACTCGAGGGTCGAGCGCGCCGCGCACGCCAGAGTTACGAGAGAAACATTGCCGGTCCACGGTGGCTCCCTAGCATGGCAGTCTGGGGGGAGGGGTTGGGAAGAGGAAGAGGAGGAGGAGGAGCAGCAAAGGTGTGGTACAGTCAACCCCCCGTACAGTAGTGGGTCGTGGAACGCTGTGACCACCATCATCACTGGTCTACGCCAGCACGACCGCCTGCTGGCCCCTCGAGTAATCGGCGTGCCAGTAATACCTTGAAATATTAAACGCCCGCACCCCTCCGCGCCGCAACGTGTCCTTCTATCCTCCCGGGTCGCTGTCTCGCTCTTTTACATCGCCTCGAACGTGTACGTGTCACAGGGGCGACTTGACTACCTGCGGCCTGGCACACCCACGCGGACACTTCGGGAACGATGTCGGTGTGCGCGCAGGCCAATATGTATACGCGAAAAAGCGACCGTTTCTCTGTGCTACAGCGTTCTCCATATCTGTCGTTCTCTCGCGGTTGTAAAGTGACCCTCCTGATTATCACCATGGTCCCGCCGCGCCCCGACCATACCATCGGTAGCTCTGATAGTCGGAAGGGACGTTCAGCAATGAGGAACACTTTAGGGCGATTGTTTGCATAATTTTCATGAAAATTAACATTTTTTTTTAAAGACCATTTTTTTTTTTTTCGAGGATTTGTAAACGTTAAGTTATCTTGTTGAGGGTACCGAACGCGAGGGTGCAGATGGCAAAACGTGATATCAATCGTTTATGGAGATTTCATTTTACCGAGATTAACTATAATTACCCTTTTATCGTCATTAACCGCATAAGCCTCATTAAGTAACACCAGGGGAAATTGAGAAGCAGGCGAAATTTCATTTGAAAATCTCATAATTTTACCGGAAGTGACGTCACAGCGAAAAGACATCCCATCCGGTTACAAAACCTTATTCAATGTACTTAACGATCGAGCACTCTTTCATGAGATACAAATTTGACGACTTATTCAAATTTACACGCTTGCTTTAAGTACAAGATTAGCGCTAAATTCGTTGTTATTTAACTACCGATCATAGTTGAAACGTTATCGGAGTACTTACCTTTCCCGGTCCTGGTCAATGTTTTCTTTTGGTTGTGGTTCAAAGTCAACATTTTATTTACATTCAGTCCGTTCGATATTATAAGCAACACGCAGTCTACGATTCGAACAAATTTTGTTGGCTTTGCCGTTGTTAAATAATGTAGCTCATTTCCCCCCCGTAGCACTCCTGCCGCTGGCTCGTTCCGGGTGCGAGACCCTCGTATTTATATAACTCCGGCGAGATCAGAGAGAGGGTGAATTTCCATATGTATTGACAAAATCCTTCAAGCAAAATAGCCAGTCAGCCAAACGCGCGCATCCATCGAAAATCTCGTGTTTAATAGCGTTTGCCTGCAGTCCTGTTTCTCAACTTATGAAACAACGAAAATGAATACGGTGAAATAAAAAAAAATTGATAACAATGTACTCATCATTAAAATGGAAACAGGAAATTTTTTTTTTTTTTATTAATCATAAAATCAAGATCGGCTCGATTCTCGAGTTAATCTCGAAAGTAAAATGGATGCCAAGGACATAAAGGTCATCTCGCCTTAAGGGTCAGCGAAGAAATGATTTTCGACATACCTGTTAATGTAATAACCATAATATAATAATGTATATGTGTATTACATGGTTTATTAATACAAACATCTCGTACTTTACCTATCCTACCCGAGCGGACGCGAGTGTCTCGAAGATAATGAATACATGTCGTGGTTAAAATAACAAAAAAAAATCTCATTATCCTATACCACAACGTGCCCGCTCTCACCCATGTAACATTTATTTATCACATATATTAACATTTTTTTTGTTTAATTTTTTTTTTTTTATTATTTATTGTATCCGTATACGTGGCACCTAGCTAACGCGTTATTGACAAAATAAAAATGAATAAAATAGATCATCGATAATAGATTATTGGTTAATAGAGAATCTGAAACGATAATTTTTCTTATCAATTCCCTAAACCTCGCTTCGCTAAACCTCGTTTCATTAAATTTAACAAATTTCCATCGGCTTTCTTGAAGCATTGTACAGTGAACTAGGCTCGTCTTCGCTCTTCTCTCGCTTATTGTTAACTCGCAATTTCTACATCGATACTTTATTCATTTAATTTTTAATTTTTTTTTTTTCAGTGTCCTCGTAAACAATATTACATAATAACAATTAGATGGCTGCGTGTAAACTTGAGTGTAAAGAACTTCGAAGACCTTTACGGCAGGGCAGTGATGTCGATGTAAGTATTTATTTTTTATTCTTTTCCCAAAAAATTGGTCTTACTCTCGTGGACGGGCTGTTTACATTTTATCATTTTAATTATAATTATCAATCTATCGACCTCCAATATGGGCCTTATGACAAGTTTGTGTGAGAAGAAAATAAAAGAAGAGAAAAGTTTCACGCCGCCTTAATATCCACAGCGGGGCTACCATTACCTTTTATCGGCTCTCATAAACGATTCATTCGCAGTCTGTGCACGACGGCTGTTACCACTTACAGGCGAAGGCGTCTCTCTAACCAGCACCTCTTGCATCTTATTTTCGCGCGTCTTCTTTCCGAACGCCTTTACCTCCTCGAATGCTCTCAGACATTATTAGCGACAAAAAGACGACGAAGAATAAGTAATGAGAGAGAAAGGAAAGAAAAAAAATTAAGTAAGAAAGAAGGAAGATTACGAGGAGGTATGGGAGACTCGCCGAGGCACAGAGACGTCCCCGAGATAAGACTGGAAAGAGGGAGGATCTTCGATGAGTGGTCAGAACGGTGCGACGAAGACTGGGTTGTACACACCTAGTACTAGGAGGATAGGTGGAGGAAGGCGAAGAGGAATTCCCGACTGCTGAAGTTGAAATTTTACGACACCGCCACCGCCACTGCGGGGCATCCCGAACGTAAAGAGGCTTTACGATCTCCAGATGAAACTTTCATACCGTCTTGAGGAGTCAGCTTTGAAACTGGCTCCCGTTTCGCCAGTGCCGAATAGCGAAACACCGAGCACGTGGAAAGAGAAGTGGACTAAAAAAGGTGGAATAAGAACTGAATAGAAGAAAAAAGTATCTACGCGAGAGAGAGAGAGAGAGAGTGAAACGCGTCGAGAAGAAAAGAAGAGAGCAGCGAGGAAGAAGCGCGTTCTCTTACCAAGCAGCGGGTTTGGAATGGTGAGCGCACATCTCGGTTATGCGGGACGGCGACTGTGGCCGCTGTCGCAACGTGTAGCACGTCTATGAAAAAAAATTTCACCAACGACTCTCGACCGAGGATAGTTTTGATAGTAAAAAAATTTAAAAAAAAAAAAAACAACGCAACGAAACTGTGGAATTTCCACTGTCGGTTGGTAGAGAGCCAAGTAGCGGGGACTCGAAAACCTTTTCCTTACTTTATGCGGCTGCTTCCGGTTAAGAACGAAAGTAGCGGCGTAACAATAAGAAACCGAGGCCGAATTCTCAAGTCGAGCGGGTCTGTCGGACGTTCGATGAAAATGCCTCATAAAAGATAAGTGTCATTATATTCACAATACATTATCCACATAATTTCGCGAAGGATGTGACGAGTTCACAGGATTTTTTTCTCCCAATGGACGGATATTCACGTCACCGCGTCTCATTATATCGTTGTGGTTCATTATTATAAATTTAATTTAATTTATCATGATTCGCGAAAGGTCAGAGAAACGAAACGGTGAAGCCTCTCCTTTCTCTCGGATTCAACGATTATCGGCCGGCTAATGTCGATTGCGAAGGTATAATTAGTTCCATCACAGCGCTGGCGCCGAACGATCGTTGGTCTTCGTTTTTCGGAGTTTCACCGTAGCGAATGCGTTGTTCCTGCGAAAGGTCTGCAAGTTAGTTTACACGAGAGCCACACAGTAACATTAATCCTAAGGATACTTTACTAAACCTCCAACTATAATCCTATCTAGCGGGAGCGATTAACGGCAATGAGTTGCGCGAGTATTCTAAGCGTCGCGAGGTTCAGGGCTAAACTTAATGGAGTCGGAATACAAAGTAACGTTCTAAAATCAATGGAAACAATAGAATATCGAATGAAAAACAACAAAGGCTATACAGGTAAAAATTAATGGAATAATAATAAAACATGTGTATATATATATTGATATAAAATAACATAACGCCACCTCCTCGTAACTAAAATACACGTTTTACTTGTTCTTCTTCTTCGGAACCGAATTATCGACGCCCCACAGATCGTACCAAGGTCCGCACGTGTTCTTGTCTCTCTCTCGATCGCTGTCGCGTCTGAGCTTCGTTCTCGGCAACAGAGTCTTCTCTGGGACCGCTTGGTCTTTGACGATGATGCAGCTGTAAGTGGATTCTTCGTCGGAGGCTTCGATTTCGGAAAAATTTTGCATCAAACCATCATCGTCGTCGGCGTATGTCTTGTTTCTTCTGTCCCCCTTCTTGGCCTCGTTGTTCTCTTTCAGTTCGGCAACGACCATGTTTCTCTTCGCCTCCAAGCTCCTCTTGCGTTCCTTCTCGATTATCGCTTTCCTGGAGACATTGCCGACGAACAGCGATCTCTCCTCGCGATGCATTCTGTACTCGGATCTCTCGACGAGCTTGGGTCGCTCGGCCGGTGTCGGAAAGTCGGATTCGAAATAGTCGGACTTGTCGGGAACGTGCATTCGCTCAGCTGGCTTTGGCTCTTCCTGACGCTGTTCGCGCTCGCGGCTCTCGTCGCGGTGGCGACGATGACTCGGACGATGGTCCTCGTTCGTAAGGGTATTGTCGCTGCTTCGGGACTCCTTGCCAATGCTCTTGCCAGATCCGGGACTTCCCTCGGGTGTCGTGTTTCTAGGTATTTCCGTCTCTTCCTTGGCTCTTTCCTCTGTCGACTCTCTCTTCAGCATTTTCGGAATGTCGACGAGAGATCTGTGCTGCCATAACGCCATGCCCTCCAGAACGTCCGAATCCCTGCGGAATCTCCAGAAGGATTTCGTTCTCTTGACGAGCTTCGGACTCTTCGTCTCGAGATCGAAGGCTCTTCCGGTCTGCACGAGATGCCCGAGAGTCGTCGTCTGTCTCGGCAGAATGTTTTTCCTATCGTTTTTCAGCGTGTTGTTATTGTTGTCGTTGAGCTCAGGGTTCCGTCCGACGACTCCACCGCGACTGCTTGTCCGGGGATTCTCAGCTGCGCTGTCAGCCCGGCTTCGATAAACCTGCTGGACCTTCTCGATCACTTTGTTTCTCTCGAGCTTCGTCTCGAAATTGGACTCGTAGCCCCGATCCTTCTCAAGAGTTCCGGGATCCCTCGAGTACCTTCCGGTCTCGCCGTAGATCTCCTCCTTGTCTGAGTAACGACGCTCCCGATAACCACCGCTTGCCCGTTCGGTCGGCCTCTCCGGCGCGTCCTCGAAGGGCGGTCTCGGCCTTTGCTCAAACCTCCGACTGGAACTCGCCCGCTCCGCGACGTTTCTCTTTCTCTCTGGATTCTTCTCGAAAGTCCTCTCGTAGCCACCGACCGCGTTGCCGTGAGTCGAGTTGCCGCTCCGTGACTGTTGCTTGCCGTTCTCGCTGACGTAGCCGGCTCTCTCAAACCTCTGCGAGTGCCTGGATCGACCCTCGGCGCCGTTTTCGTAGGCTCTCTCGTAACTCGGCGGTGGCTTTTCGTCGCGCTCCGCTCCGATCTGCTGCTGCTTGTACTCCGCGTCATTCGAAACTCCGCGTCTTCTCTCCACGAATTTCGGCGGACTGTGTTCGCGAGCGTACTTCTGTGCCGTCTGCTCCAGCTTCTGAGCGATGTGCTCGACCTTCCTTCCTGTCTGCGGTATCGTTATAGTGCTCGCGTCCTCGGAGTCCGAGGTCGTCGATTCCGAGTCGCTCTTCTCGTTCTCATACTTGCGATCCTCGCGTCTCTCATCCCCGCGGTAGCGACGAGTCGGTTCTTCGCGATGGCTCGTTGAACGACTCTCGTAGTACTTCTTCTCGTCGTATTCGTCCTTGTAGCCAGTGCTGTTTCCGTAAGTGTCTTCCTCGTCGTTCTGACCCTCGGTCTCTTCGCCCTCGGACTCCTCGGGCTCGACGTCATGTTTCGAACTCTCGTGACGATCAGCCTCACGCTTTCTCCTGCCGGACTCGCGATGATGCTCGTCGCCGTTCGTGTATCGCTGCGAGCGCTCCGCTTCCTGTCTTCCACGACTCTCGTACTCGTTCTTCCTTCCGCTTGTGTCGCTCTTCTTCGAACGCTTCTCGCGGCTCGAGGTGTCGCAGTCCGAGTTCGCCGGACGGGACGACTGGTACTCCTTCGTGACGTGCGAATCCTTCGTCTCCTGATGACCTCTTCGAGTTCTGCCAGCTCCGCCGCTGCCGTTCGCGTATCTCGAACTCGGCTCGCTCATCTCGTTCATGTTCTCGTTATTGTTCGAACTCTCCCATATATCCATCGCGTTTCTGTAGACGTGCCAGCTCTTCTCGTCGCGCGGAATTGTTTTCCACGAGTCGTTTGTCTCCCATTCCTTGGAACTCGAGTTCTTCTCGTCCTCCCTTGATTGACGTTGCTGCTGCTGCTGCTGCTGCTGCTGATGTTGCTTTCCACGGTCCGCAGCCTCGACACGATCCACCCGGGTCTTTCTTCGTCGTAGTCTGCGTTTCCGTCGTTACAGTCGTCGTCGTCGTCATTGTGCAAATCGTCAGAGTCGCAGTATTGTGTGTGTGTATTTTTTTTTTTTTTTTGGTTGTCGGGTTTCGTCGTACCGGGAGTTTCATTTCGGTGGTGAACGGGAGGTGAACGAACGTAACGAAAATAAAAATGAAAAAAAAAAAGAGAACATTATAGAGGACAATGGAGCGAAGACCGCAGTAGCATGTATATACCGAGGGCGCGCGGAGCTTGTGCCAAGCACCGTGCGCGCACGTGACATGCTCCTAAGAATCGTTTTTTTTTTATCTTCCTACCGCTTTTCCCCCAGAAGGATATATTTTTTTTTATCGCAGATACAGGGGATAACTCGCGGATAAAGTAGCGGTATCGAAGAGAGGCAAGGGCCACCACCGTCTCGCGCGCACGCTTTAATTCCATCGACCACGGTAACGCATGCTGAATCTACAATAATAACGAAAGAGTAGAGAAATTGGGAGTTTTTTGGTTTTTAAAAATTATTATTATTGCTCAAGGGAATCGAGTGCAAAGCTTATTAGTATTGAAATTTGTAGCAAAATAATAAGAACGGGATAAACCCATAACCGATATTTTTTTTTGTGGAACATGCTTCGAGATTTACAAACGTACCACGGGAAATGAGACTGGGTAAAGTCGATAGAGATTCGAGCAGAAATACATCGTGATTAGGATCGCCCGATCAATTTGGTCAATTGTAGCCGAAAGCAAGATCAGCGTTATTCGATTTCCCGAGGACTCTACACGTCGCTCTGCTGAATCGCTTCTCTATATACGTGTGTCTATCCGTTCTTCGCCCTCTATCGACAGCGGTACGCACGAGCGAGTTTTCGAAATTGCTCGAGTCCCCTGGATTACCCGAGAATCGAGTTCCTCGTTGGACCGGGGCCAGAAACTCGGTGTTGCTCAGATCCCGTGGTCCTTCGCGCCAGGGCGGCAAGAGCACTTCACTCGTGAACGAGATGCCGGGAGCGCATCAGCGAGATTAGCAATTGTACAAAGCTTTGCGGAAGGTAAAGCCCGGGAGCAATATCGAGAGCAGGCGCGGATGTAGGAGATAATAAAGAAGCATGCCATTCTACCAGTCCTTTGATGTAACGTTTCCACATGATAAAAAAATAATTGTTAAGAGCGAAACTAAGCACGGATATTGAACAAAGCTCAGGATTAAAATGAAGCGTAGGGAATTTATAACTATCTTTTGGTAAAGCCAGAGAGCAGAGGAGTCAGAAGAGCTAGCGGTTTACCTCATGGCCTCGTCGTCGCTGTAGTCTATGTCCGGTTGCACCGGTGGCTCGTTCGAGAATCCACTGTCGTTACTGCTGTGAAGGGAAGTCACAGCCTGAGGTGGTGGAACCGGTGGTACCGGCGGTTGAACCCTTCGACCACCTGCCAGCACCGTCGGAAGGGTGCCGGACGGACGGATCTACGAATAAAAGAGACGCAAGTGTTAAATCAGATGAATTTTAATTAACAACAGACTTAACAATTTTTTCCATCCCTTCATCGCAAGCTTGCGAGGCAAAAGGAAAATTCTACCCTACAAAGCTACTTTCTAAGGGATGATGTATCCATGCAGTTGAGTTGTTTCTTTATTTTTCGTGCTTCCACGCCGCGAGCAGAATATGCCGTTTCGGTTGTAATTCGTTGGCATGGAATAAAAATGTAACGAAAGAAAGTTTGTAGGATGAAAAAAAATAGATAAAGCAGTATCTTACGGATTTTGGCTGACGTCCCGTTGGGGTTGCGATGCTGTGTGAGCTGTTGCTCTTCGGCACGTTCGTCGGTGTGCCGTTAGCCGTGTTAATGTTACCAGATATATTGTTGCCGGCGCCACCGTGACCGAGGGAGAGTTCGTCGATACTCGGAGTCACCGGAGGTCTCGAAGGCGGTGGTTTGCAGGGCGGAACAACCCTTGGCTCCGGAGAACGTCCATTGTTGACACCGTGGCTCGGCGATCTGTAAAAAAAAACAGCTATAAGAAATAAACTCCTTATTAATATCGGATTAAGGAAAAAAAAAAAAGAAAATTCAATGACCACATTTTTGCTTCAGCAAACTTTACCGATCGTAACCAGCGAGATAAATCGTCTCGAGCAGTTCTCGGCACGTAATCACGTAATATATATTTGTAAATTTTACGAGCAACCCCTCCATCGCGAATAACTTTTATGACAACAGCGCGACGTTCTTCATACTTTCCTTCTCTCCGACTTTGCCTTTTTTCGTCGTCTGGCTATAACATGTTACCGCCAATCCTCTCTCGTTCGTTCTCGACAAAAGATTTTATGGCGATTCTTCTGAGATTGCCATGACCTCCGGTGGTACAAAGCTGTTTAACGACATTAGACGGACGCTCCTACTTCCAAGCTTTATGCGATCCCGTCTTTACGACCAGGTGTATAATCGTCCTCCTTGAATGTTCCAGTACAATTATTCGTCGTTAAAGAGCGAATTTGAAATTATGAAGATCAAATTAATTAAACAATTTTTTCTCGCGCGATATATCGCTGAGTGCCGGAGACTTTGACTACCGTCGAACGATCGGTGCGCGGGTTCCCGCAGGCGATTACGAGTATGGCGGGACGGGTTCATGCGTGATGTTATGGAATTAGGTGGTCTCAGCTTGTCGGTTCGAATTAACCTCATTGCCAACGATACACGCGCCGATCCAGAGGCGACGGTGATCGAACACGCGTCGCCCCATTTTGCTGTTTAACGCGCGAAAAGACTACAGTTGCGTGCGAGGGTGAAAAAGGCGGACTGTTCTCCATAGGTTTGTCCCGTTCTATCTCTTTCATGCTCGCTTTCTCTTGCTGGTTGGTATTCATCAATCCTCGAGGGAACTCACGAAGCGTCACGTTTTTGTATATTGCTGTCTTTTTTTTGTTTTGGTAACTACTCATTCTATACTCTATATTTGATTAATTGGTCAATCCTGGATATACTCACCCGAGATTGTCGTCGAGAATTATCTCTGTATAGGCGAGAGGGAACCATCCGGAACTCTGGGTTCGAAGATTCTCACCGAATTGCCAGCCTTTCTGTCGATCGCCTGATTTAAAGAACCGCAGAGAAAAAACAAATATTAATATACTAAACAAGTTTGTGTGGCTCGACAGTCTCCCGCTCGCCTTATGTATTACGGAATTTCGTTATGGCATGTGGAATTACATTTCCTAGACATATGCCACGAAAAGTGTCCTGCTGAAATTATAGCATATGGAATGGGATTTTGTATGCTACGAAAATATAACAGTTACCCATCAGTACCTTTTCCACCCGCCATCCTTCGCTAATCGAATCCCAAGTTACTGCCGAGCCATACATACAAAAAAACCTGTTGTTTTCGAAAATATATACTGTGCTTTCCTTAAACCACTTTGTCAACGATTAACTGAACGATAAATTAATCAACAGCTCTTTGTTTCTGGGAAGAATCACGAGGTGAAGGATGGGAGCTTTTGTACACCTCAGCCTGTTTCTTTTTTCTCTCCCCTTGCTAAACAATCGACTCCCTTCTTTATACTCTCCACTTCGTTGATTCATTTTTTTTTTTCATTTTCCACTTCGCGCAGGACACTCACCCATCAAGGCGATAAGGTCTCCCTCCAGGAAGCTGAGCTGATTCTCGCCGGAGCTGAGATAAGCGAAGATTGCTCGTGCAAGCGGCGAGTCACCCCAACCTCCCGTAGATACTCCGGTCCCGGTGCTGCTTCCACCACCTCCTCCGCCGCCTATGCTGCTACGCGATGCCGGTGCCATGGATCTCGGCCGTGGCGGAGTTTCTGGTACGTCTTCAAAAAAAAATCACCGGTAAGTGGTTGTAGGAGTTGCTTGCCTCATGTTCTTCTCTGCCTTTACTCAATAAATCCAATTTCCATGTGAAATCAGATAACTTTATCGGTAGTGGCTGACTTTAGTTTCTGCAGCTCTTAAAGACGCAACTAAAAGCTGTTTAAACCTACGAAACAGACATTCTTTTTTGTATGTTTTTTACAAGACTGCTAGTTCAAGAGACACCTCTGTGATGAACGGTTAAAGCAAATATGATGTCAGAAATAACAACAGACCGTATATATTCATCATAGTTTAACAATATAATGAGCTCGAGGATATTGATTATCCTGGCATGGACTATGTTCTACGTCAACAGTTTCGGATGCTACCCATGGACCAAATCCGAACGCGGGATATCTCTTGGATTCCATTGAATGAAATCGTCCATGATTGAAAAGCAATAAAGGTATTTCGAGCGTGAGCAAAGCCCCGCTTCGCGCCACCGATGCCACCCGGCTTTCATCGAATATTTGTTTAAAACACAAACTTGTGAGTTATCGAGGTATAAAAGCTCTTTTTAACCCCCCTTTGTATCCGTGACACGGCCGCATACCGTGTCCGAGTAGGCTACTCGATTTCTGGCTTCCGCACAAACCTAGCAGCGGTTCCGCATTTCGAGTGGAGAACAATTGGAACCGTACTGTGCAGTGCGCCATCGAACGGATACTCTCGCTCGATGCAGCCATGTTGCTGCCACTCGAAAAATCCCGTTTTCCGTGCAATCCTGCGCTCTGCCGTATCTACGCACACGTATGTAAACGCGGACACAGAACGCAACGCACTGCCTCCATGCCGGTTCAGTTCCACTCGGTCGCCAAATCACCAACAATAATAACATTTGATCCTCTTGACCGGGGTACCGAGTTGCAGTCGACACGACTCTCACCGGGCTTTTCAACTAGGTGGTAGCCAGCGGCAGACGCAGCTACATTTAATTCAACGACATACTCGAAAATCATACATCAAAACGATAATATATCGCATGATAATAATTTTGTCTCATCGAAGTTCGCAACGGAAATTTCTCGTCTGCTATATTACCCCGCCTGTGGGATGTCGATAGCAATATGCGATGATTACAGAGCGCAAAATTATCGCATCTATTTAACGACAATTTATTTCGAGTGGAATTCTGCAACGAAATATCGGATGATATGGTGTGATCCGCACCTGGGCCAAGGGATAGTGAAGAGGCGTGAATGTTAGCTTCGGATTTCGCCCTGGAAAGAGCGGGCGCGAGATGATGAACGCCACCGTGATGAAGGGTAGTCGGAGGATGACCCGGTGGCGGTGGCGGCCCGAGACGGAGCTCCAGACACGAACTGTCCATGCTCCTTGTCTTTCGCAGCTGAGAGCTCATTGTCAATTCGGAGCCGCAGTTTTCCTCGTCGTCGGGCCAGAACGACACTTGCTGTTGACAAAAACGAAAAAAAAAAATTAGATTCACATTCAGAATTCACATTCAGCATTCAGAATTGAGGAAAAACGCCAAAAACTCACCCTGAGTCTTGAAGCGAACATATCCTCGACGGACTGAGGCAGATATTCTCTTGTACCGGCGACCTCGCGCCACTCGTCGACGGATGGATGAAGAGCTGCCAGCGCAACCTCGTGAAAGCTCGCGTAGTGTTTAGCGAGCGAGCACTGTCTTTCCAAAACGAAGCCGTACCTCCTTCGCTCCTGAGTCATTGCCTGAAGTGTCGAGCAAAGAGAATTACAAAAAAAAAAGAAGTAACGAAAATGAGAAACAGAATGTCGAGAGTGTGTCAAGAGTGTCGTCGAGAAGACTTTGAGAGAAGTTCAACTGTTGGTTGAGATGAACAAAAAAAAATTCGGCAAACTATAAGGCTCTACAGTTTCGCAACGAGGCCGTGTTGCTCCATCTCTCGTAGATTTTATTCAACGTATGCACTCACGTTCTTCAAGCTCTGTTCGCAAAAGGCATCGAGTTTGGACTTCTCCTCCTCAAGTATCTGCATGTTCTTTAACTCTTTGTCCATCGCCAAGCCGCTCTTGCTAGCACCTCGCGACTTCTTGCGTTGCTTCTTCATTGTAGCTGCTGCCTTGCTGTATGTCTCGGATCTCGTTTTGTGCTGCTGAAGAAATTTCTTCTGCTCGCTTTGCACCACCTTCGTGTCCTTCTCGAGATTTGTTTCTAGAGGCACCAGGAGATCGACGTAGAACGCTTTCAGCTGCGAAACAAAGGTTGCATATCGTTAAATTAGCTGGTAAAAAATAATTGATGCAAATTGTTGACGAAAAATGAAGATACTAGATTTTTTTCTTTTGCTTACTCGCAGAAGAAACCATTAAGACAGAATTTTTGGATTCTACTATCAGGACATTTAAAATAGGCTTGATGCAGCCAATTTCAATTTGGTACACTGGTAAAGTGGTCACGACTCTTCCCTCAGCACAATTTCTTCAATCGTCAGATTTGAGCTTGTCATTTATTAATTGTCTGAGATTGTACCTCGTAAATTGCAAAACCGTTTAGATAAATAAAAACATTTGACGATCCACTGCGCTTCCTCTTCTTCTCTACCGGGAAGAAAAATCAGTGAGCCGGCGTGGTAAACGAGGTGCTTAAACGTTTCCCGCCCCATAAATACGTCCGACCGTAGGTTGGAAAAAAACGCGAGCAAGCGCCTTTCAGTGTGTGAGGAAGGGAAGATCTCACTCCTTCGCGTTGAGAAAACGAGCAAGGCCAGTGAAATCGCACTGATCCTTAACGTCTCTTGCAAGCGAAAAACTCATTTTTACTTGACCCCATTTCTTCCGCAGCGGCTTAATTATACTCGTGAAGAAGACTACAGTGAATACAATTTTTGTCGACGTTCCTTGAAGAAAAAAAACTAAAAATAACGTCTACTCTTAATTATCGTAAACCCCCTTTAATATGAAAGCATTTTATATACAATATCACATTAATAGCGGGAAAAATTTGTTTGAAAGAATGGTTCATTTTGTCTGGCTCTCCCTCAACAACAGAGTGAAACAAAAATATAAAAGACGGAAGCATCGGTGAAAGGAGAACGTTAAATTCCGGAAGTTATGCACGATATAGTTTTCTCAAATGCCATCCCCATAGCGATTGACACTGGAAAAGTATCGTTGTTTTCACATTAGTTCAAAAATCAGATATAAAAATAATCAATATGAAAAAAACAAGCTACCTTCTAAGATTCGGATTTTTTTTCATTTGATGTTGTTACACGTTATTCAATGTAAAGATTTATGCATAAAAGACGAGTTGTCGGGGAAACAGATGAATCAAAGAGAATTGCGTTCGACAGTGTTCATTGATTAACGTTGATTATGCCGCTTTTGCACCAATCTACCGTATGCTGTTAATAAAGGGGATCGCGGAACACGTTCTCTCGCACAGATCCGTTTAATTTTGCACCGCTATATATCCTCGCGTCCACTTCGCTACGTATTCTCTCTTGAATACGCGCAATTGTGTATTAGCCTTCCGGCTCGATAAACTACGATTTCCCAGCGAGATAAATTGTGCCTCTGTCTGTATTTATATATCCAGGTATTTCTTGCCATATTTTTTCTTTTTTTTTTTCAAAGCCTCGGGAGGTTCTGCAGTACCGAAGTCTATCTAGCGCAGTCTGTAGTTTTCGGTTTCAGAGGGTGAAAAACTCGACTTCTCGTTCTTCCCTCGAATCCCAGAAATAAGCCCCGTCCTGCCTCGAAGTCTTTCACGATGTAGGGTGCGAGCGATAAAAAAAAAGTTCATCCTTCGCGGGTCGATCAGCCGCGAAGAATTTTTATTCGAAGATTCTCTCGATCCGTTGACTTCCGTTTCGCGACGTTTCTTCTTCGATTTGAAATAAGATTCTGCCAGGCCAGTGAACACCGGTATTCCGCCGCCTTAACTCCAGCGAAGTTCGAAGTTCACTCCTCCGCTTTTTCCTTCCCGTTTTTTCAATTGTCGCGAACGTAACGTCAGATTTTCCAGTATCAAAATACTTCGCACAAAGATCATTATCGCAATGAAATCTTTGCTTAATCCATGCGCAGACTAAAAAAAAGTCGTGCCGAAAGCGCGGTCGAGGAATCCTTTAATTTTCAAAAGTCCTCCACTGCTTACAAAGGTTTATCGTTAGTTTCAAAGGGTTCAACGAGAGAGTTAAAAATAAAAAGATAAAAAAAAAACGACCACAGTCACAAAGCTTTTGAAATCCGCCGATATCCGTGCGCGTGGCCTTCGCGGGTGAAGTGAAGAAGAAGAAGCGGAGAACCCTCCGTGGAAAGAGGATACAGGGGCGCCCCCGGTCGTGCAAACATATCCCTCTCGGTCCCTCTGTGCAAATTTGAACAGGATTCAAACGCGCGAGGCCGCCACGTTTTACTACCGCTTCTGTCGTTCTTCTCGTGCTTTTTCGAACTATCGACCCTTTCGCGCGCGGCCCCGCCGTTTTCCACGCCGGAGAGCCCGCTCTCTATATCTCGCCCGGCAGAATCGCAACGACTCGTCGTGTCCATCGCCACACACCCCGGAGCTTTTATGCGGATTCCACGGTACAAGAGCAACCGGTAGCTCTCGCCGGCGTCGCGTGGTAACCACCGAAGCTCTCGTTCCGGAAACCCATGGCAACGAGATACACGCTTCTGTTCAAAGGCTTTAACGTTCGGTCTTCGTCCTTTTATACACGATTCCCTCTACACGCGGATATAGAAATTCTACTCCGCATCTTTCTTGTGTTTTTTTTTTTTTTTAAATCCAAACCATCCCCCTTAATTTTCATCCCCTTACGGAAACAACTTTTCACGTCTGTGCCTATCATCCCTCTGCAACAGAGTCTGCGATACTTTCGACGCAAAGCATCGATTCGGCTTAAAATTGTATTTTTATCCAATCTTATATAAAATTGTTAGATGGATAGTAAGCGAACACAGATTTTAATTAGATTTGCGAAGGGTGTGTTTTCGTCCTACATACACAATGCTTATTTTTTCGTGGCTTCTTCCTTCCTTCATTCTCTATTTTGAACGTAACACGCGAGAAGAGAGTGAAGACCCTAGATTGAGGAAACGAAGCTGTAGAGGTGTGTATGTGTGTTTAAAAATGAGAGCTGCTAATTCCGTTCACACGCGAGACTATCGATTGGCCATAAATCTTTAGCTTGCACGTACCATTATGTCTAGCCAGTTAGCGTGGCCTACCTACTTACAGTCGAGTGGACGAATGGATTGACGAGAGGATTAAGCCCGAGGCTGAAGTCGCGCGAAACAACTCAAGACCTACTCGTGAGCATTACGTAAAAAACACACACACAGACAGACACTGTAAACAATATAATGTTTGCGAAATTACGAATATTTCTTTCGCAAACCGGTATATTAAAGTATATTAAAGGTCATGTAAAAAATTAAGGTAAAATTAAATGATCGATATATGACACGGGTCGAAACAGAGTCGATTTAATAAACGTAGCATTCGCTTTAATTTACAGTCAAATATTAAATTTAATCTATCCGTTTTGCGGATGAAAACTTTGTGCACACGGCAAAAAAAAGTTCTTCAAATACGAATAATTGTCAAAAAAAAAAAAAAAAGGAATATTGAAATAATTATCGCGAAAAAAATATGGTAAAAAATAGTCGTTTCAGTGTCCTGGAAAAAAACTTACAAATTTCTTGTTTCTTTTCTTTAGGAGCGCAGGAAATATTTTCAACATTCATTTATTATCGGCATCCGACGTGGCGAATCAGTTGGTCGAATCTTCGGGTACGCCCCGCTCGTCGGACCGGTTACTCGGGTTTACCACTGGCAAATCCCGCGTACGAGCGCGGACCGAGCCGGTGAGTACGGGCCGTCGAAGCGAGTCACTGAACAAAGTCCACTCGAAACTTTTGGTTGCAGATAAAAGCGGAGGAGAGGTCGGAGTGAAACATCTTTCAGCTATAGATCCATCAGGCATATTACAGAGGGCTGGCAATCGAGAAGCGAGCAGAGTGGACTGGCGCGCTTGCAGCGATAGCGTCTTTAGATCGTTGCTTGGTTATATCATTTGGCGACTCCGGGGAGAGTTTTCTCTGGTCGACAAGGAGTTTCGCTGCCGTTCGAAGAGACTCTCTCTTGCTTCTATCTTATCCTCCTTTTTTCCTTATTCCGACTTTTCTCGCTCTGCCTCTTCGCCGCTCGCGTACGCTCGGCAAACCATTTCTCAGCAATCCAATTTCTTCAACGTCCTTTCTACTCTTTCGCTGTCGTCTCCTCCCTCTTCGATCCCTTTATTTCTTTTCCATTCGACGAAGTAGACGGAGAAAAATTTGCGGCGGAGGGTCTGTGAATCTCGCGCGACCGCTTTGTTTCGTCGCTACTGAGGCGATGCACACGCGACAGAGTGTGCGGCGGAGGATGAAGAAAAAAAAATTGACGAAGAAACAGCGAGAGCGAAACGAGGAAGAATTATCGTCCCGCTTTCGTCTCGCTATTATACGAAATCTGTTCAGACGGAGACTCGAGACTGTTGTGTTATAGAGTGGAACTGGGCTCGAGAGTAACGCTCAGCTCAGACTCGTGGAAAAGTCTCTCGGGAAGAAAAAAGGGGCCCCACATCTGCGCGAACCGCATGCGAGTGTATACAAGCCGAATATTTATCGTGCCATTCGGCAGCCCCTAAGCACACCGGTAAGAGCCACATTTTTCTGCTCATTGTTCGAAACTACCCCCGCCGTCGCGTGGCAAGGGCTTCCAACGCATTCGGACTGCAACCCCTCCAACGGCGCTTTACTGGGTGTCCGAAAACTGAGGAATCGGAGTCAGACTTAGAAGGTAATAAATGATTTGAAAAAAAAAAAAAAAAAAAAAAAAAAAAAAAAAAAAAAAAAAAAAACAACAACAACAACAACAACATAAGGTAGAATGAGATTTGACTCAGTTTATACAAAAATGATAAGTACAAAACTTGACGATTTCCAGCGGACATCCCTAGCCGATCTTTGAACTACCATGCAGAAGATTGCGTCACGTATGTTGTAGGACATTCAGGTGACGACGTAGAATATCTTTACACTAATTCCAAAAAATATCGGGCACAGGAGTAAGTCGTGAAATAAATGTGGAAAACATAAGGAGCCAAACGTACACATCGGAGCACAATTTTGCATGTGCATTATTTAAAAATATCAAAAGCGAAAATTACAAGAAGAAACTACTTAAACAAATTTGCATAAAGTTTCGAGGGTTAGAATAATCGAGAGGAAGCCAGGGTAGGACACCGAAAACTCTTAACTTTCCAATTAATATAATATTCCATGTAAAACCCTCGCCAGAGGAATTTCCTGCCCTCGGTCTTTCGCCTTTTCCATCTCTGCTGTACGAAACGCCTGTATTCACCGCGGCATGTCGTACCCGGACATTTACCCGGAACACTTTCCCCCACAGCAACATCCGCGACTCGCCAGGGCTGTCGCATAAATCAGCGCGCTTTTAATTGCCTCGGTAAGGTTTATTTAAATAATTTGAACGCCGGTGACTTTGCACACGGTGGCAAAGTCCACTCTACGGCCGCTGCCAGTGGTGCGCGAGGGTGAGAAACCCCCGAACGTCCCTCCTCTCGCCCGAGCTCCGAGAAACGAACGAGAAGGGTGGGAAGCTCGATCTCGACTATCCAATTTCGTACCCCAGGCCAACTTCGTCGTCCACGGGCAAGCACCAAACAGCTGCAGAACTGTTCTACGCTTCGGCGTTTAACAAGCCAAAACAGCGAAAAAGGTAATTTTACGTATAGATATATTTTGCAGGGAGAATGTACGTATGCAGCCGAGCCAATTGAATATCGCAAACTGTTGCAGGTGATTGCGACGGTTGCATAAAAATTACACGGAGTTTAACGCCAGTCGCGCGCATGGACCATAGATTTTCCACTTTTTTACGTTAAATCCTACCCGCGTATCCACCGCTTTCACCGTTTTAACTTCCGTTTTAACTAAATATAACGCCTGGTATTATACTCACGATGTTCATTTCTTGCTCCTGTATCTCTTTGTAAACTTCAACGATCCTCATAAGCGCAGATCCTGAAACAAAAATCAAAATACTTTTAATTACTGTACTGTATCGTTCACTGCTTGTTCACTCATTTAATGAGCTTTCGAATTTTTTATATTTAGAACGTTTCTCTTCATTTCGGATTTTCATCGTTGCAAATCGAAATCTCAGCGTTTTCACGTGGCCATTGAATTGAAAGAAAGTAAACGAGGTTCTGTGACACTGGCTTCGCGCTCGTGGCAATTGAATGGAGTCACTTTAACCCATTCAAATCGATATTACCGTCTCGGGGGAAAAAAGTATCAACACACATACACACACAACCCCAGGTAGAGAAAGGGTTTTAAAGGGGTGACCCACCCTAGGACGCCTTAGACGCTACGCGGGAGATTTTCAACGCGACGGAAAGGCGGTCGCCGGTGAAAAGTTTCGGTGCACCAGCCTGGGGACGATGAGCATTGGAGTATCGGGAAGAGGGCTGCTGGCCGCGGATTCTGAATAATTCAGTGGCCAGCATCACCACCGACGACAGCGTGACGATACTTTAATCCGAGGTAGCGAACGGTGTTCCGGTTGCACCCCTGGAGGGTCGGCCCAGGGTCGGAGGCTTAAGCGAGGAGAGAGAAAGAACACGAGAAATCCGTACGGTCGGAGCGGCGAGGGGGCGGGGGAGGTTTTCGAATGACTTTCTCAAAGCTCGCCAAGTTTTGCGAGGGGGTGTCGAAAGAGGTAGGAGAGAGAGAGTCTGTGAAACCGCGACAGGACTGCGAGGGTCGCAGACGAATCGGGAGGGCCGGAGCAACGGGGAAAAGCGTAGGGAAGAGAACGAAAGCGTCGAGACTCGAAGCTTAAAGCTTCGAGCCTCGATGCTTGGATTTTTTCTCGCTCCGGCGCTAAAGCCAAAAGTCGGAGAGGGCAGAGGATACTTTGACTGGGAGACAAGAGGGGGCGGCCGATGGATAAAAATAAATATAAAAAAACACACACACACACACACGCAAACAGCCACGTATTCGGTGGGAGGATCGAGATTGCCGGAAGCCTTCGGGTAGTACCGAGAGTTTGGAAAAAGTTTGTGTGCTGTGGTGATGCGCGACGCCCGATCGAGCTTTCATGGCCCGGGATGGAGAATACGAGGAAACAGGAGGCGAAGGGTGGCTTAGCAAAGGCAAAGAGTCGAGACTCGGTATTTTTTTTTTTATCTTTCTCTTCTGTTAGCTTCGCTTCTTACATTCATGCATAGATGGATGTGTGTACGTGCGCCAGAGAAGCTGAAATGCTGGGACACTTCCGGCCGGATGAAGGGACCGAAAACAAATCCTCTGAGAGCCACCCTCGACTTTCCGGCGTTTCGCGTCACTCATACACCGGCTGTACGACGACTGCTGTGGATTAAAGCGTCAATGGCTTTAAGAAGAACAGCTCTGAAGGTACTATCGAAATCGTTTCGCACAACTTTTCAGATAAAGCATTGAACCCACAAACGTCTTGAAGAATTTCCCACAACTCATGGACATTGTAAAAACAAATAGCTTTACACATATACCCAAAAACAAATCGTCTTGGTACGGTTATTTATGTACTGGCCTTACGACGTCTGTGGTTGATTAGCGCATGAATGACATTAAGAAGAACAGTTCTGAAACTTCCATCGAAACCGTTCCATACTACTTTCGTATAAACACACTAATGCCTGAAGGACGTTACAATTCATGACGGACCATAAATTTTTGTTTTTTTAATGTCTGCGTATATCTTCCTAAAAAGAAAATACGATGCGAACGGTCGAGCGATCCGAAAGCGGATGCGGGGAGGGCGCTTAAGCGTCGCGGTGTCGTATCTCAACTGTACAATATCGTAATCCTTCGCAGTACGTAAAGCTCGTCGGCTGGCGTATCGGGCGTTGTACACCGGGAGTTCCATAGGTATATCCGAAGTCGGTAGCTGTAGGAGGACCAGTGGGGCTGATGTGCGAGTGGCTGGTACGAGGACGGGGTTGAGCAGGAGCCGGGAAGTGAGGGAGGCGGGCGAAGAGTGAAGGGGTTTTGAGGGTGTAACGCGGCGTAACGCCGCTTACGGAGCTTTGGTCTCCGATGCGGGTCTTCCCCACGATCTGGTTAATGCTCGTAGCACGAGGGTTTACCGCGGCAGCGTAAACAGTGCCAGCAACAACAACAGACTTGAGCCCAGTTGCGTCGCACTTGCGTAGCTGGGACGGAGAGCGGAACAAGAAAGAGAGCCGCGAAAATAGGAAATGGCAGTAATACCATTGGAGACGTACAATAATATAGACGAGAGCGGGACAAACGTGCGTGACTGAACTGTCGTTGGGTCCGGAGAAATGGCTCGTTTCGAGGAGCGGAGAAAACAGTTATTTTCTCAGCTCTCACACCGCAATGACACGTTCGCCGCGGGGGAAAATCCAAAGACGATAATCTTTCTTCGCCGCGTAGACATTGATTCCGTCTCGCTCGCGAGAGCCGAAGCACGTTTCCTCACACCGTCGATTCAGGGCCTGGCGCTCGAGCAATTATCGAAAGGGCGTTGTAACGCCGTAGACTTAAAAAAAAAAGGTTCCGCTTACCGAGGGAAAGAAGGCTGCTACTCTGGTCTTATCAAGACGAAGTGCTTCTCGAGGGTACTTTTAAACCACTGTAGTTTTGTCTGGACCGAGACATGCTACAACGAGAACTGATACTGGGTGAAAGGACTTGGCTGCTGCAGTCAAGACGGACTCTGGACGAGTATTTGGTTGTAGGGCTAATTAAGCCAGTCGAAGGTATTTATTTATTCATCAGAAAGCACTAAATAAACGGATTGTTCAGCAATTATTGAATTATGACATAACACTGCATAACCAAATCCAGGTAAAATGTCATACATAAAAGATGATAAAGGTAAATTATATTGAACTAAAGTTAATTTCATACCTCTCAGAAATAACAGTAGGTTAATTTTTTCTTTGTAGTACGGGTTATTTCAGTCTCCTCGTCTCGTAATTAAAAAGCTTTCTTATATCTTATTTGGAAGATGATGGAAAAAAGAATTAAAAAAAAAAATTACGGGGTAAAACGGGGAACACAGTATTTTGACTTCAGTTGCAAAGCACGCCGGTAAATTGGGGCTCCATCCGTTCGTTTCCGCCCGGGATTTCGAGGGGGCACGGCACTAGGTATTCGCCCAAAATCGCCAACAAACTGTATTTACCGAGCTTCAATATTTGGCACGAATCCCGAGCGAGCGCTGGAACGGTCCGCGGAGGTGGGAACACGCCGAGGTTCTCTTTGGCCCGCGTTGCATCGGATGCATCGAGCCGTTCTCCTAACCTGGGTCCCTTCTTGACTTACACAATTGTCAATTCCGTTTGATTCGATGCTCGGCGCACGCGACAGCCTGACTCGATTCCACTTCCGGGACTGTTCCCATCGCAGTCGTCGACTCTGGGAGCGGCTGGAACAACTGCGAGGAGGGACTGTAACTTCGCCTCAGCGGACCCTCCAGGAGGCTGTTTCTGGCTGCGGAATCCGTCGGCCATCGGGCACGCGCCCGACCGGAAGAACATTTGGCAACGGTACCCGGGGAGCCGCACTTCCGCCGACGGCCCGGACCCGAGAGCCACTCCTCTCCTCCTCACACTCCTCCTCGCCGGCACAAAACCCTTGCAGTGAATTCGAACCCGCCGATTCATCGAGATTCGTCCACAGACCCTCCCGAAGCCCTTTCAACCCTATCTTCACGTGCGCGTTCTCGTTATGACGCCCAATGACAAGCTCTCGTACACACCCCGGATCGGCTTAATATTGTTTTATTCCGCTGCAATGCGGATTGGGGCGAATCCGCGACTGGACCAGCGGAGCTTGCATAAATGTATTATTTCGCGTGTATTCTCCCCTCTCCCCTCCCCATTTAGGCTTTAAAGCAACAACAAATTCACTCACGGAGAGGCAGAAAAACCGATATTTTTCTTGTGTATCTTCGTTGTTTATTTTTCGAGGTCTCCCGATGTTTTATTGATGAATCGGCTGTTGGCCTCGCGGGATGCAGGGGGATCGATCGTAATCGCTGCGTACGCTTTACATGACTCATTTAATTTGCCATCGGAGCAGTTTTCATTGTGATGATCATTCGTGACGAGCCTTGGGGGAAAACATGACTGCGAATGTGTATCGAAATAACGAGCCAACGTTTTTTTTTTTTTTTTTTTTTTTTTTTTTTTTTTTTTTTTTCATTTTGTTCGTTCAACGATAACGAAATTGGGAACTTAAAAAAAATGGTTATGGCCTTGGACACGGTTCAATTTGCCTTCAGGACAAAAGTGCTATCAGCGTTTCATTTAAAAAAAAAAAGCATTTTTACAAAAAAAAATTCAAAAATTGCAAAAGCAATTACAAATTTTTATTTTTTCCATTGCCCTGGTGAAAAAATATTATTCCCTAACCTCTCATCACGAAAAATGAATGAATAATTTTTCAATCGATAACCAGACAAATTTACGAGCAGCGTCTCTAATTAGTATCCATCCTAGTCGAGCAGCGAACTCACCCAGTCGGTTAACGACGAAGATAAATAAAATCAGACACGGAAATAGCGGGGTTGGATGCAACGTTAGTTAGGCTGCAGCGGAACGAGGCGAGACACGAGTCGGCTGTTCAGTACGAAGTATAGTCGGCCGGCGAAGTGGGATTTGAGTTTCGTTGGAATTGAGCGGGCCCTGCGATCCTGCAGTCGTAGGGGAAGCTAAGTTGAAGAGCGCGCAAATACGAGAGACGCCGTTACCTCTCGACTATCGTGCTGCCGTCGGGACGTTTAATTAATGGATCGACACCGACGCCCTCGTCGAGCATCAACGACGTCCGAGTGCCAACGGCGAAACTCTCTATCTTTTGCGACTGCCAAGTGGCGATAGTTTAGCGCATTTTTAATTACCACCCCGGTCGATTCCAGCCTACTCCTTACTAACTATCGTACCTTGCAATTCGAAACAGAAAAAATAAATAAATAAAGTGATTGTAACTCAAATCTTAGTCGTGTATTTTCAGGTGTACCACTGTCTCGCTGAATTGAGCTACTGAGGTCAACGCACGAATAGTCGAACATTTGAGACGATGTCAATCTGCCAACCCAATTTTCTCTGCCATGCCTTGATCAGGTGCGTTAAAAACTGGAAGCTTGAAAACTAGAAAATTTAATTAGGCAGACTAGTTTTCCGACAATTGGAACGTCTTCAGTCTTTATTACCTTCACTTCAGGAAAACAAACCAAGCATTAATGTCAATCAGTGTGCAGCTAAGGTTCGAAGATATCCGAGTTACTCATAAAAGTTTTGTCAATCTGTCCCTCGATTGCCGAATCAAAGCCGACGACTGTCCGACAAGAAACGAAACGATTAATCTGGAAACAATGCTCAGAATCATGATTCGGTCGCTCGAGCAAAAAAATTACGAACGAAGGACCATTTTATCCTCGATGATATAAACGCAGGGGAGGGGGGTGGGTCGGAGGTAATAGGACGATAAACAGAAGTAGAAGATACAGGGAAGAGTCGATACGATGGTTCGAAGAAAAACAATGGATGATGTTCCAGAGGAGTGGGACAAAGAAAAGTCCCGTCTGCTTTCCACCCTGGCCGAAGGCGAATGTGAGGGTCCGTGATGCAGGGGAGGAGAAAGTGGAAGGTGGAGAAAGGGGTTGGATAGTTTTCCGCATCTGTGCCCGCGACGCGATGTCGGCGGTAGAAGTGGGATCCTCTCAGTGCTAACCGACTCGTCGCCCGTTCCTCCGAAGTCTCACGGTCCGGGTTGAGGGCTGAAACCGGGGGCGCTATGAGGGAAGCAGCGACGTTAAGGGAGGCTAAAGAGGAGAGTGGAAGTTGTCTTGAAACAACAATCGTGCGAGTTATCGTGCTTGCTGGCTCGCCTATCTCCCTCTCCCTTTCCACCCTCCAGTTTCTCTTCGCTCGCTGCGTTCGAGGGTAAGACAAACAGTTTTGCGCCGTTCGACCGTCTCGAACTAATTAACGTGGGATTCTCGCGAGCATCGGTCTCGAACGAGTGAGCTCTTCGGCCTATCCCTCGACTGTCGTCCTCCCTGTCCCCCTCCATTCTCCCTCGGTGTTCTCGACTCAATGCAGGAGGAGTCGGTGTGGAATACTGTGTGTAGATCGGCGTCCGAGAATCAAAAGGACGTAATGCGTTCAGGGGGCGAAAGTGGCAAAACGGGATAACCGAGGGATCAAGGCTGCTTTGATACCTGCGAAATTATTAATTGACTAGTTGGTGACGTCAAATTAAATATGTGATCATTATTAGAAAATTGTAAGATTGAAGGGCTTGGCCCTCGGAGCGGAATGATATTTTGTTTATTTACCGTTCAGACGATGTTTCGATGGATTTTGTTCAGAAAATTTTTTACTGCACGATTTCACCCTCGTATCTCCGAGAAAGGTTACGCCCTTTGGATTCTTATGCGCAAGACACGTATAACTGACGCGAGCTCTATCCGAGAAGGATAATCGTATCGAGCGAGTTGAAAGCACGGATGAGAGGTACATTATACGGCCTTAACAGTTGTAGAAAGCAAATGCACGTTGAGGGCACGAATCGGTGATTAATAAGCTCCGAGAGCGCGGTAATTCCATTATATCAAGCTTCGCCATAGGTTCGTAGAATTTTCAAGCCTGTCAGCAATCTCCTCTTTTTTTTTCTTTTTTTTTTCTCCCGTCGATGAAGCCAGTGAAAAAAAGCTACCGTGGGCTATCGATGAAAAATCACGGAGGAATCGGATTTACCTCGCACGATCGATATCCAAGATCTTCGAGTATGAGCTTCGATCCCGCCTTAGCCCGGACAAAATTGATTCGATGGTTCGTTTGATAACATCGAAGGGTGCGTCGAGGGTTCGCTGACCATCGAACGGTGGAGTGCTATCCCGATGAATAGAACTGCCCAAACATCGATTCCAATCCATTCATCCCCCAGACTCTTTCATCATGAATCGCTGCTAATTTCTCGCCGATAATAAAAAGTGCTGACGGAAAACGTAATTTTCACTCGATTGAAACTCGAGAATAAAAGACCTCGGAAAGAGCCTCATTGACCCGTGTATATGTACACATACACTCGTATAAATACATATATATATGTATATACGGAGGAGGGAAGAGGAATGAGAAATGCGAAGACGGAAGCTCCAAGTGGTTATTCGAGAGGCATCGAAAGTCAGCCCGTTCATTCGCACTGTTGCGCAACGTGAAACATTTCATTACGTTGAATTGCACCGAACGGGTGGAAAATCTTGGCGGTGGGTGGAAGGTTGGAGGATCCGTGGCTAGTTCGTAGAAGGGGTTTCCATTGCACAAGGTATCCACGGAGACGTGCCGTTTGCGAACCTCCCGCGAAGTAACTAAGCGAAAACGAGAAACTGGTGCGAGGCGGGAAGGACGAGGGAGCCTCGAAGGGGAAACGAGTTGGGAGGGTAAGAGGGGTTGTTGGCAGAGAGCAGAGCGCATCCGAGGATTGCAAGGGTGGGAAAACGCGACGCCGGTGCGTGAAGGCTGGTTGAGAGGGAAGAGTTTTGCCGAAATGCCGAAGACGAGTGCGACTCCAGGCTAGCTTCGACGTTACTCTTCTCATGTATTTCGTATCGGCACATTTGAAATGGAAATGCCCCCTAAAATGTTCCACCCCGGCCTCCTTGCCCGCTCTTTCTCTAGGAGCTTCTCGCTCGCGGTATTCTTCCTGCGGTATATCCGACGCGTTTTGCCACTGCACAATCTCGTCACCCTTTTGCATTTCTACTCGACAATCTTCTCTCTTTCGAAGTCTCCGAGTGAGTTTCACAGCCAGAGCGCTTTTGGCCCGCATACCGTGAACGCGGGTGTGTGCGCGGACCTGCGAGTGTCGCACTCGTGGCAAAGCTTGCCGAAGGGTTTCATAACTCGGCTCGACACGTCTCGACGGCGCCATCTTGAAGGGGGGTGGTTCGTCTTGCCACTTTAAGCGTGTGCTCGGTGGCGCGATACCCAAGCCAAGGCAGTCAGCGCGTGCACGAGGAGAACGGCATGTGTGATAAGGGGTCGTTTCGTGTGCGTGCAGACTGCAATGTTCGGGGACGACCGGGGGAAAAACGAGAGAGGTCGTTGGGTTGCTCACCGGCTGGAAGGGGGTAGACGAAGGGCCGGAAATACATTCGAGCCTGAAGTTAAGAATTGAAAAAAATAAAGTAAATAAATATATTACAACCCTGTAGAAACTAAAATCAGTGGAATACAAAATGTAGCTCCGTACCTCGCCCGAGGCTGGGAAATATGAAGGGCGAATGAATTATTTTTTTTAAATGCCTTCCCGTCAAGATTTAATGTAAATTACACGTCCGGGAAGAAAAGGGTTGAGCCCGGCGCCTTCACCTGCGTTGCAAAAGTTTAGTTGGGAGCCAGTTTTGTTCGTAAAAAAAAAAGGAAAAAAGATAGCTCCGGGGCTTCGCCCGACTCGGGTAATATTAAGCCTGAATCCCGTGGCAGGTTGAACCGTTTAAAACGTCTCCAGAACGTGAGACGGTGCGGTGCTCGTATTTCCGACGCGAAAGCTCCTAGCGGTAGAGGCGAAAGACCTCCCCGCCTCGCTAGTAGGTAAATACCGAGCGTAGTCAGACGCACCAGACGCATTTTTATTTTCTCCCCCTGCACTTTCGCTCTCGTCTCTCGAGCGTCCCACTCGCTCTCTTCACCAGTCTCGGCCACGAGGAAGATAAAAGAATACGCGACGAAAATGAGAAGAACGAAGATTTTTCGGGTAGGACATCGCGCAAGCCTCCGACGGGCGGAAATCGAGACGAAAGATTTCGGGATTTACCGTGGAGTAATGGGCCGCGTCTCCTTCGTGATCCACCCAGACGATGTGTCCCTGTCCCGGCTGAGGTGTACGGGAAGAAGAAACGAGAAAGTGAGGAAGCGGAGCAAATGCCGAATGTCGAGTACCGTTTGGGGTGGAGAAGAGGAGTGAACGGCAGCGAGACGAGACGATGCCGGCTCTCTCGGAAGTAAATGGGGATTAGGGTGCGAGGAAGAAGGAAAAGTCGGAGAGGTTTAGCGGGGCACGAGAGCTGGGTTCGCGGGATAAGCGTGAGATAGAGCTGTCAGGAAGAGGGATGAAGCCAGCGCGTGCTGCAACCCTCCGCTACCCCGCTACGTATAACACACTCTATTTCGTAATATTACAGTACTCGGCTGCGATACACGTACCCGAAGATATAAACTAGAACGCGGACAATGTCTCCCGGGCAGGATATTATAATTCATACGTATTCTCCGTGTTGTACAAATCCTGTACGTCCGTATAAATGCCTGCTTGTTGTACGCGTTAGTTATAACAGCGCGGCGAGTTCGCGATTTTACGAGCATTGTCCCGCGAGACTGGTGACCTCTCGCACTTGTCCGGATGTCCCGGAAATTGATGAGGCTCGTAAGTAAGCACCCATTAGACAGTGTACACGTTCCCCGATAAATCTAATTCATTTGTTGTCAAAAATAAAAAAAATAAAAAAACACAACAACGAAAGGTAAAATTACATTTTCCGAGGCAATTTATCATCGTCCATCTTGACTTTCTGGTAGTAAATATGAACAGGATTTTTCGGGCGGGACTTTCATTAATTCAAATTTTTTACCCCAGTTATAGACTTTATAAACTATATGGTTTGTTTGATTAATTTGTTATGAAAAAGAAAAAAAAACACCTGAAACAAACCGAAAAACCTAGACTGACAGTTTTGACGAAAAATTCTCATCGACCATTTTACCTTTCAAGAGAGAAAATTGGGAGAATTGTTGGGAAACACTCTAACATGAATTCAGAAATGTTCAGTTTATTTATGCAAAATTTTGGCACTAATAATAATAATTTTGTTATAACTCTTATAAACAGTGACTATAATTGCCTATGCAGACCTCGTTTTGAGCAAGTCAATTCTCACGAAGTGCGTTACCGGCTTCTTCGTTTCTACAATATCCCTTCTCACGTATTCTCCCCGTCCGTCTCCCTATTAAAGTTACGAGATGATGATTGTCTACGAGCCCCTTCGTTTCGTCCCTCTCGCTCCGCTGTGTGTGTCTCGGAGATCTGTCGGGAAACTTGTCGGAGTTACCTGTATTCTGTATTAGCGCGTATGCGAGGCTATTATTTCGTGAAACTTGCGCCAACGCGGCCGGAGCTTCCGCATGATACTTCTCTGTACACGTGTTCGTCGTAACACCTCGCACACGGATGTCTCATTGTTTGATGTATTACAGCAGGCAACAACGAAAGCCACGAGGGGATTCTCACGTGGAATGAGCTTTCGAGCGTCCTTCCGTTTTCTGAGTCTCCTTCGCTAGGGGCGAGTGGGGCAAAAGGGAGTACCATTTAAAACGGGACCTTTTTTATGTCCTCCAAAACAGTCCGTTTTGCCCCGTCCTACCATACGTCTGTTTTTTAGGGTGAAACCGAATCTTGAGTCTCTACGTAGAGTAAAAGTGGTAAAAATGGACCATCCCGATAAATGCACAAATCAACGATATACCGACTGGGTTATATTCCCGTTTTTACGGTAAATGTGCAAATCTGCCTGCTATAGAGCTTAAAAAAAAAAAAGCTGAAAAGTTAAAACGTCTGCGAAACACGGTAGGTATCAACTTTCGGTACAAACATCCATGGTACGCGTTCGCGTGTAACAGAAGCCATTTCGCGGGCACGGAAAAAGGTACAAAGTGAAATAAAATTCAGTGTAACGGAGAGCGATGTGGGGAACGATTCGGAGAGCGGCGAACCAGTCGGCCAGCTGTGAAAACGATTGGATTAAGTCCGTGAGGGCTCGGTCGCAACGGTTCTCGCGATCTCGGTCGGTGCCTGGCTGTATCGCGCGATCCTACTTTAGATTAAATTCCGAAGCAACACCACGGTTAGCCCGCTGGAGCCAATCTCGTTGGCTGCGAGAGACGAGATCCAGGCTTCTCTTGCCAAGGCGATTCGCACCTTTCTCTGTGAATGTTTGGGTGTGTGTGTGTGTGTATATGGATATATATATGTATATATATTCCTGCAGGCTTTTTCACCTTTTCTTCACCTTCCCGGCGGCATAAAAGGGAATGTACTGTATAGCTTCGGTATTAGCGTTTATGTGTGCAACGCAGCTTACACTCGATCTCTGGAATGTCGGCAAAGTTTCGTGACTCGATCAACGTCATTTCGAGCGGAGTTTAATCCATTCCGCGAGTTTCAATTCAATAGCTCCACGCATTTTTATTTAATTTCATCGGCAGCGCGGAAACAGCACGGATACCCAAGATCTTATCCAGTCTACTGATAAATATGCTTATCACAATGAATATATTTTACTAAACGTTAATTTTTTTTTTTTAATTTTTAACCATTTTTCTTTATATTCCAGTTAGCGGATTCCATGTTGAAAATATAAGAGATCATAATGCACGATAAATTATTATACATCCGTCGACGAGATTCGAGGGTCCGCACTATTTCAGGCCATTCCGCTCCGATTTGTCTACCGTACTTCGCTATCCGTGCGAGCTCTTTTATTTTCCATCTCTTATTCCCGATATTGCTTCGGTGAAATTATCGTCGCAGAATAACGTTATATCGCTGCAGGGATCTTCATAGTTGTATAAGCGCTATTCGTACAGGAACGATTTCTCCTCTCGGGCATTATTTATCAAAGATTGTTCGTAACCGGGCTGGGTTATAAAATCGGATTTTCCGAGATTTACGAGGGAAGGAAGTGGGCCGTTCGGTGGCTTCGTCCTTCGCCTATACAATGCACTATAACTGCTGTTGCAGTGGAGAAAATGATCTCTCTCTTGCTCTCTCGTTCGCCCTCTCCCGGTCGAGAGTGAGAGTCTGCGTTTGGCCGAAAGCTCGTAGCCCGGCGATAACCGCGAAAAGGGGCATGAATCCAGAGCCATTTCTCAGAGAGAAGCGAGAGCGGGTGGCCTCGCGTTGCCAGAGGTTCCCGAGGTATGGGCCAGTTCGCAGCCACTGCTACCGTAGCAAATTACTCGACGATGGCAATTAATAAAGCCCGTAATGGCGTTGCTTGGGGACCGCCGGTATCGCTCGCCGCTGGTTCTCCGCACCGAGCTCGGCTCTGTATTACTCCCGGGTCTCTCTCGCACCGGTGTCGGCCAGTGCACCAATGTTGCCCACGCCTCTTCACCCGTCCCAACCCAACTAGCTAGTCTCGTCCTCGTTAATCACCTCAACGAGTGCTTTTGTTAACGCGAAACGTCGTCTCGTGACGTTGCTGCTTTTACACCCTTTCGCCTCGCGGATCCAGCGGCACGTACTCCGCCGCTCAACTACTCGAGCGTTATCTACTCGCGTTGAATAAAAAGGCGGAAAAAAAAACATTTGAAAAAAAAAAAAAAAATACGGCAACAGAGGGCTGGCCGGAGCGCGCAGAGTAAAGAAAAGAGTACGAAGGGCATGAAGAGGCCCTCTGAGAAAAGCTACAAGCTTCTCGGTTAGGAGCGGCCGTGTGAGAGCCGCAGACATCCAGACGGAGGTGAATTTTGTTACGCAACAGTGATTACGCTTTTTCTAGCGCGGAGCAAAGGCGGAGTGGGTTGTAAAATAAAGCGTTATAAAATACGTTGTTAAAATAGAGCGAAGTTCCAGCGGGGTGAAGGAAGGGTTGCTGGCAAAAATAAACAAATAAATAAATTAAAGGGGGCTTCGGAAATTCATTCGCGTTCCAGTTTCGAAACTTTCTCGCAGTTCGAACAGTTGAATATAAAAAAATATTCGCAGAATGAACAGAGGGATTTATGTACTGCATCCAAGATGCGATAATAATCATATCGGCTGCTGAGTATAAGAGGTGCGAATCCCACCTCATAACGTGTGAAAAACGCCTTTTCTCGGGCAGGCAATATAAAAAAAAAAAACAAAGAATGCAAAAGATAAAGAAAAATAGAAAGCCGCGTCAGCTTCATCTGGGAACGGCTAGGTGTGAAAATAAATTTAAAAAAGAAAGTGTCTCGAAGAAAAATGGTGGGAAGAAGCGTTTGATAGAAGGTTGGTGAAAAGAGGGATGAGGCGAAAGACGAGATACGAGATTGCCGAAGCCAGGCGTTTACCCGCCGGTGTTGGTTTCGCAACGCGGAAAATCCACTCTAGCGCGGGGCTAACGTGGATCTGTCAAGGGTTACGCCAAGAGAGAGAGAGAGAGAAAGAGAAAGAGAGAGAGAGAGGGAGAGACGAAGAACGAATGAGGGAACAGAACGAAGAGAAGGATGGGACGCAATAGGAACGGATGTCCGACTGGTGAGAGCGAAATCGTTCGGGTAATCCAACCACGCGCCCCGGGTTACGTATCCAGAGATACATAGATATAGCAGACCGTTAATAGTACAAGATAGTGTACGCGTGTTACGTACACGTGTAAGGGCGGTCGCGATACAGGGCGAATGTGGCGCCGGGTAGGATACGTGCTGGATCCACGGGCCACCGGGCGTTCCCCGCGGGACACACCGGAAACACGAGACAGGGACAGAGGAAAGAACGCTCGTCATTCGGGAGGCGCAAATACTACCCGACCTCTGATCAATGACATTCCAGTGTTTTACCCGGGATTTTCTCTCGATATAAATCTCCACGAATTTCGATGCATTTTTCGAAGAAATTTTACCATCGGCCCTTTGTCATCGAGGAAATGACACGCTACTCGGCACGGGGAAAATATTTTTAGTCGTGAGAGCAAAAGCGCGTTTGCTGAGTTCATTCTCTTGCAACAGCAAAAATATTTGTATCCGCAGCAACCATATTGTCCTGACGTTGGCACTCCCTGCAAATCACATTTTCTGTCCTTACAAATCTAGCGATGACAAATATTTTTGGTCACTACAGCAAATAGTTTTGGTGTGCTATGCAATTTTTTTAATTAAAAAAAAAAAGTATTTTTATGTATTTTATGTGGAAATTAATCAACTGAAGTGAGAGCGGTGGAAAAAATTCGATGTATAGAAAAAAAGGACCATTTAAAAAATGAAAAAAAAAAAAAAAAATGAGAAGGATAATCCTTTCACTAAAATATTGTAATAGTTATAATGGAAAATCAGTCTTTGCAGCACCTTCTATTCCATCTATTTATTCCGTCAAGGAGTTTTTGCAATTCTCTATCAATTGTCTCCGAACTCACGTGGGCTTAGGCTGTCCGCTAGGAGTACCTTGATGTAAGGGCAGCGCGTAATGTTGGGGGCGGTTAGGTATTGTCCTAGTTGACCCGGCATGTTCGACCTTATCGCCGGGGCGAAGACGAGACTTGCGATGATTGAGCACCAGAGCAGGTACGATCGTCACGGTGTTTGGTATCGACTCCACCGATGGGAAATCTGCGGCGGTCTAGCGGTCGATGAAGCAATCTATGTCCTCATTGATATACCACCCAGTCGCATACATATGTATTGCATGTTTGCATCTAGACCAGCCGGAATGTTCGGAGCAGTCTATTACGCGGGAGTACAGCTACCACGTACGTATACACGATCGGTACGGCGACGGGTAGGAAGGAAGGAAGCTTGTCGGGTGGCGCGTGAGAGAGCTCGCTCCACGTTCTGACTGAATTAGGAGGGTTTCACGGTCTCGTGCAGTGAGACGTACGTCGTAATGTGCCAACGGCTTGAACGACAGACGTATCACGGCTGTTTCATCGCGGAATCAGCGTGGAGTAGGTAGCGCCAGTGTGGATCAGACACGGACAAGCTTGTCCCAATGTTTTCACTGCATCGAGAACGAACGAAGCGTGTCGCACTACGATGAAACTGAAAATGGAAACTGGGTAGTTTCGCTCGAAGGAAATTTCTCGGTGCCTCCGGAGAATTTTCGGGAGCGCAACGGACGCTATCGGGAGAATACGATATCGCGATGATAAATGGCACCGGTGTAGATCAGACGATATAGCGTCTGACTTCAATAGTCTACCTTTCTTGAAAATTCCGTTAAAAAATATTTCAATTGGTTTTTGCACACTCTAGCCCTTACAATTTTTCCCGCATTAAGAAAAGAACGTTCCACACGCGTAAACCTTTTCACGTTCGAACAGTCTGCAATCCGCTCAATTCAATTTCAGAACAATGATGGATCCACAAATAATATCGCGAATTCATGGAGATGGCTTATAGAGTGCGTGTATATCTGCGAACGGACGTTGTTCGTTCGGCAAACACTGTACCACTGATCGTGGTAGCGCTGATCGACGATCTATCCTGGCAATGAGGTTGGTATCGTATTGAATAGCACAAAGGGATAGCAGGATCAAATCGCAATTCCGAAATATTCTATTCGATCTCGGACCGTTTCTCTCTCGACATATCGATGAGCCGGTCGCACAGTGGCGTTGGAATATTTGTCCCAACGACGCTGAAAATGGGGTACAGTAGAGAAGGGTGGAGGAGATTTGGGGGGGGGGGGGGGATCTACCAACAGAACACGGTGCAACATCAAAGCCCGATCTATCGTCGACGTCGTCGTGTAATAGTCCGGCGGACGAATTAATTGCGACCGCGATGGTAAACCCGCCGACTCACAGGCAGAATCGGATCTCCTGTGCACGAATTCAAACGAAAAACTCTGGCTTCGACGCAAATGCAGCGTCACGCGGGTGAACGAGATCACTATGATATCGCAGGCTCGCGTCCAGGAGAGCGAAGGGTGGCCGAGGGAAACTCGACTGAAAATGTGCGACCACGGCACGTAGAAATTTGGTCCATTTCGAAATTGCGTGTGATCACATAGACCGTCGAGCAGTCGCGGGAGGGTCGCGGGAGGGTCGGAGCTGTTCAAACGCACACGCGCTAAACCCTTCGTTAACGCCATGCCCTTTTATTCAGATATTCGGCGACGAATTCTGCCAGAGGCATTTTCCAATATTAACACATATTTACAATAGGAAATGAAAAATAAAAACGAAAATATTTTATTTTTTTCTTCATAATTTAAATAATTTCTATTGAGTCGATCGCGGTGCTGGCTGAAAATTGTCTCGAATTTCGCGTAGCAAAATATCGTCCCACGGATGATTTGCTTGGTCGTTCGATGGCAAAAAATTCATCTCCGTGGACTCTGCATGTCCGATAATCACCTTTCGTCAATGATAGAGAATTCATAGTCGACGCACGATGGAATTTCGTTGTGAGGACTATGCGCGATAGACTGACGCTCGGATATTTTCCGACCCTATCTTCCGTCCCGGCGTCCGAAATTAAAATTCCGAAGGGGGTCTCGGGACCTCGGAGGGCCGGTGCGTCCGGGGCGTGGTGGTGCGCCGTTCAACGGCCGTGTAAATGCGCTTTAATAATAATGTAAACGGGTAACGAATGGGAGTTAACGGGCGACCGAGTCAGTGTGAAACGATGCGTTCCAGTCCCGCGGCACGCATCGTGGGGAGGGAGTGTAGTTTGCCGCTGAATCGATCGGAGAGGGAAAATCGAGAGTGAGAGGAGGATTTGGGGATGGGGGAAGAGGTTGCAGGGTCCGCAAACGTGTTCGAAATCCGGAGTTAAACTCTGCCCGAAAACGCCACCCGAGCGTTTTAGTAGAAGGCAATACGCATAATTGTATAAAATTACGATGAGCACACCCTTCGGAGGTCCCCGCGTGACGCTCGGAAATTATTGTCGTCGGGGCTGCGGGAGAGGAAAAACCCCCCGGGATTTTCGTACAGGTGGGTCGGAGTGAGAGTGGACGGCGAGTAGGACGGAGGTAACAATTTTCAGAGGAGAATCGTGCAGACACGACCGAACCCGGTACCCGGTGAATTTTCACCCCGCCGAAAAGCCCTCGCTCCCTCATGCCCGACGCTCCGCATAAACTACCACCAATTTCCTCGCGACATACTTTGAACCTCGTTAAGCGCTTTCGAAACGAATGAATTTACAATAATTTGCTATTAACGAAATTATACCCGGGGATTTTCGTGCGGTCTGAGGGGAGGCAGCGCACGATGGAAATGTTTGTTTCCGGTGCAATCGGTCCCAAACCTCCCACTGCTGCGTGACGGGCTCAGAGACGAAAATTGTAGGCTCGAATATCTGCCCCGCCGCACTTTGGACTACTTTGCTCGGAACACCTAATTATCGGAGCGACAACTCGAGCGACAACTCGAGCGACAACTCGAGCGACTGAATAGCTCCGAAATAATTGCAGTGGATTCAGAACAGCAGCTTTACGCATTTCGCCTCGAAAGAGCTGGTAAAAAAAAACCATCGGATTGATAATAAATTGACGGCGAAAGTGGAGAGTGTAATTCATCTTGGCGATGGGAAGGGATTTGATTCAGACCGTCGCGATAGGGGGGAACTGTCTTTACTCCGCTGGCACACGCGATCGAGGGTTCGAGACGATCAATTTTTTGTCGTCTTCTATATCTTCTGTTCCGAGTAAATTTCACGCGGCTAACCGAGTTTCAATTTTCTCGTTGCCAGCGGTGCCGAAACCGTTGTCGTCCCGGAGCTTTCCCGGCTGCGCCGCAGTCTCGACGGGCTCGACTTCCGGTGAGACGACGGGCCCCACCGATCGAGGGAGGGCCGCTCTCTTTTTTTCCCCCGCGTTCATCGCCCTCCCCCGTCGATGGGTTAGGAAAACCTTCCTTGAGAGGACATACGAATCGATCGATCTCGTTTTCTCGAGGACCAACGAAGCCGAGTGAGGGAGACCGTTATTTGAGGGCGAGGTCGAAGAACGGCAAGGTTCTTCAAACCCCACCCCTCAGCTTGAGCGAACGATATTGCCAATTTCGATATCACTCTCATTTCCACGAGGCGAAGCACGGTCCCCTCTTCCATTCGATTCAGGCGAGAGAGAAAATTGTTGGGCCGAGATGCACGACTGAAGCGTGCATAGAATTCCTGCAGAACTTCGCCAACAACCCGCAATCCCTCCGCTTGTAGCTGGTACAATAAACTTCCTCTCATGAAACAGAACCGATTTATCACTATTATCGAGATACGAGTTGTATCTGAGACCTCCATGTTCTGGGATTCAAGAATAAATGATTGTTTTCATTACCGACTGCGATTTGACTTATTGGATCGTCGGGAAGGTAATAACAGGAAAGGACGTGGAATTTCCGTGTCCCGGGGAGATAAGAGCCCGAGCCAAAAGTCCTACAGCAGAGACACCTGTTAAATAGTTTCGACTGGGAGCCCAGTCCGTACCCGCAAGATCATTATCCCGAGGCGAGAAAGGACACCCACCTAGTATTCCCAAAGCGTTTCGGTATTGAATCCTCTGACCGAACCCGTGAATATCCGGTACGCCTTGCCGAACCCTTCCGACCTTCGTAATCGAGATTGGCTCACCTCGAGGCTTCCACGGGCGACATGGCCAACGAGGGAGCTTCGGGTGGAAAGTTCAAAGTGGAGTTGATACCAGGGAGTCGGTGTGAAAGCGACTAAGGTACCGGTAGCAAATACCACACCCGAATTGGTGAACAGCTGAACGATATTCAACCGGGCAATCATCATGCAGATTAGTAGAATAACACCAATCTCCTCTTACTTCCCAGCCGTCCATTAATTCCGAGTTTATTATTCATGGGATTCAACCTGTGGACTCGAAAAACCAATGAACCCGTTATAAGTGATAGCTCTATCCACTGGGACCGGAATAAAAATCCATTTCTGTTACGGAAAAAAAAAATCATGTATGGAATTTATAGAAAATTTCAAATACTGAGCTGAAAATTCTCAGATAGATTGTCTCCTCTTACCGTGTGCTATGTTAATTTCTCTAAGGTGATCGATTGTTTTTATTGGCTCCTTCTCTCAGTGTATGATTCCAAGCTCGGCAGTAAATCCGAAAGGCCAATGAATATCGTTATTGTCGATCCTACAAGCTGTTTCAACCTACTACATCATTGTCGAACGACGACCATTCACACTGTTCGCTGCAAATCGAGCGGCAACCCATGAGGATATTGTGTCTCTGATTCGCAGTGAATCTCGCATGTCGTTACACCGCCGCCCGGACCAACGACGGAACACTGCAATGCTCCAACCTCCCCAATTCCTACACTATGTCTCCGAGCTCTCTGTGTATCTCACTTCGTCCGCGGTTTCGCCACTAAATTGGCCAGCATTAATGCTACCGCAGCGGTTCAATTTCTCAGGGGCTCTCACTATCCTTACCGCAATCCATTTTGGCTCGAATCAGCGCGCGTTTGATGCTTCAGCTCGGATTACCGCGGTTCAATGTGCGAACACTGCGCCCCCGATGAGATGTAATTGGCCGTGACACGAGATCGAAAGCGGGCCGGCATGAAAGCACTGAAAGAGCTTCTTAACTCCGCAAACTTTGCATGCAGTGGAAGAGACGCGTACATGTAGATGGCCTCGAAGTGTGAGGGAATAAATAAAGCCGGTACGGTCGATGCCCCGGTTACCGACCTCCGGACCTCGATTCACGGCGATGTTCGGCTCACCGCGATAGAATTGCCCATCCCGGTGCAATATCCGGCGACGCGGTGGCGCAAAGTACTTACCAGACCGGTCAACTTCACCGTGCAATGGCTTTACCACTCGCTCCGTCTCGCTCTCTAATCTCGTTAGAGAGATTCGACCCGGGTCTTTGCGGGAGCGAGTCAACGATCATGAAAGGTATCGGCGAAAAAAAATAAAATAAAGAGAGAGACGAGAGAGAAAAAAAATGGAGTGGAAGAAAGGGGGCGACTGAGCTTTCGCGGAGGGGCTTAAGGACGGGTTTAAGAGCGGACGAGCTGGACCCTTATTGGCTTTGGAAGCCTCGAAAACTGGGCAGCACAAGCGGTAACGCCAGCCAAGCCTGAACGGGAGAACGGCAAACTTCGAGGTTGGTCCGGTCGAAGGAAACGATACGCAGCGACGTCGTGAGGGAAAAAAAAAGAGAAAAGACAACAAAGTCCGAGTGAGGAAAATATACGATACCCAGGTTGTGTGTGTGTGTGTGTGTGTGTGTATAATGGCGGTGCCCCGCGTGGGCAATAACGAGGGAAGATCTTCGTCGAAACGAAGGAAAAAGTCGAAACGATGGGAGAGGGAGAAAAGGAGCGGAAGATGATTTTTTTTGAGGGGGTCAGATCGGAGTGAGACTGCTGTGCTTGGCCACAGCTTGCGACGAAGACGTCCCGACAGCGGGGCGGTCGGCCTTGACGGCAAACGACTCTCGGTTAGGCACTAATCAATTTCCACTCACCGACATCCTGAGATCCGCCCCAAGTTCCCAGCTGTGCCTGTCGCGCCAGCCTGGACAATGCTTCCACGTAGACACGAGACGCTGCAGCTGCTCCTGAAAACCAACAAGAAAAAACAACGTAAAGAATACGACCAGACGGGTGTTCGATAAAAAAAAATAATTAAAATTTACAATTGCAAGGCGTAAACATGAATCTATACGTAAATGTACACTCGATCAAATCGAAGTCCGTGAGTTCCAACTCTACCGCGATAAATTGAGTGGGAATCATATTTGACGCCGTCGGAGCTTCAGATTTCATGGCTCTTTGCCGAGGAGAGATCAGTAGAGCGGTAAAACACCCGGAACAAATTGGAAGCAGGAAACACAGGGTAAAATGGCATACGAGATTTTTCGAAACATTCTACCATATTTTCTAGCAGAATGTATCAAGTTCAATGCAAATTTTTGCCGGCCTGTCGCTGTACTTTCCAGTAAAAGAAAGTTCCAACGATTTTTTTTTCAGATTTACTTTAGCTTCGATCTGATCTTTCTCTCAGTGCTGTCGATGCGCTGATTCTGAATTAAGCTCCACGACTGTTACTCCCGAACCGTTCCGTTTGCCCCGCTCTAACCTCACAGTGGAATCCCTGAGGTTGTCATCGAAGTAGAACAGAAAAGCGACCCCTCGTATTCTCGTTAGGGTGTTATGGGGTGGAAGAAATTGGGGCTATCGAAGACTATCGTACGGGCTTTCGTGTTTTCCCCATTTTCTCTACACGAGTTTCTTCGGGTTCGTCCAGGCGCTGAAAATTGGCGGTGTGTACTCTGTTTTTTTCTTCTTTCCTGGCCGAACTGGAGGAGGGCGGGTGGGTGTAGGGTTATCCTCTCTCATAAATACAAGGGTCGTGAAGCCCATCGCGGCGCGTGCAGCTTTCGGCATCAGCTGTAAAAGAAGGCCGGAAAGTTTAAGCGTGCCACGCTTGCCATCCCCGATCCGTTCGGTTTGTCTTGCTCTCCTCTATATCGAAGGGTGGAACAAGCCCCGGGCCGGCTTCGCCCCTACGATGGGTTGGATGTTAGTTTGTCCCGTTCGGGGCTCGGTTTACCGACGGAAGCTCAGGGCAAGAAAGGGAAGGGCTCTCGCCGAACACCCTCCATTAAAATCCACTACACTCAATCTAGCTCGAGAGAAACTCGAGCGTTCCGCGGTGAAAAGCGAATCTCCGACGAGCCATCAATTCGATCAATTCAATTTCTACGAATTGCCAAATGGATTTCGTCAAACGTCTGTTATTCGAGTTTTAACGCGACGGGGAGAACTCGGAGTGTGACCCGACCAAAAAGACCCTTCGACACACGCTCCAGCTACTTTTTTTCACCCCTCTCGTTCATTCTTTGGGAGCGACACGGCGAGTCGCAAAGACTGATCCGATGAAGGAACGGAAATGGAGAAAAAAACTACCCCTCGCGCTGTCGCCATTATCACTCGCTGGAGGAAAATTGCGCGATGGCAGACGATCGTTACAAGCGGGAGAAGACGAAAGCGTCGTATTAGGCGAACACTCGGACGGAATTCTAAATGCCTTCACGAATTCGCTGCGGGTTGACGGCGGAGGGAAGCCCATTCGAGGATATATCTGTAGATACTTTTCGGTGGTATATTGGATGTCGATGCGGGGAACAGTGACTGATACGGTGTTTTCGTCACCTCCAGGTCTCCGAAGGTATATTAACGTCCTTTCACCCTCCGAGACGTAAGAGCTGAATCGCGAGGATGTCGAGCCACCCCTAACAAGTAAAAACCGTTCTCCATCCGATGAGACTTTGCTTAACATTCGATCGAAGTAGAGACGGAACGTTTATAGTTCGAGAATGAAATTTGAAGGAGCGTTAAATTAATCTCAGAGAGCAACAAATGAGCTAAGTTAAAGCCACCGAAAATCCGAAAAAGTATAAACATTCAGTTGCAGTGCGTTACTCCCTTTGTTATAATTTTTTAACCCTCCTCCGTCCAGAAACGGGTGTAGCGGGAGTTATTATTCAAGCCTCGAAAAAGCTCGGAGTGTGTCGTCGGGAGGCGAGAAATAGAGGCTGAAGAAAAAGTTCTTCTTGTGCTTCGAGTCCTATACGAGTAGGGCATTAACGACTCCCTTCCATCACTGAGCCACTGCGTAACTCTCGGAGTCGCTCCTTTATACGTACGACGACGAGAGCGTGAAAGTACCCGACGGAACGGGGGAAGAAAAGAAGGGAGCTTCTGTGACGAGAGCAACCTTTCAAGGGAGTGTATTTGCTGCAACGTAAGACACGATCGTGAAAACCGGCAGCAGTGACTCTCGAGAACTTCGGATCCCCTCCTTGAAAAGAATTTATTATTGTGTATAGAATTTATTTATATATGTATATGCGTTGACTCCCACATTAATCTTTAAGCACGAATTTCACCGGTTTTTTTTTTTTTTTTAATTCATTTCATTATTTATTAATTTTTTTGCTCGCGCCTTTGGAGCAGCTTGCGAATTCTCACGATGCAGTGAATAAGCACTTGGCAGTACGTTGGGGCAGCGTGCACAGCGGTCCGGGACATGCGATTATAATGAAATCCCCCTCCGTACTCTCGTAATTCATTGTCGATAATGGAAAATTAATTAGGATTTCCGTGATTCACGAACCGTTCACGGCAGCGTGTAATGATTGCCAGCCAATTTCACGACCCACTGCGAGTCTCGCACGGCAATACATCGAAATCGAATTGTAGAAGAGGAACTTTACAGCATGGACAATTAAAAAGTAATGAATTCCTTTTAATTGAGCGGCGTTTTCGACGTTCTATCCGGTGATACCTTGGGGACTCGATTGTTCCCCGGTTTATTGATTCGCAGATCGAGATAACTAGACACTGGAACTTCGTTCGAGATTAGATTTAAAAAAAATAATTCTCCAAAAATTATTGATTCTAGTTTATTTCGCCCCGCACTTATAGCCAGCGAGCCTCAGCGAGGAAAATTTTGAGCAGAGAAGAGCTGACCTCCACCATTTCCGTTCGACTTCTCAGATGGTCGTCGGTATACACCGCGATTTGACCGGCCGAGCGGAGCAAATGAAGCTGAGGGCGAAGGTGAGGGAACAAGGCAACCGTAGTCGGGAATAAATAGTGGGGGATCGTCTTCTGAACTGTAATGGAAAAGTTCGAAGTTCGGACGCGGACGAATTGATTCCGTAGCAATCTTCGAACCCTATATTTTCATCCCTCTCTTCTCCTCCTGGGTTTTTTTCCCGTATAGTACCAAAAGACGCGTCCAAGAAGAACTTCAACATCCGCTACTTGATCCCTCAAATAGATAATCGGATCCACGCCCTTCTAGAACCGACGCCCACAAAAAAAAGCCGAAATCAGCTAATTCACCACCTATGATTTTTATTACAATTTTTGGGGCTCGGCGATAGAAAATTTTATGATTAATATCAGTAACCCGACACACCAATCTCAAGGCAGATTTCTCGAGGGTTTCGTTGAAACGTCGAACGACAAATTGTATTGAAAAAGTACGACACCGCCGAGCGAAGGATTCCCGTGTGGGCGATTCGGTAAGAAATTTAACAGCTCACCGGTGAATTTATGTACTCGGTGCGAAAAAGAATTGCAGTGATTCTCAATGCAAGCTCATTTTCTTTACGCATTGCCAAAAATATTTTTTCTCAAAGCATGCACGTACTATCTTCCTTTCTGTGCCTGTGAAGTGTGCGCCGAAAGACATTTTTTCTATCGCGTGCGAGAAAAATACTGCGCGTACGGACAAACCCAATGCGGTCTTTTTTCAGCACTAGTGCGAAAACTTGCCTTTTTACGCACACTTCTTGGGAACGCGTAAGTATCGTGAATTCCAAATTTTTACACTCGTCAAGAACTCCTCTCCTACTCCCTCGCCATTCGAATAACTGTTATAATTTTTTATACAAAATACCTGCATATATAAAATGTCAGCAAATATCGTTTTTTTCGTCAAAATGTATAGAAACACCTGACGGTCCCTCTATCGTTTTTTTTTTTTTTTAATAAACAAAATAAAATAAATAAACGTTGAAAAATGCCTATAAATCAAATGATAAACAAATGCAAACGTCGGTCGTAAGGTTTCGTTACAGCAGTATGGTTTTTCGCTAAAAGCGGCAACTAAGGCAGATGTTCTCGCAAGTAACGCGAGTATACAAATCTATGTACAAACCGGAGCTCTGACCTGCACTCTCTTCACTCCGAGACTTCACATTTTTTTCCACCCGGCACTTTCTACTCGTGTGTTCCCGTCGAATATACAAGAATGAAAACGCGAAATGAAAGCCGAGAACGCGGAGTGCCCAAGTGTGCGAAGCATAAATTCACCGGCTTAACACATCCACATCTGCGAGAATCCTTTCCGGCTGGTAAAACTGAGCGTTTATTTATCTCCGCGAAAAACGAATACATAGGTAGAGGTAAAACAAACGTCGGTGCAACAAAAAACAGAAAACGAAAAATGTGCCTATCTCGACCGTCCGCGAGTGAGGTAAAAACGTTTATCATAAGCTTGAGCGCAAGTTTGCGTTGAATCAACATAACTTAATGCCACGATTTTCGCGATGGTGCGAAAGTGCGGAAGTTGCCCGGTCTCGTTTCAAGTGGTCAAATAAAAAAGGACCGGAAATTTGAGAACGAATATGTATATATATATACACAGACTGCCCACAAGTTTTTTTTGTGCACCTGAAATTTCAGGCGTTTGCGGCTCGAAGGGTCCGGAGCAGGGAAGAACTGCGAGGCGAAGGTTGCACCAGTGTTTCGCCCAGACGGTGGAGTTGGCGGAGGAAATCCTCCGCTCCGCTCTCTCGCGTTCAAAGTATCCGGGGCTGGTTTGTGCATTACGGTATAATGGTTCGCGGCTTTTGCCGAAAAAGCAGCGAGAGCATAAACGCCCGGGCGACGGATAGATAAAGAGAGCCCCGGCGGTGGAAACGAGACGGCGACCCGGTGAAGCAGCGCCGGCATTAACGCTTGTATACGGCAAACGCAGCGGCGGCAGAAGTGGAGAACCGTCGGCGGGGAGCCCGACGCACCGGAGCTTGCGAAGAAAAGCTTCTGCACCCTGGTAACCGGCTGCCGGAGCCGGCAACCCTCCGTCGAGACCACTTCCGTATACCTACTCGGCACCACCGCGGCGAGAGCTTCATCCCTCGGTCCGCTCTTCCGCATACGGAGGAAAATCATTCGAGGGGAGAACGTAAATTTTACGGCTTTAGCCTCCGCTGTTCTGTTCGCGTGTATGTACAATCTAGTGGAAGAATTTTAAACACTTTTATTTTATTATTTTTAAAACGCATGTGAGCGAAAAAATTGAACGTTGATGAAGTCGATACGGTACTGGTGCTTCTGAAATTGATTGTCACGCATTGCCGCCGCCCCTCTGCTGTCGAAAAATTTAATGGGTGACACGAGAGCGGAGCCAAAACGATGTCAATGGCAAAGCGCCGTGAACGAAAAAAATAAAATAATTGTTTTCGGTAATTAACAAAGGTAAAAATCATCTGATTGGCGCCAGTAGCAATTGATTATTGATATTATTTTGAAAAAACATTTAGAAACATTTGTAGAGATACGTTAAAGATTAATCACCTCGACGATAGAAAAAAAATTGGTCTCAGCATTCTAGTAACTGTTGGGGCTGAAGGAAGGTGGATGGTGCGTTCTCGTAACGCTCGAATCAATCCGAAACTTAAGTTTCAATTTTCGATTATTTAACCCTCAACCCTGCGCGACAGGCGGCAATCGATCATATCGGAGGTGAAAGTCGATCGAGTTACTCGGAAAGACGAGCTTTCACGGCGAAAGCATGACGAAGAGGGGATCGTCAACGAAACTCGAGGACGCGGAAGCATCTGCTTGCGAACGTCGCGGTTGATTCGAATCCGGAGCTTCCCGCCGGGTCAGGAACACATATATGCATATATACGTGAGTGAAGGGATGGGATTGCACGGAGCAATGGTGCAGGTTAGAGAGTAAGGAGGATGAGATGCCGCTCTCAGTAGTAGGAAAGATCCGACCGGTTGGAAACGCTGAGCAAGACCGAAATTGCCCCCCTCCTTGTTTGCGGGTGGTCTGCGGGATTCCCCGCCGTACCTTCCCTGGCGCATCATCCCTTATCGTGTCTATCGCTATACCTGTTTCTACGGGATGGTACACACTAACTGGAGCCGGGTAGTTTCGCAACGGTGAATTGGAACGTGGCTGATGCTCGTAGAATTCGATACTGCGGTAGGTAGCGTAAACCATTCAGTCATTGCCAGCGCACAGTGAATAGCATTTTTTTCATTCAAAGAATGGAGTCAAGAGCGAAGAGGTTTTAATCGGGGGATTCGAGATTCGATTGCTTTTGTTCCGAAATCTTGAGTCGATTTGCGGATCGTGACAAAAAATCGTCCAACATCGAGCATTCGAGCTTCATTGATTAAATACGGCTTTTCACCTGAAAAATCCCGGATCTCATCTGGTCGGGATCACAGACCGCTACATTTTAGAATGGAGTGTGAGACGGAAAAGGACGACGGTATAGGAAAAACGAGAAAAACGGAGATCGCGTATTTCTGCAAAAAAGTCTAGAGCAAGAAACAAGGGGGTCTTTAATTACCACCCCGTGACTCTCCTAGCAACCCAGGTTGGCCGCTTCTTTTTCCAAAGTCTCGCGCTCCAGTCTTCGTGAAACGAGATCTTGTACCAATAAAGTTATTTTTTTCTGTTTTTTTTTTTTCTCATATCTCTTTACATAGAGCTTTGCTCCGCTACTCCTTGGTTCGGTTCAATATCGGATAAATCTTTATCTGACGTTTTACCATCGGTTGAAAAATAACCGTAAAGTAAAATAAAAGCAGAGGGCACTCGATGGCTGAAAGAATCTTTGCTGCTTTTGTACTGGGGAACGAAGGCTGAAGTTCCAATAAAACGTAATAGAATAGAAGTATATCGGCAACGAAGGAGGGAGGAAAACCGGACGAAGATAGTGGCAGTTCCCCTATTATTTATATCTTCGTATATAAACCTTATCGTCGAGCTGCCGACAACCTGCAATAATTCTTGATTAAAGCTGTTTTCGACGTTGCTTGCGTGATCCCTCGTACGTACCGGACCAACCCCCAGCCCGCCCTTCGTCTCCGGGCCAGAAAAGTACACGTAAAAGCCCAGTGCACGGGGTCATCACTCGACCCTGCTCGTCGGTATTCGTTAGTGTCCCTCGCGTCGCAGCGTACGTCGTAAATACAATGGATCGAAGTCTATCACAACCTCATTCAACTCATACATCAACGGGGGGAAAAATAATAAAAAAAAAACAACGTTAAAACCAACTTCCCAGGAACAAACGTAAAGGCCAATTGAATTATATTAACAATGGTTTCCGGGTTGAAATTCCTTTGCGCTCGACTCTCGCTTAAATCAGTGACCCATTGTGTCCGCCTGTCCCGATTGTCCGCGTTGACTCCTGCACTCTTTAAAGACGACAATGAAACAGACGTGTACTTTTAACAAAGTTTTCTTGTCCGCAAAAGTCCGCAATATTGTGTTCTCAGACGTCCACAAAAAACAATAGAATTAACCAACATTTTCATAACACGGACAAAATTTATTTGTCAAAATGAGAAGAAAAAAAATTGCGAGGTTTTATATGCAGACGAAAAATGGCTTGCATTGATGTTCTCGGCCTTGCATGTATTTTTTACTTCCGCAGCTACTTCTACGACTTGGAACAGTCTCTCAGGATTGCCGGGATCGCTTGGAGTGTTATTAGTCAACTTCCAGTCCTCCAGCACCCCAGCTTGTGGCCGTGCTAGCGATCGTAGTCAGCCGCACAATCTCCTCGGAGCTCCGCTTAAGGACGTGAGGCTAAATATTCTAAGATGCCACTTGGTTTCCTTGAAGCAAACGTTACGGCACACTATAGCTCAGTGCCATGTAGCCCGAAGCGCGATAGCTTACACTTTGGCTATGGATAGTTATTATGGAACGTCAAGTCTGGTACACAAACTCGCTGCCTCGGGCGATGGGTTCTCGCTACATTCCCAACGCCGGATCAATTAAATTAAGGAAAATGATAAGAAAACGCAACGAAAATCCTTCGCATATCTTTGACGATGAAATATTCAGAAAATTTTTAATATATTTTCTGTGTCACGGAAAAATTTCTCCACCCCTTGAAGTATGATCTAAATTAAAAATTACTTAAATTTAGAAAAAAAAAAAAAACAAACAAACAAACAAACAAAAAAATTATAAATTCTCCACGTAATTATCGAGATCTTGCATCTGTCAAAAACATTTTTTGTGAAATTTTGTTTGAAGATACTTCGTTACATTCGCTGCTGATTCGCTCATCCAGTAGAATTACCGATTCTCTCAGTTCGCGCGAAGTTAACGGCTGTGATCAATCGGCATGGTTGGGCATAGGTAATATCGAGTAGGAAGCTTCTGTGAGACAGCTTATAAAGGGGGTTTGTCAGCGTGGAGCGAGAAACGTTAGCGCCGCGAAGCTCGTTTGTCAAAGTTCAATTATTTTGGCTCTCGTGCCAAAGGGAAACTCGGTCTCTCCGTTTCGTACTCCGTTTGCTATTCCAACGATTTCTACGCATCACGATCCACCCGGAGCGAGAAACATCGGCGTCAGCTAAAGCGTGGAGCGAAGAAGAGAAACGTATCGATTACCATCGAGAGTGGACTACTTCTGAGTAAGCGTAAAATAAAGTGCACTCGGCGTTGCGGATCTGCTATACGTAGTACGAAAATAGAAAAAGAATCTCAGTGGGCGAGTTCGGGGATGAGACTTCCGGCGGGAAGAATAATGGGAGAAGCTATGAGGATCGTAGATGAGGAAACAATCGACCAATTTTTCATTTCTGCTAACCCCCCGTGTGCAACAGCCAGTCAGTGTAATTTTTCAAAGTTTACGCTGACGGACGTACGCATCTGGTTGGTCGAGCACAGTGAGAGGCTCGGCCGATGCTGGCCTGCTCAGAGTGAATCTTAATATCCTAGATGTGAAGCAAAGCTTCGGCGTACCAAGTCGGACGGGCGTAAAATTTTTGAATATCGAATAGCAAATACTCACTTCGATATAAAAATGATAAAATTGCATTATATACAATTATTGGCAATTACGAATCATCGAGAATTGGAAAAAAAAAATTAAAGGACGGTATTAGCGATCGCCCTCGGGTAGTTCTAGTTCCAAATTTTTTCTACAATAGCCCGTTATTTTTATCAATTTTTTTCGAACATATTTAACTTTTCGACGAAATTTATATTGGGAGGTTGAAAAAAGAAGTGATAAAAATGGAGTTTGGTTGCATGAAAAATCTTGAAGGGCCGACGGACGATTGGCTGCCCGGTCGAGTAAAAGGTTATTCGAGCGGATGCAGGAGGAGAGTCTTCGCAGAAATCACTCAAACCGTCGACGGGATTCACGTCGAGGGTCGAGAAAATTCATAAAAAAAAAAACATCTCGTGAATACATACCCGCGTACTTGCTAGTACTGTGAGGAGGTAAAAAACGGCGAACGAGCAATGAAGTCTACGAAAAGTCGGAAGCAGCCCGAGGAAAAAAAAAACCCTGCGCGAAAAAAAGTCGAGGGTGAAGTGGGTTGGAAATACAGATTGAATGAGGTGAGTAACAGGGAGATGCAGCAAGGCAGGAAGTAGAATTTCATCGACTATATGCTGCACGGAAATTCAACTCCCGTGAATACACAACTTCCTTCGTGCTTTCGTCGGAATGCTTGTTAGTAGTCGATCCGCGGTTGTACACTGCAAGTCGCCGCGAACACGGTAAATTCTCCGGAGGTTGAGCTGATAATTAATAAAAGCGGTATGATAAAAATTAAAAAAAAAAAATTACAGAGAAAAAATAAAATCTCTATCCAGAGGCAAAATAAGAAGCGAGCTACGACGCTGGCGGAACTTCCTCATGGATAGAGTCGGTGAAGAAAAAAGAAAAAGAATTCGCTATACCTTGGAAAATATAAGATATTTTTTTCGCTATCTTGAATAATACAGCTATGAATAAGCAAGCAATAAATTTCACCTTAAAGAAAATTGCCCTTTAGCCTCTTCAACAAAATTATAATTATATTTGAAAAATAACTAAATTAACTAAAAAACGTAATATTCATATGAAGAGGTTTATTATTTTTTTAAATACATAATAGCAGTACAATTTTTAATTGGGTCTGTTATCAGTGTTATCCAAGTTTTCGCTTATCCGACCGACCCTCTCCCCACATTACTTCGGATAATCGGGATTCTACCGTAATGACAAAAGTTTGAATTTTTTTTCTTCCTTTAATAAAAATCCGACTAATAGGAAAAAATATGAAACAGCGACGCTCTGCAACCCAGTGAGAATAGTTTCGATATTAACCGGGCTTCAACGATAGGGGTAGAAGTGCAGCCCAACGGCCGAGAACCATACAGATATACGGGTCGCCTCGCCTTGCGTTGGAGGATTTTCGTGGTATGAGAGTGAATGCCGGCACGTCGCGAAATTCCACGGGGTTCGCGACGAGGGGCTTCGGTGGCAGTTTCTCCCTTTGCATTCCATCCCGGGAAGAGCAACTACCGGAGAGATGCCGTGCATACCCAGAAACCCGTCTCATCGTCGAGCCATGAAAGTACTAAGAAAAAAGCTCCGGTCTCGGTGTCGCCGTCGACCTTCCCTTCGCCATTTTTCCTCCGGCGAACCGCGATGCACGTGACTATTCTTTTGATTTCGACCTCTCGCGGGAAATCAACCCAGCTGCGCAATCCCGTTAATGTACGGAGAAACACTAGCATGCACCTGGTACGTCGACTCCCCTAGGTGTTCCGCACATGCCATTGCAAATCTCTTGTTCGCTTTTCGCGCCACATCTCCGTCAGCGGTTCCGATCTCCGGATAATTAATCCACTTTAGTTTTGAATTGACTGAGGTGGGGAGGTGGGTAGGAACGGAAAATGATAATCGAGTGCAGCGTGACGGCTCCGCGTCGGCTTTTGTCACCGCGAACCCCTTTCAGTTTGCTCGACGAATCTGTGTACACGAGTTCACCGATCCTAATTCGCAACAACAAAACCCCTAGCGAACGGAACGGAAGGCCTCCCCTAAAACGTCCGGTGCAGAGAGGAAGAGACGAGGTGGGGAGACGTTGAGCCATCAAGACCCCCCCCCCCCCCGGAGAAGGGGTAGTGTAGCGTACGCACTGCCGTAGGACAAGAGCATTTTGTCCCTTCGTGTCGTCCTTGATTACGTGCGCTGCACCGGAGGGAAGGAGGGAGGGGTTGTTTGCATTTAGGAAGCCATCAACGCTTAATCGCGTTACCGGTCCGGAACGTCGAGAGACAGCAACGCTTCCGCGTGGCGATGTCTGACGGGCGCGCTTAAGATATTCCGGAAAGCCCATTCCCTTTGTCGGTCCGAATCGCACGGGAAAGTCCTTTGCGGTATGTGCTCGGCGACGGTCGAACGGTTCTGTGCTGATGTACGTATGTATTTATTCAGGCCGAAAGCCAGTAGAGGGCGAAGGACGTCTGCTTTGCGTGGAGGGAAAAAGTTTCACGCTCACTTTTGAGGGAAGCAAAGACGAGGTAAGTAAACGAGTCGAATTGAAAACATAGTTTTGAAGCCGGCGTCAGAGAAAAGGAAAGATGGGTCGACCTCGAGAGCTCGAAGAACAGCGTATTTTTTTCCTTTTTTTTTCGGTTTGTAAGTGGTTCTGCTGATTCACTTCTTGAGAGATTTAAATAAGATTCGCGAATTGAACAAACAATTTTGGGCCACAAATTTTTAGAATGCTGTTGGTTGTTAATCTTACAATTTTTATCTCGCAAATAGAGAAATATGTATGAAGTATTTTTATAATTAGCAGACGATAATATTATTGAGCCCAGTGGACGAGAAACATTTGTTGAAGTGCAACACTCTCTTGCCGTGTAAATTTATATTTTTTAAATGATATTCGTAGGTTCTCGCTCCAGGGATACGAGATACATTGCAAATTCCATACATCTCCCAAAACTACTTATACTTTCCAGTACTGAAAAAAAAAAACCATAAAGAGAGATTGCAAAGGATCGTGCTCTTGTCCGTGAGGACTGGGAGGAATAAAGCCGATGGGAGAACGGAAAACGTCTTTCCCGGCCACCCTCAAGTTTTCCCAACTACGTGCGGCTCCGTCCTTCTATTTCTCATACTCGCTTTCCTCTCCGTCCCTCGTGCCGCGGACACGGAAGGCCAGGCAGGTGAAGCGTTAAAGCGTTTCGCGAAAGTTCGAACGAGAAGCGGTCGAGCTTGCGGTACACAGCGCTATCTCCCTCCTCATCCCACCCCGTACTCACCCTTTAGGTATAATTAAGACCAATTAATATTCGCCGCTCGTTCTCTCCGCGCGAACTCCGACTCACCCTCGGCAGTAACACCGAGAAACGAGTGATAACGCGGAACGAGCGTGAAAGTGCCTCGTCGAATTAATTTAAAAAAAGGAAGGAAAAAGTTATTTAAAAAATCGAATTTGCCTAGCGACGCTTTTGTACCGTCCCACTCCCCGAGGACCCTCTCAGTTTCGGGCTTACGCATTTCAGGGGAGGGAAGGGCCGATGCACATTCGTCAGGTATAATTACGAAGGACCGACGGACCCCTTTCTAGACTCTGTCAGGTTAAATCGAAGGCTTCGGGAAGGGTGAAGAGGCGAAAGCCGCAGCCGCGAGGGAGCCCTTATTATACCGTCGGCCTGAAACTCACCGATGCGAGTCCCTCGACCGAGCTCGGAACGCGAATGGTCCCCGAAGTACACACGCACAGCCAACACGGTAATACAACTGCGTATACACTGTTGTAGGGTGAAAATCCCGTGCGTGAAATCAACATTCACGGCTAAAATAAATTCTCCGGTAGATCGTGCGGGGGTGGAGATTGATAGAAAGTCGATGGAGATGCGGGAGAATCGAGAACTCCACTGTTGAGCTCTAAATCATCCCCTATTCTCTAAGCCCCAATGCGTTCGTTAATGGCGCATCGTCCAGGGACACAAGTCGTAGCGCTTAAATGCAATTCCACTATGTAAAGATCCATTTGCATTCAGGTAAAATAGATAAAAGGATGTTTCAGCTATTTTCCCAGTACCGCGAATTAATTACTACTTGAAGAAAATTATTTTTCTAGATAAATTTTTCAACATTGTGAAATAGAATTTCGTACGATAACCTTGTGATAAAATTTCACAAACTTGCGCGACCACAGTACTCCCAGAAAAGGTTTGATCGTAAGAAATTCACACATTCTTTAAATGAATATTGACGACAGAAACGTCTGCCTCGTGTGACTGCACGGAAAAGGAGGACTTTAACGTCCGTAAATTATTTCAGAGCGGAACGAAGTCAACGCATTTTATTTTTATTTTTCACGTATCGCCATCCACAGTCATAATCCCTTGCAACCGGAACGGCCAACAGGGTTCTCAGGTTTGAAGAGGATCGTCGACTTTCAGCGGATTCTTTTCTTCTTTCCCTTTTTTTTATGGAGTGATACTCGAGCACACTCACTTTGCCCTGTTGCACCTTTTTTCCCTTATTCTATCCGCTTTTCTGGTACACTATGGCCTCTCGTCGGGGAGGCCATTGATATGGCGTACACGATGGTTTACTTTTTTTACCTTTTTTTTTTTTTTTTTAATTTTTTTCGTATACCTCTCAGGTTTCAGGCGCTTCGCGAGCGGGTAATGGATCGTCGACCTTTGAGTTCCGTTGAAGTTTCAGGGTAGGTTACGCGCTGCGGGGGCGATGCAGGACCGACAACCACATTATCGCAGGATGACAAGGACCTTCATCAGGGTGGGGAATGAGCTCGGATATACACGGAAGTAAAAGGAACGGGGAGAACACGACGGGAGAGAAAGAGTTGGGACGGTCGGTGGGGATGGAAGAGCGGGGGAGAGAACTTGCGCGGGTTACGTGGAGGAGAAACGTAAACTTCATTCTGGAGGACAATGCTAGCTGTCGGTGTACGATTCAATTATTTTCCAACGGCCGCTCTTCGCACTGGTCCCCCTCTACAGCCATTTCTTCTCTGTCTTTCCACGCAACCCCCGGCGGCTTCGACCCTGTCCCCCTTCGCTGCCACCCCCGACTCTATGCCGAATTTCGCAGACACCGTGCACCCTTAATTTAATTATTCACTCGAACTTTCGCTCTCTTTGTTTTTCCACTCGTTCGTCCTTTGTCCATCTTTTCGTGGAAGAAGAGAGCTTATTCTTTCGCGAGGTTTTTTCACTCGATGATGGCCAAAATTTGAAAATGACGAATACATATTTGAGGCGCGTGTTAATAAATTTTTGTCGGAAAAGGTAATTTTTGCATTTCACTTTTATTCGTTGGTTCTCCATCTTCTGAGTAGTTACGGAGTCGAAATGAATCCCGTCCGAAATATCATTTCGTAGCGTTAATTTTCATGCGCGTGTAATAAATTTTGATCGTCGGGATGAATGTTAAAATATACGGTTTATCGTAAAAAAAAATCTCGTCTAAAAATTAATTCCGAATTGTTAATTATCTCAAAAGATCACGAAGTCCAGTGAGAGAATAGCTGCTGAATAATCGTTCGGGAAAAGTAGTTGGATATTAATTCTCCTGACTCTCGGAGGTGGAACGGTTGGTCTACTCCTTTATCCTCGGAAAATCGTCGATGGCTCGGGAGTGGAAAACCGGACGAAGTGAAATATATACGATATTCGATAATGATCGAAAAATAATATTGAAGAATTATTCCACTCGGCAACCTCGACGCGGAAGCGCAACGTTCCGAACCATTAATATCGCTGAACCGACAAATTGAATTATGTTGAATCCACTTAGGCGTGTACCACGGCATAAACGAACGGATACAAACTTCTTCTCCACCTCCGGCCGACGTCTCGCCGTATCTCGTGGCGCGGAGTATGTACACGCGTACAATACCACTTTCCATTTTCCTCCCAGCCGTCACGTTTGTTCCGTTGACGGATTACAATATAATTTCGTAATTTCCTTTCGCCAAAGTTACTTCGCGAGCTTCTCGTCTGGGGCACCCGCAGCTACAGCAATTTAAATTGAGAAGTAACGAGAATCGTAGCGAAGACTTGAGTATATATATGTATATACCGAACCAAGAAGAAGATAGCGGTTGGTTACGCTTCTTTTTTTTTTTACACCCCATTCAATTTGTTCCGCTGGCGAACGAATGATCGGGGGAATTACGGTGGCTTTCTGTATCTCGCGGGAAACGAATTCGCACCCCACTGCGAATACGCCGCGAGGGATAATTAAAAATGTGAGGGACGCCAATTTCGCGACACGAACGTTTCTCCTCTTGTTAAAGAAGTTCCTCCGTCAGACAAAATAAAAATTGGATGAACTCGAAAACTAAAAAAAATCGGAGATTACAAGAGTCGATTGTTATAATCACTTCACTGCTATAATGTTATTAACTTTTACCTCTGAATCGAAACATGTTAAAGTACTTTTTAAAAAAATCTCGAACAATCTATTTAATATAAAAAAAAATTAATACGATTCTCCGCGGAGAGGATTAAATGGAACGTACTGAATTACAAAAGCGATCGAGGGTTGAAAGAGAAGTTAAATTTTGCAATTAGTTCGATCCGCCATGACGATTACCCGCACTCGCCCGCAAGGTGAAAAATCGTTCGCATTATTGGGATGGAAAATTGGCCTATCGGTTACTCGATCCCTTATCGGGTGGGTTACAGTCTGCCTCGCGCCCCTTGGAATTCGATTGGGGGCGCGTGGCGCCGAGGATCGCGATTAATCGTGAATACCTTACATATTCGTAGCCCATATCGGGGGTACCCCAGTCGCATAACTCCGTAGTATGTGTGTACGTGTACTAATGGACCCATTACCAGTACCGAAAGCAGCTTCGACCCCTCTGGCCGGTAACACCTCTGAACCACATACAAGCAATAAGCGCCTCCGTTTCGTGTGGCATTGCGCGAGTGCTCCGCCGTCGACACAGAGATCGATCACTTCCGGCTAATCAGAATCAGACCGGTGTATCACACCGAAGTACTAATGAACCCTATCGCGTGCCACGAGAGGCAACCGCAACGACAGTCAGCCTTCTGTGGCCGATTACATCGTCGAGCGTCGACTTTGCATCGCGATGAGCGAAACATTCTTCGTAGCATAGTCGAAAGCAATTTCAATGACGAAATTAAGGAAGACTTTTCGTTATGCACGACGGAGCCTACGCGAGATAATAAGTCATATAACTGAGTGATATAATAAAAATTTGTTTAAGAAAATTCCGAAAAAGATTCACGTTTATTCTTCAAAATCGACGAATTATTTTCGTTAAAAAAAATTTGGTTGCTGGGTAATGTGTTGCACTTTTAAAAAATTTATTAGTGAGTGTGTGATACTGTTTGGCAGTGACATTTTGGAATTATTAAAATACAGAAACAATTTATTTTAGCACGATACACATGCTCGATTTTTTTGAGCTCTTTATTCTGTTGAAGAGTGTCTACAATTTCTCATTTCTCATTTTATACTGCTATGGCGTTGGACGTAACCAAAGAACCACCTTAATTCGAATATGAATCACATCCTCGGTGAGCCATGGACCGCGACGAAAGATCGGAAGACTCCGCGATTATTTTTTCTCTCGAATCGGAAATAGATAGAAGAAAGAAAACTTAAGGGCAGGCCGAATGAGCGAGAGCCATCGTCGCCAGGAGCTTTAACCGAGACGAGATGGTACCCTGACGACGGGGTATAATTTGAAAAGTTTTCTCGTTAAATTTCGAATAAAAAAAGTAAATTGTGGGTAACGGGTAAAAAGGCCCATGGACGAGAAAGAAAAAAGGTTCGTCTCTGTCGGGTCGAAGCGAAAGATCGGTAACAGCAGAGTCGAATTGGGGAAAACTCGAGAATGGACCCGGATCGTTTCCGGAAATGCCCGGAAGCGATCCGGGAAATGACTGGGATGAAGGTACTATCAACATCGTGAATCACGAAGGTTTGGAATAAAGGCTTGAAACCTAAGCCGCAAGTCGAACTCACGTGGACAATGACGCGAGAGGGATACGCAGCGATTCGCGGAGGCTCGTAGAACCGCATATGGAATCAGCAATTATCCTTGAGCATTTCGAGTCTCACGAGAGGGTTTTTACACGAGAAAAAAATTAACGAATGTGAGGGTCGGGTACTGGGATTTACACGAAATTCGAACTCAATGACCCTTACAATTTGCGACGATCAGTTTGAACTGCAAAAAATGTCGAAGAAACCCTTACGTAATTTGATGCTTCTGCATAGAAAAGAAAATGTATACCATCGTTCCCGAATACAAATTCGTTATAAAATACGAATTCATCGACTATGGTGGTGTTCTCGATGAAACATCTTCATAAATCGCATAAATCAGTACGATAGACTCTGTGAAGAATCATTAGCGGCGAATCTGAAGTAGTCCATTCAGCTTCATTCAAAAGGGTATCGCAGACAGCTTTATGAAAGCGTGTCTGACGCCTTTCAGTTTATACTACTTGATTTATAGCCGTCTCGTTCGTTCGTTGCAAAAGATTGAAATAAAAGGACCCTTCGACTACTCGATTAGTGCGCGTCGTAGGGCTCGGCTCGCAATATTTCTCTCACAATACGAAACCCATACTGTTGGAGGGGAAGAGGGAGGGGGTCCGGCAGGACCCACACAGTGGCGCAGCGCGCCGGATGGTAATGAAGAAGTTTAATGAAATAAATCGAATACCGGTTACCGTGGCTGTAATTACACTATTAATACAGCGTCGGGAATATCCCGGGTCGAACGGGGATAAGGCTAAGGGATAGCGAGCCGAGGAAGATAGGGGTAAAATGGGGGAGGGGGTAACCAGAACTCCGAGAGGGACATAGGACTGATTTTAATTATGAAACTCCACGGTACGCTGGAGCGGCGAGAATCCTTTCGGTCGACCTAGCAGTTTGGCCATCGCTGGCCTTTCCGCCCTACCTCCCTTCGACCCCTTCCTATCTCATGCATGCGAAGCCACACACACACACACCCGCACAACCGCGCACAAGCTATCACCGTAAATCCAACGGACTCATCTACCTTCGACCCTCCCAGAAGCTTGGTCGTTCTCCCGGTGGACTTTAGGAATTGTTCATCGATTTTCCTTACGGAATGTCCCGAAATCCACGCTCGCCCGCGTGAAACGAGCTATCCAATAAGCGTACATCTACATTTAAATAACGTATGTACATCCGCACCAACGTATGCAAAACGTCCACGAATTTTACCCATATTTGTATTCGGACTACCAGAAAACCCGATACCAATTCTCGTAGGTTGGTTTACTTACGTACACGCTGAGCCACCGAGATTCTGTTTCACCTCCGTCATCTGAGTTTCAATCGTACATTTCAAATTTCACGGTTAAATATGTATTCAGAATGGAAATTAATTGAATACTATGTTGAATGATATTTGCATTGAGTGGCAAGATAAGGAATGTGTCGATTTTCAAGGATCACTCCGATTCTTTATGTTTTATTAATTTTTGTATTTTTTCTATTTGTCATTAGAATCGGACTATATGCGGGGCCAATGTTGAACAGTAGTTACAGCCGGTTGACGAGAAGTGGTTCACCGATCCGTAACGCCGGGCCGCATGGGAATGCATCCGGAAAGTGCGCGCTATTGCGGAGCCAGTGGCTAGTGCGGGCAGTGCGAATGAACATTTTTCTCGCGGCTAGCCGCGTATAATTACAGTTTCGTTGCCCGTCGCGCGGTACTGCCGGTGTTGCCCCGTCGGTGTGTTGACGCACGCGGCGCTGACCAAAGTCTGCCGTTGACACCTCGACCAGCAAAAGGGGTGAAGAGAAACAGGGAGTGAGAGAAGTGCGCGTGTCCGCCACTGTCCATTGTAGGGAATGGAGCGCATGTCGTTAAACCCGATGGCGCAAAACCCTCCGGGGAGAGTGCGCCAAGCCACGCAGAAATTTCATACGGATGATACGGATTCTCTCGGATACGATTTGTAATATTTACAGTGAAATAAAGTCTCGTCAAGAGCTGCGGAAGCACCGAAAATCAATTATTAAAAGGTCGTTGTAAAATTTTATTTAAAAAATTTCCTGACGTTCTGAGATTTTTCAGATTTTTTCCGACCATCACGTCGTACCATGGATTAGGCCTTGCTTACCAAACCGAGCTTTGAGTCCCAAGCGCTCATAGAATAATCTACAAATTATTCTATATTGAAGCAACTGTTTCGTCTGATTTTTTTTTTTTTTTTTTATATGTTTTTATTGCGATCGGTACGGAGTCGAAAAAGCGAGTCGACGTTGAATGTGCTTCGGGAAGGAGTTTCGAGGGTAGACAATGAACCGTAAGAGGGAGGCTGCGAGGAGCTCGTGATAAAATAAGATACGAAATGAGAGAAAGCGAGCCGGAGAACGTGTCTGAGTCTGGATCTGGAGAATCCCCTGGCTGCTGCCAATTTGAATCGAGCCAATGGAAAATCGTTCCGGATCTTCTCTCGAACGCGTTGATATAACCGGGGAGGAAGCTTTTTCGTACGTACACATAGCGGGATGCCGAGGAGATGGGAGAGCGGAGTCGAGGCGGAAGGTTGCAAAACGCGAGGGCGAAACGCGAAGACGTGCTCTTATTCTCTTCTCTGCCTCGTACAGAATTTCGAGAGGGAGCGAGGTGGCCGGGGCTCGTCGGAGGAGCCGGAAGTGAGTAAAATGGGACGAGAGAAGGGCGAGCGCGCGCGCAGAGACCGTCCCGAAGAAACGGAAATGGAAGAATGTGAGTGAGTGAGTCAGGGAACAAGATTTGGAACACGTTTCCCCAACTTCAATATCAAAGTGGCTGGTGAACGAAAAAAATTCTACCATCTCGGGACAAATTGGAAAAATCTTTCCCCGCATATCTTTTACCCAAAAGTGCCTTTGCTGGAGTCAAGAAAAAAAATAAAACTGCAAAAAAGAAGGCTTATCGGTCACAGTCAATTTCCAAGCCAGACGAAAATTAATCGCCTTAACCGTTGAATTGCCTCGAGGTGAAGTAATCGCCCTTGTGTGTCTGTTCTATCGTCATTGACCCGACGACTTTCATTCCGGAGCACCTAACGAACCCGGAAGATCTCAGCGGCGTGTTCAATTGACGAGATCCACGGAGCGACGTTTATTAAAGAATAAATATCGCACGACAAACAGAAGCCATCGGAGAACCCGGGTGGACATCGTCCGGAAGGCGGGTCGTAAGTCTGTCAGTCCTTTACCAAAGCGTCCAAGAGTCTAATGCCGCCTCTGGTACTTCCTCCTGCAGGTACCTACACGAGAAACCCGACGTGGGGTGAGACGAGGACGCGTGTGCCCGCCCGTGCCAGTCGTAAATCTCGCGTCGCGTTGTACACGTCGATATTCCACGGGTGGTGCGAGTAACGGAGCACACGGGACAGGAAAGCTCTCCCCGCAGTGAGAAGCTGCGAAGGCTTCGGAACGGAGCTCGGTGAGGATAGAGAGGAGCTGATGCAAGCCGGAACTCTCGAAACGCTCGGGTCCGTTCGCGCGAACGCCATAAATATCGCGTTCCTCCTGGCTGCTGCGTCTCCGCAGGCATCGCTCTCTCCACTCCGCCATCGAACTCCCCGTGTAACAATCCTCTTGCCCCTCAGTGCACCCCCCCCCCCCCCCCCATCCCGTACACCTTTCAGCCTCGGGGTTTCCAGCGCGGCCTGCGCAACCGTCCAACCACCCCTCTCACTCGCGTTCTCGCTCCGAAGTCGCACGAGCTCGGTCGTCCTCTCGCCGTGACAAAGCCAGATTTAAGCTCCGCTTACGTAGGAGCTTTTCTGCTCCCCTGCCTCCCCTCGCAAAGCTTCCGCCCCACCTCCCTGTGTCCCGCGTGTGCTCGTGGCTCTACGTGACGCTCGAATGCACCGAGCTGCCCGACACCCTGTTTTGAATCCCAATCGGGTTATATACGGACGCGGAGCCCAAGCGGCGGAGGGGATGAGTAAACGGGATAGAAAATAAAAAAGAGTGGACGACATATTATCATATTGAGTCTTATCTACTGCGGATATTTTGTTCGAGAGTATAAATAAGCGTGTTTAATTGCGCCTTAAGAAGCTTCGGACAAAAGGTCATAGTTCACGAGGACAACCTCTAGGTGAGATTTTTTTTTTTTCAAATCGTATCGCAACTGTCACATTCGTGAAATTATTTTGGGAAGACCTTCGTTTCTTTTTAACTGATTGCCTCTCCGGCTAAATACATTGAGATTACCCACTCTGGCGTCCTTAGTGTTTGTCGAAACAGCAAAATAGTACTCAACCAAATTTGGAATATTGATTCTCTGTGCGAAGATTCCGGTTTGTGATCGAAAAAATTAAAGCTAAAGTGTAAGTGTTGGTAGATAAACGAAATTTCGATGATTAAATTATTGATTCGTGACTTTTTTTCGTTGGTCCTTGTATTTTTGTCAATACGATAATACGGAAAAATGTATAGCACTCAATGTGAAAATTTCGTACGATAAACGTGCGACAAAACTTCTTTGAGCCTGTGATTGAAAAATGGGGATGAAATTAATTTAGCAACAGTGTGGTAAAAAAGGAAATTTTCTGTGAGCATAAGAAGGCAAGCAATGGGCGCGAAAAAAAGAAAGATACTAATCGAACAAATCACCCGCTGTCCCGTTGGTTTACTCTCGAGATCCAGATGTCGAGTGTTTATTCGTCGCGGCCAAGCATCGAGGGATGCTTCTGGCAAAGATATATACGCTTCCCTATCGAAGTACGAAAAGCCTCGCGAAGGCTCTACAACTGATCGAACCGGGGGACCACCTCGGCAGTTTCCTTGCAGCACAGAAGGTTCCTTTTGCTCCGAAACGAGGAAAGAGCGAAGTCAGATCAACGGTGGAATGAGATAGAAAGCAGAACAGAATTTGAGACGAAACGAGAAGGAGAAAGATCGCTCTCCGCGAAACTTTGACAAACTGACACTCGATTCCGAAGTAGGACTCGAGGGACGATACAAAGTTTGTCCTCTGCCCCACACTCCGCATCCGCTTTCTCATCTACTTCCTCGATCTCTCCACCTATATCTTATTCCTGCCTCGCTGCCCTTTCACTGTTGTACGTACTGAAAAGCCATTGAATTCACTCACCATGGAGGGCCTTCAGGTACGCTTTTCCAGCGTTGATCAGTTGCCTTGCACCCGGATTGAACTTATCCAGAATATTCTGTAACAATGAACAATAAAAATCAACAAACTTTTCATTTGTAATCAAGGAAAGTAGAGTCGGAAAATGTCAATAGAATATAAATGGTGGTAGAAGCGATGCGAAGGTACCTCAAATTCCAAGGCACGTTATATAAAGAAATCATCTACCGAAGTTAATGTCGATGTTGAAAAACCTGAGAATTGAATTTACATATCGCTGAATTTACATGTTTATGCTGATCTGACGAATCTGACACGAATTTTAGTCACACATGAATATTTAATACGAACACTTAAGTTGAATGTGAAGCGTAAATTTTTTCAAGAAATTCAAGAAGATGGAAATTTCATAACATTTTCACGGTTCAATGGAGTTGGATCGATTAGTATAAATTGTAAGTTTAAAGATCATCGTTTATTAATTTTAAGTAATCATTAATTAACACATCACATATACGGTCTGCGAAAATTCAGCTTGATCGCTCGAGACGTTTCCAGGTTACAGCAGTTTGTCTCGTTTCTGATTTCCACACATGTATATCCTTTTTTTAAATCCGATGTCCAAAAAATCAAGTCTTCGAAAATTTCGAACACGTTTCTATTAAAATCTTGCCTACATTTTCCCCCTTCTTCAAAACTCCGTCCATAGAGAAGTGAAAGGAACCAAATTTATAAATGGCGCTGTCCACTTTTCGGGAGGAGCTCTAGCGACGACGAGTTCCAGAATCTTGTCTTGGCGGACGTAAAGAAATGAAACAAGACTCGTCTTTTGCTGCTCGATTCTGCGGAACGAGCTTGTTTAGTATTAACAACTAGCCGGTATTCGCCCTCTCGCTTTCAACATCAGAAATTCTAAAAAAAAAAAAAAAAAAAAAAAACCGGAATGTCTTAGCTCTAGCGCTGTAGTGTGTATGCCGTGAGATATTCTCGCGAAGTTTTCGCGCGGGAAATACGGAAAGGAAGCGAGAGAGAGCGTCTCGATCCTCGTAGATCTTCGCAGTAGCGAAAGGGTAGAGGGAACGTTACGCCGTCAGAGGAAGCGCCGTCGGCATTCTTGCTTTGAAGGTACACGTCGTTTCTCAACCTTCCCCGTTGTCGTTCTTCTTGGCTTCGTTGTCGTGCCCGAGAGGGAGAGAAAGAGAGGAACGTCGATGAAAGCTCGCGCAACCCTCGACTCTCCGGTTGCTCTCGTGTTCTCTCCGGAGGAATTCAGAGCGCGGCGCCTTCGGCGACCGAACGAGAAGACGACAATGCCGACGACAAAGACGTCGGAAGAGACGCCTCAGGCGCCTAAGAGTATTTTCCAAGAAACTACTGAGTCAGGCTCGACAAGCTAGTTTGCCAACGGAAGATCCACATCGTTAATTACCATTAAATAACTTGAGGCCGATTGATACATTTTGAATTTACTTGCGAATCGCGTTTGCTCCGATCTAAGAGTCCATACAATTGTAGAGGGGATAATGGAGTAAAAGGGTCCTCGAGGTGTCTCAAGGAGGCTTAGGTTTGCCGGAAACGTGACGGTAAACCGAGCTTAATTCACCCGACAGTTAACGATCGATATCCCGACCGCATCAACATCGGCGAACGACACGCGGAGTTTTGGGCCTGGCGGGGAAAGGGAATGGAGGGTCGCGAAGACGATAGACGGTTCAACTTTGGCAAACGGTAGCTATAACGTTCCAAAGTGTATATACTGAAGATAAGAGCGAGAGAATCGGTACATTTGCAGCCACGGCCGAGATAGAAGACGCTCTCCTGGTAAGAGGTTTGCCGAACAATGCAACATCCCGCGCTACACGTAGCTCTCATTGGACGGAAAGGGGAGAATCAATTCGTCGTTGAGAAAGGGGGTAGGAAACTGTGCACGAGTATTTGCGGCCTGGAGAGTCCTCCGGGAACGTCTATCGTGTCGAGACTGCTCCGGTGAGCCAAATTCCGGATGAGCCGGAGTGCGCCAGAAGTAACAGCGGTTGCCGATGGAACATCCTGCAGAGTCTCGAATGTATCTCATTGCGGAAACGCGCACGAATAACAAAGTACAGTGAAAAATTAAAGACATAGTGACGTGAGGATGGAAAAAATGTCAAATTTTAATTATTGCAACTTTTAGAAAACTCTGAACTATAATTGTGAATTAAACTGCTGACTTTGGAATTTTCAGAAAATTATACTATACGGAGTGGAATTTCGGATATTCGAAATCTGTTCGACACGCATTCTACATCGGATTCTGTATGGCATATGAAATATTTATAAAACTAAAAATTCCGATTCAATCCCAAATCCCATTTCGGAATCCACGTTTCAAACGAAGAGAAAAATTGTTTTTCCATTCGAATGGAAGTGAAAGGAAAAATGTCATTACCGTAACAGAATACAAATTTGTGTAATTTGATTGCGAAGACCGCGCGACTGTGAGCCGGTTGTTTAATAGGAGTAATCAATTTGATTCTGAAAACCGCATCACCGACATTTCGGTGGGCGGCCGCGTTAATGTACTATACTCCAAGGATATTACGGAAGCCTCGAATGGCTGGCGTGAATAATTCCGGAATGTTGATTCGAGCTCGAAGCTCATTGTTCCGTATTCGAGCAAAGCATCGTCGTCATCCCCATTTGCAGTTGAGGGGACGAAAGGCCTCGATTGTACATTAGGATCGACAGAGCGGTCGCCGATGCAAGCTTCGAACCTTCGCTGTTCGTCGGGCGGCACGACGTTTCAATAATACCGGTGCGCGGAAGAGGATTCCGGCGGCGTCGGCGCTCAAAGAACCCATTCCCCGATTGTATATCCGTCTCCCCCGTTAACCCGGGCGTATGTTGTATCGGAGAAATGCGAGGGATGTTACCGTTGGTGCCGGACAGAACGCATCTAAAGCCCACCGAGTCCCTCCGCATTGCAAAGTACAACGCGCTCGAGGCCCCTGCGGCGAAGCTTTGCGCTACGCACAGGGAGATCACACAGAGCCTCGTACGAATCACGCTCCAGCTTCGGACAATTGGAGACCTCGCGTGTAAACAATCTCCCGGTTTGAGAGCGTATAGCTGGGAGGGGGGAGGGGGGGGGGGAGGGCCGTCGCAGTAAATTTCACTCAATTTCTCTAATTATCACCTTTCCGGGCAACAGGATAGACCACAGCGAAAATATGGATGTGAAAAAAATAGGTATTTAATTTGTTTGATCTCGGTAACTGCTGGAAACAATATTTATTTTTTTCAGCTCTAAAGGAGTTTCCATTGAAGAGCTCCAACGAAATATCTCTAAAGTCATGTTAATAACGGACGTAAAAGTAAATTCCGCTAAATTTCCGCGATTGTCTGTGGATTTAATGTGCAGGACTGGAAGTTTCGATGCAAAAAGTACGTCAAATTTAATATGCAAGACTGTCATGAAAACCGAATGGTCTTTTAGAGCGCACTTAAAATAAATCGTTGGCATTGCAGTTGCAATTTCATACCGAAATTAAAATTAAGTGTTTCTAAAGTTAAGTGTTTCCAATTTTCCATTATAATTGTACTGCAAATTTTGTACACGAGTTTTTTCATAAAAACTTCCAGTGCCGATACATTAAATTTCAATTTTTTTTTTCATACAACACGTTCTAAGTTGCAGAATAGATTAAACGAAAAATGGAAATGTTGAAGAAAAGCGGTACCAATTTGTCTCTTAAAAATATCGGTAAAATATTCGTTTCCATTCCGACTCGAATCGACGCGAATAAATATTGCGAAACGTAATGCATCTGCGCAGAAGCGTTACCCAATTGAATGGTCTTCACGCTGATTTCTGTGAACGCTAAGTGAATGAACGGATGAAGAAAGAGCGGCGTGCGAGTGTGCGCAATAAAAGGCAGGCGAATGTTATTGAGGAATAAAGGACAGGACATGGTGAAAGCCTTCCAGACTCCGGCCGGACCACCGATCGTGAAACGCGTTTGCAATAGCGGTAATAAATACATGCATAACGTACACGCATACACGAGCGTGGAGCTTATGATTGAAGAATGTGCGTGAAGGTGAACGTTCGATTAGTGGACGTTATGAGCGACGTGACAGACGTGTGTGCTTCACGCAAATTTAATATAAGAGCATGTGGGAGCGCATTGTGCGGTTTGTTCCTTCGTGCACACATTACTTCAATATTTGCGCATAGATCGGGCATTACATTGCGCCATAGCTGCTAAGAAATTGCGCAACAACGGCAGGCCAACGGTTGCATAGCTCGACCCCGGCGAAAGATTTTTTTGCATCCGTAAAATATTCACGAACCAATAATCTCACCGTCCGCTCAGGATCCCGCGATCCTCTCGGCGCTAAACGAACGCGGCTTTCGATTGACGATGAACGAGAGATGCCGAGGTGTCGAAGCGGAAAACCACTCGTCAAAAAGTCAGGACCTCATTCCGGAGGAGATTACGGGAGGCAGAACGATGCTCTGAAGCCTCAGACGGACTTTCTAGATAGGATGTATTTTATTGTCCCAACGTAATAACCCGCCGGAATATGCCTCGTCATCGTAATTGCTGCTTCGAGGTATCAGCGATTAGGCATTTATTTTCAAAGTCAACAGGTTGTATGAATATATAATGTCTTTTTCTTTCTGTTCCGAGATCATCGACCCCGGAATGTGGCGGTCACCGAGAGATCGAGAGAGCCGGCTAAATAGTCGAGCGAGCATTTCGATGTCCATTCTGAAAGAGGATGAGACGGTGAGTGAAAACGGTCGAATCACTCGAACGATGTCGTAAGAAACGAGACGGAAAGCGATCCGCGCCAGTTAAATGGATTTCTTTATTGCTCACGGCCTTACGAATACCCGTCGATCGTTACGTCTGCGCGGGTGGTGGGTCAGAGTTTTATCGAGATGGAGCTATGAGGAAACTATCCGCAGACTCATCGACACTCATGCCATCAAACTTTTACACCGAAAAACGTTTAAATAGTTTGTTTGTCAAAACGACTTCGATCGGACTTTTATGTCGAGAGTGTCCTCAAAAAGCTGTATTAGCCGACGGGAAATTAATTTTTTTAATGAAATAATAATACAGTGTGATGATTTCTCAGAGAAGTATTGAGATTCTGTTGCGATTTTGTCGGTAAGTGAGATAAAAATGATATTTTTTAAATTCTTTAAATCCTGAGTGAAGATGGAGCAGCCAGAGCTGTGGAAGTGCAAGTTCATCGGTGGCGTGACGATTGACTAATAAGCGTAAAGATGAGAACTCTCATCGATCTTGATCGCCGGAGGCCACACCCAAAGGATGACCTGCTCTATCGTTGCGACTTCCTGACACACGAGTTATCATATATACAAGCCAATCATCTCCTGTATCTCAATTACTTAAAAAAAAAAAAAAAAAATTCCTTCATCCCTTTTTGTTTCCTCTCTTCGAGATATTCCTGGTGGACGATTAAAGCCGGGCCACCGATCACGCGAACCGCGCGTAAATTAGCGGTACAGTATATGCCGTTGCTTTCCGTTATTCGCACCCAACACGACGAGAGTTTCTCCACGTTCCCTCGGACGACACCCGGGAGGGAGAAGAAAAATGTAGGGAAAAAAAGGACCACGAGAAGGAAGCAGAAGAAGAAGCCACAAGAAACGAGCTCGGCGTTCGATGAGCAATGGAGCTACACGTTGCCGAGCGTCAGCGATAAGAATCCTCGAAGCGTAACATTCAGCCTTATAAATTAATAAAAAAAAAAAAGGAAATAAGAGATGCCAGATGAAACAACACCGACGATTTGTTACGAGCTAACGGTCGAGAACTGTCGATAAAATTCAGCCCAGCTCCGTGTATACTTTTTCTAGCGAATTTTTTACTTCCAGCGAAAACTGATTATTTTTCCCGAAATTTGAATTCACGTTTTAAGCATGCTATAAATTTCCTCGATTTGCGGCTCGCCTCGCCGCGACCGCTCGGGGTTTATACATAATAGCGATTTCACGTAAATTCGATCAAATTCTGTGGTTGAAATTATCTATACACGTCATTTTCAGTGAATCGATTTTCAGCCGGTAAACTTTTTTTTGCCTATTTTTTAAATCGTGATGGAAAATTTCCGTGAGCTTTTTTTTGTACTGGCGAATTTTTAGCTTAACCCGCCTCCCTCCGCTTCAAGGTGGCTGCAAAAAAAAAGGTTGAATCTTCGTCTACTTTCTCAACCGCAGTGGCCGCACGGTATCAGAATCGCCGAAGTGTTTTGCCCGGTAACAACCAAAAACACTCTTCGCGACCCCATTATCTTCGTTCGCACCCCAGCACCCTAGCCGGAGTGTTGGATGGCCTGCGGAGTTGGTGGGAATAAAAAAGAACAAAAATAAATGAGTTGGTAAAAAGGTGACGGCCTCGATATACAGAAGAGAAGAGGGGCACAGAAGCGAGCACGCGAACACAAGAGCGAAGAGTATTGGAATGAGGAAAACGAGGTAGAGCCGGTGGGAAACCGCGCTTCACGGGGCTTAAATTATTTAGGAGAATTAATTATTTCACGGAGAGTGTACTCAGCGAAACCTGGACCAAAAATAGCCCCTCTTGCCGTCGATGGGTTCGAGCACTTCGTCAATTCTGCTTCTCTTCTTTTCTTTTTTTTTTTACCCGAAGAAATAAACGAAGAAGCCAAGTGGAAAAAAAATATCGGAGAATAATGTGAAATGTGAAAAAGTGGATGTTAGTTCAAGATCCGCCCAAAAGGGTTGAGAACCTTCTCGTCTAAAAAATGAGGACAAATCACCCATATCCAGAAAAAAATAAAAATAAGAGAACCGAAAGAGTCAAGTCGACGAACCCGTTGGCGATAGAAAAATGTACTCCAATCTTCTAATTATATTAATCTCCGTGGCGTCCAAAATGTTATCAATACAATTGCTGGAACTGAAAATAAACAAAATCCATTGGTGAAGATTCGAATTCCAAGGTACATTGTGGGTCTCACTTTGAGTACATGTAACATGGGAGGCGTCTCCGGAATCCATCCGGTACCGTTAGCCACGGCGAGGTGATCGAGCCTTGGCTTGTTCAACGCTCCGGCGTTCTTTTCGTTGGAAAACCGGTCGCTCGCTTCCAACGAGTTTCGGGCTGGAGCCCATCATCGCATTGCGCATGCGCGTATGTGCCATGTAAACCTGAATGAGTGCCGCACCCCGGGAGCGACATTGAATTGAAAGCTGGTTCTCCGTTCGAGTACCAGTTTGAAGATAAACAATGAGATAACGAGGAGAACAATGCCTCTCGATGAGAAAACCTACCGCTCCGACTCTACAAAATTCTCCTACAACTCGGCACCCATGCATTCCGTATCGTAGCGTCTGGTCCAGTTGCACCCTTTCAATGGCCCACTCGCGAAATCGTTGCCTATAGAAGCGCGAAAAAAAAAATACATCTCCGTCCAGTTCACACGGAAGGCCCGACGAACATGTCTCGTGGCGCGGCTTCGCCTCCGCGTCGTCCGGATACCAATTTATATTCCACGATATTTCAGCATCCAGTGCCAATTTGGCGAGTTCAACGTGTCCGGAAGTGGAGTGGTGTCTCCGGCGGGGAGGAGCGGAACCGATTCAGAAATTTCCTCGGCGGACCATTGAGAACGCGGGCAAGCGAAGATGCCCGGTCGGATAGGACCGGTCCTGGACGAGCATAAAATAGGTCAACGGGTACAGCGCGCATGCATGCGCGCACTCGAATACCGACCGGCCACTGTGGCATTCGTTCGTCCACCGAAACGTTTCGCCGATGGCGCGGAAAAATTTCTTGTTATTCGTTGCACGAACGTCTCTCTCGACCACTCGAATGGCAATCGTTACAGGCTCGGCTGCGTTCCCGATCGGGAATCGAGCTATTGTAGGGAACCGCGTGCACCGAGAAAATTGACCATTAAAATGACGTGAAATGAAAGAGAAACTTTTTTGCCAACCGTAAGATTTGCTCAGCGCCAATTAGTTCGAGCTTTAAGTGAGATCCTTTTATTTCTTGCGACTTTCTTACTCCTGCGCAGCTAAGCAGCGAGTGGAGTTTAAAGGTAAAAAATTATTCATGATGAAAAAAAAACAAAAAAAATTAGCACACTTCCACGCGGGGATAAAATCCGAGCTTCGAATGCGATTTATAGTCTCCTTAGGGTTAGAGCTTGGTAAAACGATGGTTGTCTGTACAAAGAAAAAAGAGAAAAAAAATAATAAAAAATATAATATCATGAGTCACCGAAAAAACAGTCCGTTTTGCTCTTCTTTCCTCTAAACAGTACATTCTCACGCTGACGTATGGTAATAAATTTTTTTTTTTTTTTTTTAAAGCAACAACTCGTGTCATCGCGTAGCCCTCAAACGTATTCAGTTATACCGTTGATCCGTGTGTCAGAAATCACGGGATTCGTTACTATGGAGCAACATTGCCGTGTCCGACGAGAATGGCTGGAGCAACGAAAGCCCGAGATGTCCCACTTCGGGGACGAACCAAAATGCCTACCGGACTGTTCTGGCAGATCGGTGAAGAGAGTTTGCCTCGTCGGACAGCGAGTAGCGAGTGCTCGAACGGACAGTCGCATTTCCCGCGAGACTTCGTTCCAATTCGCGAGTCGGTCTGCCCTCGACTGCATTTACCACTGCGATATGCATCGCTCTCTCGGCTGCATCCCCGCGGTCCGCGCTCACCGCTCCTCGGCCGCACCGTTAATTTAACTCCGTCGATTTATAACTTAAGCCAGCTCCATCCAACGTCCCGAGAACTCGTGCGCTACGATCTTCTATCCCCGATTTCTCCAGCCGTTCTTACACACCGGCTTCCGCAATATCTAAGCGTGCATAAACTACAGAGCGAACTGCAGTCCCCTCGGTTTCTGTTCGGCTTTGAGCAACTCCCTCGTGCCTCATCGCTGCTCCGATAATTCATCGAACGCGCTTCTCCCAACCGGGAAGTACACAGAGACCTGCTCCATCCACATGCCGATGAAAGGCTTTTCTCTCTCCGGACAGAACACCGAAGCTGTAATTTGTTTTGGCTGAATTGTTTCTCTTCGTTTCGGCCTATGCGCTTTGGAATAACGGAGAGATAAAATACAATTTAAAAAAAGGAAGAAATTTCAGCCTATCCGAGCGGGACAGCGCGAGAAGTGCCGGAATGGAATTATTGAGGAACGGGCTTTCCGATAATTCGTCGAATTGAATTTATACCCTGTCTGCTACCTATTCGATCCCCTCTTATCTTTTTTTCCCTTTCTTTTGTTTCCTTTCCGGATCTGCTTTTTTTATTTTTTTTTATTCCTACACTCGTTCGGGCTGCAGTTTGGGTATCCGTCGACCTGCACTGGCTTTTTTCCCTTCTTTTCCTTTTTTTTTTTTTTCCGTGTCTCAACTCACTCATGCATCCGGGGTTCAACACAAGCTCCTCTACAATTCTATCACGTAGAGGAAACTTCTCCTGCGGGAGAGATAAGCGAAGGACGACGAACGCACCTTCGCCACCAATCTCGAACTTAACTCGATATTTACGCGCCGAACAGAGAAAAACGCTAGGCTTCTATGTATATAGTGGGCGGGAACGGGAAGGGGGACAGAACGAGCGGACCATCGATTTAACTCCGTCGATTTACGGCCGACTTTCTTTTCATTCCTCTTTTGCCATTCTAAGGCTTTTTCTTCTTCCTCATCCTGTCTTCTTCCTTTTACTCAATGGCAAGTTCGCAAATTCGGGCAGGGAAAAGGCCAGATAAAATTCGAGCTCGACTCTATCGCTACGATTCATCGGGGGAAAAAAAAAAAAAAAACTTTCTCAACTATTATAATTAGGCAACTTTGGTCACAATTCACATGCAACCTCAAGGAAAAAAAGCTCGAGCTATTTATACCGAGCTACGTTTATGAGCTTGCCTAATCGCAATTCGCTGGCTTAAGATTTAACGAAAAGTTCATCCCGAAAAACGATACCGGTCTTTCAGCAAATTGAACAGAGCTAAGTTTTCGCATCGAGCTTTCATTGGAGGGATCGTTAAAAAAATTAATAATTTATCTCCGTATTTCAGCAATTGATATTCAATTGGCAATCCTGTTTGGCTCGCGCGTAGCGGCTTTGCTAACCTACTGTGATCATTAACTAATTGCTGATTCAATGAAAATGATTTGTATGGACGCGAGGAGTGCGTCGAGCTTTCGAATGCGTTCTCCCCGCGCTCGAACACATATACATATACAGTAAATGAACTCATACGCGAATCGTGCCGAGAGCGGGAAGGATATCGCGAATGAGCCGCGAAAATTCGGAAACTCCAGCAAATAGCAGGATAGGTTGTACGGGGAATGGTCGGGACGGAGGGGTGATCGTTGTAGCAGTGTCCAGTAGTAGCGGCGGTGCGTGGACGGACGCGCCAGACCGGTACGACTGCCCTCCCTCACCGGGTCAGATTGAACAATGCTGCTGGTGCGCGCCTCCGTGATGTTTACCGGCCGCTCAATCGTGACTCGGACAGCTCGGGGAAAGAGAGCGCAAGGGGAGGTCGGGAGGCACGAGTGTACGAGGCTGACCGGACCGTTCTGTACGGGAGGAAATTGCGTAAACCCGGCAGTGCCCCCGAGCGACGCAACTTCACGAATTTCGAGAGACAGCACAATCATACATCGAAAGCTGCCTACCCCCAAACCCCCTCCCCCTCCTCCGCCGTCTATATGTATAATACCCTATTTGAACCCTCGACTTTACGCCACTTCCGTTTATCCTCATTTTTATTATACACCCTTTATCCTGTCCCAGCGCACCCTCGACTGCCCGCCGATTCGTTCAACTCGACCAGTACACACGCTCACTCCCCCGTCTTCCCTGTAGCATCTTTTCTCGACTGGGCGATTTAGGGGAGAGCGAGGCAAGATGGCACAGGGGGGGGGGATTACGTAAACTTAATTTTAAACTGTGTGATTCGTCTGCATCTGTAGTGCCACGTTGAAAAATATTTTATGTTCTCCGGAATTTTTAACCGCACTTTTCGCTGCTCAAATCCATGATTTTGTGTTAAAAATGAAAACTGGCACCTTTTTTCGCACAGTTGACGAAGACTGATTCGAAAAAAAACAATGGTCCGGTGCGTAATGCAGTGAATGACTGGAGGTATTTTTTATCGTTGTTCCTCGTACCGACTTCGTGATTTCAGGCTCTCACCGGGCTGGTCCTTTGCCGGAAAGCGGCTCAGAAATTGGCAATCCATGCTCGAGGCATTTCTGTTTCTGCTCCGATAAAACTCGTACCGAATCTCCAGCGCACGGTCTCGGTTGCTCGCGGGCCGTTTGTTCCCATTGTTACTATAGTGCCCACACACCTGCATACACATCCCACACGGGGCAGGTAACAGCCGTGCGATAATATCGGGTAAAAGTCCGGTATTGTTCGGCCGATTACGCGCGCCCACGTAATCCTTAATTATACATTCAGCGGTGGTTGCACGGGAACAGCGGGACGCGACGCCGCTCCCAGCAGTATTCGTGCCCGGAGAATCCACGGAACGTTCGGCTGGGCAGCGCAGCGGATTCGGCGATCACCCGGAGCCCCGAGAGAGAAAGATAGTGGGAGGTGAAATGGCATGGGCGAACGCACGGGAGCACGCTCCGGCCTTTACCGAATGACATTGTTCTCCGTCCGAAATCACCGGCGAGCCCACGAAATGACTTTCCCGCCCACGGACGCGCGACGCAACGAATAACTTTAATACGTCTCGTCGTTTTGTGCTTTACGTTTTATCGATAACGACGGGGCGCTTCGGGCTACAGCTTGGCAACGTTCCGACCCTTCGGGACGCAGCCGGGAACAATGAAATAAGCATTAAAGACGATAACGTTAGGTCCGCCACCGAGACCGGACCAGGAATACTAAATCTCAAACGAGGTCCGATCACACACCGCACTTCTCCACTCGCAGCACTCTTGGATCATTTTTTTACCTTCTATTTTATGCTGTATTTTTTATTATTTTTGTTTTGACTATCAACCGAATCGCTGGATCGAACGGCTTCATTCATTCAACATCGACCGACTGAAAATCGTTATTCATTATTCACCGAAATGGGACGTGCAATCGAAAGCTCAAAGCCACAGAAGTAATAGTGATTTGATGACTATCCGGGAACGATGCCGGATCGTTTAATTGTCTGTGCTTCATCGGTATGGACGCCTGAGATAATTGTCCGAGTCGAGTGCTTTGGTATTTTTTTAAATTCTGGTTCAAAAGAATTGTTTTAATTTTTTTTTTTTATCGCCTTTAATATCTGTTTCTCGTATGCGAGTCACGACGGTTTTCTCACCTTTGCCATGAAGAACAGTACGAAAAAATTAGTTTGTAATTGAAAAAAAAAAAAAAAAAAATGCTTGGCAAATAAAATACGACACGCCGACTCTTTTGATCCGTAGCCAGTACTTCTACAAACATTTTAACTGAAGCTCTCTACTCGTTAAGTTAGCTGTTATGCTCTTGGGAACTTTGAACGAGCTCATTTTAATTATTATTCAACTGCAACACCGTAACTCTTTATTCAGTATTCTTTGAACGGGAGTCACGACCCCGCCATCAAAAGTGGAGCTATCCGGATAGCGCGCTGCGTACAACGATACGAGACAAGGGTCTGACAATACGGCTCTCCTCCCAGTAACGCGTTCACGGCAATCAGTTTTCTACATTTCTCTCGTCCACGGCTTTCGTACCGCTCTCTGTGTATTTCTCTCTAACTACATTAATAACTAATTTCACGATTTCCCTCGTAAAATAATAATAACAATTTCAGTCCGATATCAACGGCCTTCCCACGATGCCGGTGAACTGCACGCGCGTTATGTGCATTCGAAGAGAAACACCGTTGTTAACAGAGTTGCGAAACCGCGAGGAAAATAATTTATTATTTACCGACTGGATGTGTCCGTGAATTGTCGCACGGTGCATGATAACATGAAATTCCTAAATTAATACTGAATTTAATATTGTGTAAAAATTTGAACCAACAAACAAATCCACAGATCAGGAAAGTATATACATAAAGTAATTATTTATTTTATTCGTTATTTGACTTGTTCATCGATCCAAAGGTTGAAAAAATAAATAAAAAAAACAATCGACCCACTTCGAGCAAAAGTTTTTTCCTAATTCCTCACGGTCAAATTCTAAAATTTATCTGAACGAATTTTCCGTCTCGATTTTTCGAATATAAATCGATTGCGAATAGAATATCAATTATGCCGATCGCTGTTAAATAAAAGAGCGACAGGTATTTTCCGTGCAGATTTTATCTTGCTCCTGCATAATCCAACAAGATAAACAATGAGTCCCAGTGGGCAGGAGTGGAAGGTAAGGCATGCGGCAGGAATGCACGCGGTTGCATAGAGCCGGATATTTTTACGTAGCCTCGGAGGTGTATAAAGAGTTCCACCAGGAGAGAGAGAAAGAGAGAAAGAGAAGGTAGGACACAGCGATGCTGTCGGTGTTGCAGCAGACTGGAGGCTCGCGTCCTGAGAAGCGCGCGAGAAAGTCGCTTTCGCTCGGGCTTCTCGATAGATCTCCCGTGTATCCAGCAGTAACGACCACTCTCGTGCCCGGCTCTCTTGCTGCCGCAGCAGAACGCGATCCGCTGCTGCAGCACCGTGGAAAATTTTCGATGCCATCCTACATACAACGACGTGATACAAGTTCGAGTGTGGCACGTACGATAATCAATGACCCTCATTATTCCTCACTAATAATCGATTTTCCTTGGACACGTTGCGAAGCGACGATGAAAAGCAACAAATAGATGTAATTTAGAAACTTTTATTATCATTTTTCATCCGCATGTTAGCAGCCTCAATGTTCTCCGAGAAGGAGCTCAGAGGCAAGTAGGACTCGAGAGAGTGACGAGCGACGACACAGCTTCAAGTGGGTCAGTTGGTTATTCGCTTATTCTCGTTATTTAGCTTCAATTTTTTTCTCTTTTTTTTTTTTTTAAGAAAGATCTATCAGCGAGACGCGATTGAACGTACAAAACGATTCGCATGCTTGGACGATGCACAGCACAGCGAGAAAATAAGTCGGTACGATAAAACACTAAACGAGGATACATCGATGGTGTTGTAGGGAGGACGAGCGGAAAGGCAATTATTCGAATAGCCGAGTGGAGATAAAACAACCTCAGCATTGTTCTTTAAATCGTTTTCTCGAATGCAAACGGGAGAAAATTCTTCCTACGAGGCAATAGAGCCTGACTCGTGAGAGACGAGCGAGGTTTATTCATCTGTTTATGCGGCTGTGATTGGTGCTTTGGTTAACGAACTATAAAAAAAATAAGTAAAATACTGTTATCGGTTCGAGTGATCGCGGATAATAAGTGCTTTTTTCACGATTGCGTGGCCGACGAGTGGAAGAAAAGATTCTGGAAAGCGAGAGTCAAGATCGTGTATCAGCATATTGCGATTTGTGAATGGAAATGTGACTGAAAAGAATAAAACAGAAAATTAAAAGTAAAAAAAAAATGTATCGCCTCGACAGATTATTTTGTTTTAAACGAACATTAAGATCTTCGTACGGATAACTCTCGCTATCTGGATCGTAGTGAGCAGCGTAAAAGGAAAAGCTGCTTTAATCGTCGTTTGCCGTAACGCCCGGTCTTGCCGGGCTTACAATGAACGGATCGCGTGAGCTCGGCGGAAAACATTCTGCCGGAGGAAAATAAGAAGAAAAAAAAAACGAGAACTCGTCTACCTGCGGAGAGAGAGACGCGGAAATAATAATGAAAGGGAGAGTGAACAGTCGCGTCGCATCACGTTTTATTCCCGCTATGTGTGTAAACCGCTCGTTGCATGGTCGACGACCAGAGATACTCGTTTCTTCTCGGGCAAGAGACAGTTCCGGCGAACTGGAGGCCGCGAATTCACGGAAAAATGTACTTGTCGCGCATTCGCGATACGAGGCAAGACACAACTCACGACGGACCAAAAAATTACCGCGGTAGTCAGTCGTACGACTAAATGAAGCGGTACTATTTTGTTCCATATTTCTCTAAGAACTTTTTAATTCATCTCGAAAAATCATCTATCGTTCGTTAGCGTTCTATTATCCTGCAGCAATATTCGTTATTTCCATATTTTTTTTAACAGAAAAAAAAATAAGAAAATTCTTCTCCAGAGACAAAAAAAAGATTCATTAAAATATAATTAAATGTCGATCTTTAAATGACGTTTATTAAGATAAAATAAATAGTGACTCGCCATAAGAAAAAAAATTATTGGATTCAAATAAACATTTTCATTCGTACTTAATAACTGCTCTTTGACCGAAATAAACTTTTCTCTGAGTGTACGAGTAAAAAAAACTGTTCTGGCTCTGACTTATCAAAGAAAATCCGACAGGTAAAGAAGAAAGAAGGCAATCATATAGATCAAAGCGTCCGATAATAACATTGCAATCACCGATTATCAAGAGTGAAATTCTGGCGAAGACGGGAAACGTTCATCCAATGCAGGAGTAATTGTAGTAGAAAAAAAGAGGAATCACTCTCGTTATTCAGCGAGAGTGGTTTTGAGGAGTCGCCTCGAGTTCGATACGTGGAAAAAGGAAAAAAAAAATAAATAAGAAAACCTGTCGACGAAGTTGAACGCTCGGGCGTGTTAGCTCGCATTTTCCTCAATGGTGTTGCCAATCGGTGAAACCTCGTTCTCGTCGGACCAGAAGCGCAAGGCCACGGAACCGAGAGTTATGGAAATTTCCGGTCGGAAAATCGAGAGAGTCCGCCGGAGCCAGTAAGCGCTATTCGATGGGTGTGGAGGGTGAAAAGCGGTGCCGCGGCGGAAGTGGACACCCAAGGAAATTCTATCAGTTTTACCCAACAATCCCGTTTCGTCCGTTCTGCGAAGTCCTGAACTATTTTTCCTACACCCGACAATCTCGTCGGCGTATCAAATCCACGTAATCCGAAATGAGTAAGACTAACGAAGAAAAAAAAAAATATATCCGTGAAATTTTTGTACATTTCCCAGACCCACGATTATCGAAGCTCCACGACGCTGGCGCAAAACCCTTCGCGATATTCGATCCGCTAGTTTATTCGAGCGATAAATAAACGCCTAGGGCAAAAAAAAATAGCCCCGTGCAACATCGAAGATCGACAGCGAGCGACGTTCAGATTCCATAAACTGATGAGGATGAAAAAAAAAAAACGGTAAAGAAAATAAAGTGTTTTTCAGAGCCCTGTAAAGAACGGACAGCTACGTTTATGAATCGTCGGGGCCGGGATGGAATGTTTGCAGTAAGCGGAGTTTCGATACCGTTATAGAGATTGACACGGGGAGGGGTCTGGGTGGAAAGAGACGAGGTAGGGTGATAGGTACACGAGTGTACCGCAGTTTATACCGCGGAACGGGAGGGACGGGATGATAGGACGAGATAGAAAAAAGAATACGGAGTAAAGAATGAAGGAATGAGAGGAAACAGCGCACAGATATTTCAATGGCAAAGCGATGTGTGTGTGTGTGTGTTTGTGCGCGGGTTGTGGAAATGGAATGAGGGAAGATATACAAATAGGCGCGAGGGTTGAACGTTGACGGTGTAGGGAAAAGTGGAAGAACGATGTGGAACAGCGAAGGCGAGGCAAATAGAACGAGAGACGGTCGGTGGACCGCTTGCGCGTCCGGTTGCCGAGATGGCCACTCGTAAATATTCATACGTGAATTCCTGAAGCCAGGAAAACATCAATTTTTGGACGTGGTCGGTCTCTCGCGGACGTTCGTATCCTTCGCTCTTCCTGTTCCCTCTAATTTTCCATCCACAGGGGAGGTTTTCGTTACCCGTAAATAAAAACGTGCCTTGTCCCTCGCTGGAACGAACCACGAATCGAGCCGCGCCGAGACGGGAAAATAAAAAGCTCGTGTGGAAACGGAAAGAAAAGCGACGTAAGCGAAATTGGAAAGGGCACAGAACTCGTCGCGAGGGCTCGGCGAGTCGGAACCGTCGGGTTTTCGGTGCTCGAGAGACCCGCCGAGTTCATGAACACTCCGGCCTTGAACGTCCTTAAACGCTTCGGAAAGTCCCTCGTGAAACTCCCACGTCGTAAAAATTATACAACACTCTCGTTGCCGGGTCACGGATGCTTGGAAACGGAACCCGGTTTAACGTACGCTGATTACGGTGCGAAGAAAAACTCAACGAACGGAACGAGCTCGGCTCTCTCTTGTTGTGTGACGAGGCACAGGCGCGCGTCCAACACCGTCTCGTGGTACGATGCGTGGTCGTACCAGCGTGGATGGAAAAGAAATGCCAATTTACTCTTTATATATATATATATATAAATATATATATATATCTGAATTACGAATCTTTCGATGACTCAGAGAAATTCTGCGGTTTCCGGTCTATTTTGCCTAAAAAAATGTACGGCAACTTTCCCGTAATTGTTCGACAATTGCAGTAAGTGGTCGAACCGGTGTCTGCAACGCTGATTCTCAGTGACTGCACTGAGAGGAAAATTTAATAGAAATTATTATATCGCCTGAGAGATAACACCATTGAACATCTTAAATCAAAGCGATAAAAAAAGAAAATTAAGTGAAGTATTTTATCATTGAACGAATAGCGTAAATATCACATTTTTCGCGTTACTTTCTTCTCGAGTTGAACGTGATTTTTGGCTACATCAAAAATAGTTAAAAGAAAAAAAAAATTGAATCAAAATGATGTCATAAAATCGGAGCGTCCTCTATGAGGAAGCAAAAAAACCGGGTTTTACTTAAATTAAAAATATGTTCATCCACGAGGCATCTGCAAGCGCAAAGGCAGTAGCGAACTCAAACTAACGAGGGATCCTTCAGCGTGCGTCTTGCCCGTCAGCGTCAACGTTATCATTGATTTCGCTTTGATTTAAATTACATCACCGCCGTGCAAGCGAAACTCGAGGGGATGAGAGTTGCAGCGAAAAGAGACAAAGCCCGACGAGTCTTTGATCCGAATATTTCACGTGAAACGTATCCGAGTATATTTTCCGAGGCGAAGCCACGCGAGGTAACACCACTGTGTGCAACCCAAAGAGCTCGGAGATCGTGCGGTACCAAAGTTGGGACCAGAGCGTAAACGGTAATGCGTCAGAGAATCCAAGAGGTAGAATCGAGAGGCTCGACTCAAGATTCGGAGACACACGGAGATGCGCCGAGGAAGCCAGGAACAGCGCCAGCGAAAGGCCTTAATTGGATCTTTTCGTACGTCGTGTCTTCGGATGATCTTCAGCCATTGACGTCGGGTTCGGCTTTTATCCGGCTCAGACGGCACTCTGTACCGAGCAGATTCGTTTCCCCACAAAGATTCTGTAGCGGGGAAGCAATAACGCATTTTAGTTGACTCGTGAACGAAGCGTCGTGGGAACTTTTCCTCGAATGACGATCGACTGACTATTTCAACTGTATATGGCGGCTGTCGCTGAAGGCCGATGTGTTGGATATTTAGTAAGAAATAGAATCGAGAGGCTCGATAGTCTTCGAGGCAAACAGAGATGTACAAAAGAAGTCAGAAACTGCTACGAAAAAGGACCACAATCGGATATGCTCTCTGTGTTCGTAGCCTAGGATTATTTACTTGTGGTTCAACTCCTATCTGGTTCGGACGAAATCCTTTACCGAACTGATTCGCTTTCCGAAGGAGATTATGTACCGGAGAAACGATATTTTTATTCTTTCGCGGTTGAAGCTCACGAATGATGATCGACTGATCGTATCAATTTTAAGTAGCGGTTGTTCCGGACCGCCATTGCAACCACCATCGGCTGTCTGTTAGACACGCGAGAACAGATTCCAGTTCATGAGCTGAAACTCAACACTACGAATACGATCGAGTAACGCTTATGAGAGAGGCGCGAAGGAATCGGCAAGAGATAGAAGTTACCGAAGGAATCAAGTCTCGAATTCCAAACCTCGGATCGTCCGGCTTGGCTCCTGTACGGAACGCCCAACGGACACCACTGACGATTGACGTCAGCGAGAGGTTTCACGCTCGTTCTCCGATTCCAGATCGATCTGGTCGAGGTCGGTCGAAGCGGATCTCGTAATGACGATAATTTACAAACGGAAAACGGAAAAATATTTAAATATGATTTACCAAGTAAATATGAAAAAAAAAGCCCCGTGGCATATCCAATTTTGTTTGCGTTGGTTCCGTCTATTCCGACTAGGGTTTTCAGTCGCGAATCGCCGACCCATCGAGGGACAAACGACGTTTTTATTTACGACAAACGAAAACGTCCCTCGAGAGTGAAAAATCCGGTGAGAGAGAGGAGAGAAGAATACGAGTGACAACGAAAAGTGAATACAATCCGAAATTCGCGATTTTCTGGCTTCGAGTATTCATGCACGGAAATTTACGAATTTAAAAACCAATCGGTTACGACAGATTCGAGTGTCGTGATTCACATTTTGTCCTATTTTGATTTTCATCAAAAGGAAAAATATATATATTTTATTGACAGTACGAATGTATAAGGTTTTAGGGCAGATATTTTTTGTATAACCGCAGCCAATTATCTCGAATCGTGGAGCTTGCAACCCATCATAATTTCTTCAGGTGTGTAGCAATAAAAATTCTTTATTCAATGAATAAAATTTATTTGCTAAGTATTATTGTAATCAGAATTATATTATTTGAATATGCGAAGAATAAAAATTATTTGTAGTATTCGAGTTTCGATGATATTCATGAATATTCTTAGTATTGAATATTTTTACATTTTTCACGTTCAACTCAAATTTTGAATTGACTATCAATATTTAATTTAATTTAAACGCTATTCGTATGCCGCCAAGAATGACAGAAATAACGAGTGACGCGATAAGATGCTCATTGCTATTCGAGCAGTATGTCGCTCTGTGAAATATTCTGAGCGGAAAGAATCGGAATTTGTGTGTAACGTTCACCGCGGTTAGAACTGCGGCCTCGACGATCGTTTAACATGGCACGATAATGTAACAAATAGTTATGCATAACAACAAGACGCGAGATAGTCAAGGACCATCGGTGCTCGTATACATTTATTCTCGGCTGTTCTCCGTTTAGTTTGACGTCGAATACCAGCGACGCGACGTCAGAAACCTCGGAGAGCTCGTTCACGCGAGGAATGGAATCGCACGACTCGATTATAAAAGTCTCCGGGTTGCTCGCGGAAGAAACGTATACGCTTACCAAGCACAAAATTCTCCCAACCGGTCCCGGGCATTACGAGAATTTATGTGAATTCCGTCCGTTCTCCAAAACCTTTTTTTTTTCTTCAAATTAATATTTCTCGCCCATGTAAATTCGATACAAAAAGAAAAAGATTGACGAAATTTTTCTCCAATAGCCACGAATCGACCCGGTCGTCGTTCAGCGACAGCCGAACCAACGCAGCGACGATGTATCCGAGACGGGCAGGAGAGATGGAAAATAATATAATCCCGTGTTTTCGTTCCAGCCGGGGGGAAACAAAAGAAGTAATTGGTGGCGGGCGAGCCGGTGGCATCCTGCGGCAAACAGGAATAGCGCCGCAAACGCGCTCGCACACAGCCATGCATACATGAGCGGCGTTGACTGAGGGGTGAAGCCAGAGGAGAACCAGAAGAGGATATGGTAATGAATTTTTTTTTTCAGCCCATGGGAGGAGGCTCGGAAGGTAAAAATTAATTTAGCACGCCAAAGAAAGGAGCCAAGATAGAGGAGAAAAGAAGTCGACGAGGACGTTTCTGGATATACATATATATAAATTATAATATTGTGTACGACGCTGCGGCGGAGAACGGGGGCATTTAAATGGCTCCACTCGCTGAGGGACGACGAGAAAACGAGGAAGACCAGGTGTCCCGCTGAGAATGGCCGTGGAGCAAGTGGAAAATAAAAAAAGAAAATTTTCTTCAGTAAAGAACGAGCAGCCGGCGGAGGGTGGATTCTTGATACTCGTCGTCCGCGTTGCTGGCGTGAGAGGGTGGTGGCTTGCGGCGAGCGATATTAAAAATTAATTCTCATCGCTGCCGTGAGGGAGAGTTCTTGTATACCAGAATGGGAGGTGTCGGGGACTCGAATACAAGTGATCGTAACGAAGCCCTCTAACGAACACGACGCTCGAGCGCACCGCGGATCGTTCTGTGATACGGCGCAGTTTACAACGCCCTCGTTAGGGTGCCACGTGTCGCAGAGTTTGAGCTCCCGTATTCAACCCTCCGGTCGCCCGCCCTTTCCACCGAAAACCACTCGTCCTCACGTATTAATCGATAAACTCTTAACACCGCCGAAAAGCTTAGAGACTCGAAGAGTTTATTCGGTTCATGTTAGATCAATCTTCATCAACTGTCCTCATTTTAGCTTCGTAATCCAAATTTCGAGGCGCACGCGCCAGACTCGATCTTGAATGTCATCGGAAAGGGTGAGCAATACGATCTTTGAGGTAAAATGTTCCACTTTTTCTAATTAAAAAAAAAAAAAAATGAAGTGTCATCATAAAAAAAAAAGACACCTTCTTCGGGGTTAATTTCGAGTTTTGCACATGAAAATCAACATTGGATGATAGTGGAAAGCGGGGCAAGACGGACCTTGTGGTAAAACGGACCACTTTTGCCAGCGTCATACAGGCCAAAAATAAAGTTTCATCACCGATTAAAGTTACTGGTTTATTTTGCTTGAAAAATTGAACGCATCGAAAAAATATCACGAAGGATAGATAAAAACCCGTGATAGAGTAGTTCCGGATCGAAAATGCTAGATAGGTCACGAAGGGGCGGAAAAGGGCCGGCTGGTCCAGTAACGAGGTAACAAGGGGTTTGTTGCTCGCCGGCTGTTATCGCGTGACATCGAGAGGGTTTTCGGGGGTGATTCGCGGGGATGAAGTGCAGGCAGATAGGCGGGACATCGAGGAAGGTGTGCGGTGAGCCAGGCCGGTGCGCGCGTTGACAAGCGAGCCCCACAGCGCGGGTTTATTACACGAGAAGCGTGTTCACCCCTCGTCCCTTTGCCGCCCTCATTGACGGTTATACTAAACTGAACTATATCGCGACAGAGGAGCGAAACGCCGCTCGAAATCGCCGGATATTCAGCGTTGCGGCCGGCGAGACAGACTCCCGACCGGAGATGTGTGCGTCCGTGTCGGGACGAGAGTTGGGATGGCTTGGATATTAATTGGCTTCCGATTCGCGGGTGAACGAACAACCCCTCTACACCGCGCTCGGGCTCGCTGCGTTAACGCCGATACAGCAACAGCGAGAGCGGTCGAGGGAGACTCCCAGGGTAAACGGAATCCGCGAAAATTAAGGGATCAGCCGGGATTACGAGGCGCGGAGCTTTCCTCGAACCACGCGCCGCGACCGATCTCTGCACCGTCGTTCCAACGTTTTCTGGATAGACACCGAAACGGGCTTCCTCCGACGTTCGCGCAAAGTCTATGAACTCGTGGACCGCACAGTGAAATAGATACCGAATCGTTTCTTGTCCACAAACGTCCATAATTTTTTTCCTGCCGATTTCGGCAAATTAATAATTTTTTTTTTTTTTCATTTACCAAAAACGTCCTACGTTTTACAAAAATATTTTTCGTTTATGAAAAGTTTTCATTTTACCGATATTCATCGATAGTCAAAGGTCAAATTACAATTTAGCCTTTGATTTTTAATCCACCCATGCGGATGGAATTTCGGAGTCCATACCGCTTTAATTTTAGAGTTTGCTAACCAAAGTATTGATAATTGAAAATAAGCTTTTAATGTGAGAATTTTCATTGAATATAATTTCGATAATCAGTATGTGGAAATGCGTGCCAATTTCTGCAGATACCTCGGCGATTGAATTAATCGTAGAGTACTTCAAATTTTTTATATTAGGTTATAAAATTCGAATTACGATTTTATTACCTCGGACGAATGATCTTCGAAAAAAAAAAAAAAAAAAAAAAAAAAAAAAACGCTCCGCCCTGAAACCGCGCGTTCCCATTGGCGCTCGCTCCGGAGCGAATATGAAAAAAGTCGCCACATACAAACCGCCCTATGCCAAAAGTGGGTAGAAGTCTGGACGGCAAAAGCCGAGTAATCCATCCGGGTAATTGCTACACTTCTTTCAATCCTGTTAATAGCGTCGTCGTCGCTACAGCCGGTTGGAGAGCCAGCGAAGGAAACAACGAAATAACGAGTCGCCGAGTCAGGGAGTGACGAAGGAATTAGTCGAGCGTTATTGCGAGAGTCGCGGAGGGTCGGAGCGCCAGGGAGTGAAAGTGTCATTAGCTCTTGTGTCTCCCGCCGGATTACGCGAAGATGCCGAGGCGGGGAGGTTTCGGAGGCGAAGCGACCGTGACGAGTGCGAACGGAGTACAAGAAGAAAAATAAAACCCGAGAGAATTCAACATGCAGCCGAGTATAAAGAGTAAGCGCGAAACGTTAGCGACTTCCGGGCGGGAATAATGCAGACGGGGTAACACTTCCGGCGGGGTTTTCCGAGGTCGGTGAGGAAAGAACAAGCGCTCCACGAAACGAGACTCTCGAGCGAAAGCCTTCGTCTTCCCGGGCTGTGCTCACCGAACGACTAATAAGATTACGAGACCCGATCAGCCCGCGACGCCCTCTCGTTGGGGCGAGTCGTTCACTCTACCCGCTTCCACTCGTACCAGCCCTTTAGACTTCTTCCCCTTCCTCTAATTTCGCGCCGAGGCGACACCTAATTATCGGGGAAATTTCGCGGTAAACGCAACACCGAAACTCCGCGGCGCGAGAAGCCTTTATAATGCAGTCGCTCTTCTCCCTCTGGTGGCTCTCGCAGCGGCTTCCGGCTGCAAGAAGGGGAGCGCCGGAGTTCGCTCTACGTCTCCTTCGCCGCTTCCTCGTCCTGGAATTCGGAGCTTCCACCTTTCGAGTCGCCCGCGCTCTCGTTCTTCCCGGATAGGCAGGAGGCCCTTTCGCGAAAATTCCATCATCCAAGATTAACGTTCCGGTGTAGCCCCGAGGCGCTGACGGAGTCGGCACTCTTCGAGACGCAGGCTTCTAGACTTCTTCACTGATGCGGAGTCGTGTCTTCGTCGTGGGGAGGGAATTTGCCGTTCCTATTCCGCACGAGTTATTAACGATGGGGGTGGAAGGAAATATATTTCATCGAGCATCGACGGAACGTGAGAGGTGCCTGAGGAAGATCGGACGGTAATTGCGTATGTGATATATAGATATTCAAAGCGTCATAACACACCTGACTCATCCGAGAGAACGCCGGCTCTCACCGCGTGTTACGTAAAACGACTGCGGTCGCTGCGATTCGTTGGATACTCGATACTCGTCTTCTTATTTTATTTATTTTTTCTAGCAGCAGTCACGGCAAAGTTTCGTCCGAAGCCAGTAAGAGGAACTCGCGATGCGAGGATGAGATAATCCCTGATCGCGTTTCACTACTCGTGAAAAAATAACTACGCCGCGTGCGCGATGACGAGACCTGGGCGTGACACCGCATCGTCATCCGAGCGAATATGATTGTGCTACGGTCGCGTTTTTTTTAATTCAAAAGAGCGTTCAGAGAATTAGGAAGGCGGTGAAGCAAAACGGACTGTTGTTGGTAACATTTTTTTTCTAGGTTTTTCAAAAAAAAATTGTACAATTTTTTGGTTCTTGGAAATTTTTTTTTTATCTCTCAGCGGATTTGACCGTGCGACGGTGACGTTTAAAAAATGTTACGAAGCATTACCCCCTTCGCTATCAAGAGCTTCTATCGGGAATTTACCGTATAGGAGAATACGTTTCTCTGACAGTGAAAGGGTTTAGAGAATTAAACGTGCAGCGGTGCGTAACAGATCTAGATACGTGACGTAACTTTTTTCTGTGTGCTCCGAAAAGATAGCAAAAATCGTCCGTTGTGCTGCGCTCTTCCTGAGTATGGCGAACTTTTACGTAATTAAAATGATTAAACGAATTACAATTTCGGATAACGACGAATGTTGACAAAATAAATAAGTAGTCACGACTGACCTTGTAAATGCCATCGACGAGCCTGGTGAGCTCTTCGGTCTCCATGGTTTCTTATCGTATCTCCCACTTCACTCGCGTATCGATATATCTCACGTCGTTATAGTAATGATTTCCCGACTAAAAAAAAATACTAGAAAAAAAAATAAAGAAACTTATGGCAACGACGCTCAAGCGCCGATTTCACGGTATACTCATAATTTTTTTTAGCACCGACTCGAAACTGTAAAGAGCAAATTTCACGCGACACGCGCTCCACTTTCTCGATTCGAGGCCCGATCCAAAGACACAGCGAGTCACGGAGCACTAGCGACCGAACGCGCCACGGAGAGGAATCTTCCGGATGGTTTATTTTCCTCTTCGGCACCGGCGATCGTTGAGGATGACAATGATGCGCCGCTACTGGCTGATGTTTTGCTCGGGCTCTCGTCACCGATTTCCTCGACCGCGATCCCGACTCGCCTGTGGTTGCGCCAGAAAAAAAACCTGTCGGAAGAAGAGAAGAATTAGTTAAATTGTTACTCAACGATGAGAAATTTTTCTTTTTTTAATTTTAAAAGTACAACTTGATTCCATCTTACAACCGAGAATTCGCATCACAACGATCCCTAAAATAAAGATTCCTCAGGAGCTAAATATTCAACCCTTTTTCGTAGGTCAATTTTATTGCCCGATTATTTTTTTTTTTTTTAAACACTTTATAACAATATTTCCTACTCTTAGCTATTTTATTAAACGAAAAACCAGCGCTCATGAAATAATGAATATACAGTCGGATAAGTGAAGCCCAAAAAATAGAGATTCGACGATTTTTTTTTTTTTTTTTTTTAAAGAATTATAGTGTACGCGAGGAAGCAACGGTGCCCCGTTATGCTTCGTGGAAGATCGAGCTGCAACATCAGAGTACACGATACGATTCATATGAACATTGGTCGACATCCGCCAGTCGAGACGAAGTCTAGAGAGCTCGGTGAGATTGAGGGACCGGTGGTTCGGGGAGTCTTACTCACGGCTGAGCAACGTGAGGTCACGTTTTCCAGGGTACTTTCATTCCGCAAGGACAACCGGTGTACATAGACCGTGTGCTAGCATGGTTTGAACACCCCCCCCCCTTCCATGAGAATAAATATGCTGTAGAAATAGTGCAGCTGGTAAAGATCCGGATCGTTTCTGTCTTGATCCTTCTCGATTTTGCCGTCTGCGCATTTAGGTACATGCGGAGTTGCTAAAAAGACAAAAAGGGGGAAATCCCTCGTACATCTCGAGGGACCTCGATTCGCTCGTCGCTTTGGAGAGAAAACGTTCGATCGTCCTTCTCCATCCGCGCAAGACGAAATAAAGGCGAACTTATATTAGTACACGACTCGAAGCGAGGCCGTGGAATATCGCTGATGTGTACAGTGTGTGGTAGGAAAGGAGGCCTCTCTCGTAGCCGATTCGCATCAATATATAATCTTTGCGCGTCACACTTAGCGATATACAAGATTCTTGCATTACCCTCATTTTCGTGTTCGCAAAAACGTCAGCGAAAGTCACAGCGGAGAGTGCGAGGCAATGAGAACGATCGAGGGTTGGATGGACCGGTAGAGCGACGGAAGGGACGACCGAGAACAACACCCCCTCGAACGAGGTCGAAAAACGGAGCCATGCTCTCTATCAGAGATCTCGTACATGAGGAGAAGAATAATATTGATTTCTTCGTTATTTACAAAGTTATTTAACTTTAAACAAAAATTTATCGAGCGTCCAAATGTATGTGTGAAAATTTTTTTATTTTTTTAAACGGTTGCAATTACTTCGTTCAATGAACGAAAGTTATCACGATCGGCTCGAGCCTTTTAGACGAACCAGTCGGTAAAAATATATTACCACTTCACGTTTATGTAATATATTTTTATTATAATAATTTTATCTATTTTTCTCGTCATATTGACACGAGACGAATATGTTTTTTTTTAAATTTAACGAACCATCCGGTTCGAGCGGTTTTGTGATAACGGTACAGGAACCGATTTTCGAACTTTCGAAGTAGCATACATTAGCGCGTTACTCTCGCCAATCGGTATTATGATAAGTACCTGCCCACTGTACGTAACTGCCTCGTACATGCAATATACACAGATACGCGCGATTTCGCACTACGTACAATCGCAAATACCGGTATCGAAACGATTCCCAATGATCCGTGTCGATTTCCTCGGAACAGTTCGACTTTTCTCTCGCTCCAGTCGAGCCACTACTCTCCGAGGGAAAGGTACCCGACTGTTCGCTGTGGACACAGCGAGAGGTCTTATTATCGGGCGAATAAACGATGCGAAACATAGATATTCGCGAAAACCGGTACACCGGTTTCTCAGTCTCTCTCTCCGTGTCCACCGTCACACGGGCCTTTTTCTTATGCACCGTGGCTGTACTGTGGAGATTGCGATTTTACAGCGAGCACAAAAATCTTGGACAATAGGCCGAGCAGTTTTACGACCAGGTCACATCGACTCGAGAACTCGCGCTCGAAGCGGATTGCCAAATCCGAACCAGAGCGTTCGTTTGCATGCTTTTAGCAACCTTAAAAAAAATTGATGTTTCTTCATCGAAGTTATCGATTTTTACTCCGCATAATTGTTTGTTATTAGTACGAATTTTACGACTGAGTGAAACCGCCTCGCGAACTCGAGCCGGGACCAGATTATCCGAATGCGAGGCGTTTTTACGTTTTCAACCCCATCGTCCGAGTACACCATTCGTTCTTATAGTTGAGTGAATTTTTTAAATTAATTTCACGTCGTACGATTATTTATTCAATTATCGTTCGTTATTATTCCCAAAGCAAAGTATTTTTTTTCTTCCTCGTCAATCTTCCCCTGTCGGGCTAGTTCGTTATTGCTTGCCTTGTGCCACACTGATTTTCTCCATACAGCCAACTTTACTTTCAATGCTTCATTTTTTTCGCACGCGTCTTTCCGCCCTTGTTCCCGCGAAGAATTGTATTCGTCACTTTTTATGCAGTCTGATAGATCTGCCCCGATCTTTTTTTTAAATGTTTTTGGCGCCGTGAATTCAAATTTTGCTCGATGCAAATAAAAGCAATTTGTGTGTACGTCGCTTCCGTTCCGACAGGAATACTTGCTCGAAGGGACGTTTGATTTTTTTTTTTAATTCTTTTTTAGCTTTCTATTTTTTCGCTGTAGTTCATACGGAACGTATCGCAGGGCGCGGTTCTCTTTTTCTCTGTAACAAGAACAACTCTTGGTTGCTCGTCGCGCTGAATAGTCGGCATCGGAGTCAAGCGAATGGGACAGTAACAGAGAGCAGTGGGAGGTGAGAAGTGAAGAGGAAGGGATGGGAGAAAAGCCGATAGTCAAAACCGCGGAATCGCGGGATTCGACGCGACAGCGAGAGAACCGAGCCGTGCGGGAAGCGCGATCGACCGCGATTAACTTTCTCGCCCGAAGAGTACGGGTTCGAGCAACTATCGCGCGAAACTACCGTTTCTTTCCCTCCCGCGCTTCGTCGGGCTATCCTGCACGATAGCGCCGCTATCCATGCGTTACCCTACCGTGATGGTCCCCAAAGAGCACCACGGAAAGGTGTGCGCATGACCCGGTAAAAGTGCAACGGGCCGCCACGGAATGTGGAACGAATTTGCGGTGTCGCTACGACTTTCAGACGAAAAAATGTGAAGCGGAGGAGAAACAGATGAGAACGGGCAAGGGTGAGTTGCTCCGAGGACCGACAACGAACCTTACCCTCGTTATTACAAAAGCCAAATTTTGTTTTTATTTTTTAATTTTTTGCCAAATTAGATTATTCAAGGGAACGTCACTTGGTCGTAGTTTCTTAATGGTCGGCGCTAAGAGACGTCTAGATACGTACTGATGGATCGTAGGTCCTTCAGCTTAAAAGAACAAAATTATGATGGAGTAGTCTGAAAATATTAATTTTTTTTAAAAAGAATTTTGTTTCTCGCGCGGGATCTATAATTCAGGCTAAACGACGCAAATTTAAGCTCACGTATGTCAGGAGCCATATAGAAAAAAATTGGTAGAAATCCTTTAAATAAAAGGTTGCATCGATTTCTTTATATTGTGAATTTTAATTCCAAAAGTATAACGGATCCCGTTTGACTTATTACTTTACCGGGAATTTTTGGGTGGACCGAGACTTCGGACAAAAATAAAAGACAATCGTCGATCCGACATCCAGGATACATATGGACCGGGATCTCCCTGTCGGTAGAATTTATCGGCGGCACAAATTTTGCGGTCCAGTAGCGAAAAAAAAAATAAATCGATCCAAGATATATCTTGATCCATAATTCACGTCCGATCGGTAAATCAATAAAGATAAAAAATAAAAAAATTAACTTTACTCTTATCTCCCATTTTGTAACCCTCGGTTCAAAAACACGTTTTCGCTTCGCCTCGGCTGTAGTGGAAATAAAAAAAAATGAAAAAAAAAAAAAAAAAAAAAAAATCCACGAATTTACATCGAAGGTCACGCGCGTGTCGGAGGTTGGCATTAACGATACGTATCGGCGAGAGGTTTCGTGCTCCGAGGGGTCGTCGAACTTTCCCCGCAGACGGGTACGCCTGCGTTGGCGATTTTGACGATGAAAATTATGTATCGCAATTCACCGAGCGACCCGTGAGAGTTGGCAATCGCGAGGTAATATAGTGGTGTGTGGATTGTAAGTGGAGGGATATACACGCAGCATTCAAATCGGTTCTCAACGCCGCCGAGAGACCACCGAGGAATGTCGTCCTGTTTGGTATCCTCTCGCCGCGTCCTCGCCCGCTGCGCCGTAACGGTTAACGGAACACACGGCCGATAGAGCCGGGAGGCTCCTGATATCCCGAAGGCGCGAGCGGCTCTCCGGCAATCTCTCCGTGTACAGTATTATACCCTCGGTAAGCCGGGTCCGGCGTGCATTCACGCGATGTAGTACTATAAACCTGCTGCGCGCACGCACTGCGCACCTGTGTCGAACACACTCATGCTGACCGGAGCGACGTCGCGTGGGCGAACGCGCGCTGGGAGATTCGATCACACATTTTTCGATAAATCGTCTCGATCTCTATTTTTATTTTTCTATATTAATTAATTTAGAAAAAAAAAAAAAATAATAATGTAACCGTGTTGCGAGCGATGAGCGGATAAGATAACATGGATAATTCATCAACGCGATTGCACGTGACATACACGAGTGGAGCCGAAGATATCGAGGCGATACCACTGAATTACAGTAAATTGCGAGGCGGCCGATTTATCGAGGGGTGAGAATAAAAGAGAGGCAACTTGAGTGATTTTCGCGTTGGAGTTGAGCCTCTCTGCTTCTTGGGCAACGGTGGATACCGCCGCGTCACCTCTTTCATCGTATTCACCGGTCGAGACTGGAGTGCATATGCATTAAAGATTCCATGTGATTTATCGAAGCATAAATTGCCGTTCGCTTCGATTGACGTGCATCACCGAGATTTTTCGAGGATTTTCAGTTGTGTTCCCGTGGGGGAAGTAAACAAATCGCTGGGGGAGCGGTTTTTTTTTTTTTTCGACTCGGGAATCTCATTCGTCTATCGGGCTCGCACACGAGGCGTATACTGAGAATTTCATTCATTCGATTTTTTTTTTAAACCCTCACGATCCTTAAAATTTCCTACTCTGTAAAATATTCAATAATACCGATTACAACACGTAGTTGCATTTAATCGTCTGAAATAAGTTATGTGCAACACCATCGCGCTTACACTTTTCCTCGCAAATCAACGCAGACGTCCATAAATTTATTGAATTTATGTAATTTATCTAATTTATTCAATGTACTGGATTTATTTTAACTTATTCGTTTTATTTAATTAATTTAATTATCGGAACGTTCAACTGTCCACCCAGCTACTTTACGATCAAGCTGCACATCTTTGAGTTTAAATTTTCCCTGCTTCGATATTTTGGCTCCAAATTTCTGCGTATTCCAGCGTTTAACCCGGCCAAGAACATAAAAGATTCCGTCTGATTCATAAACGCACAAATTGCTGTTCGCTTCGATTGACAATCCTGCATTAGCAAAATATTTCGAGAGTTTTCATTTGCGTTCCCACAAGAGTGGGGGGGGGGGGGGAAGAGAAGAATCGAGGAGGGGTTTCGTGTTTCCGGTTCATGAATCCCGCACGTCTTTCGGTTCCGTATTCGATGCGGATACCGAGCGTGTTTCTCGCGGCAGTGCACTCGGCTCGGCGCTACCGTGTTACTTACGGGGCTGTAATTCCGTCCGAAATCCCTTCGGGCAACGGGAGAAGCCTTTCCGCAAGCTCGCACTCGAAGATCTCGATATATTTATCATACACTGCCAGGTATCATCCTGCATGCTCGGGGAAGCGGCGAAATACCGGTAATACCGAATGGGAATTGAACAGGAAGAGTGGGCAGAAACGGCGCAGAGTAGAAGCATCAATTGAGGCGAGAAACAGATACGGTTTCCGATCCGCACTAGGTCGCACGGTATTCGACGACATTACGTAACGAGTTTCAGTAATTATTAACGATCCACGGATAACGGGCAATAGCTTGGGTATGATTGCGGATTTATTTATTTATTTTTATAATCGGAAAAAAAAAAACGTGTTTCGTGGGTGTCCACGGACGAAAGGAAAGTAATATGAGACTTGACGGACTTGCAAATAAAAATTTCCTTTTCACCTCCGCACGCGAGTTTTCGTATGGGTTTTTTTATTATGTTTTTTTTTTAAGTCATTTTGGCAGAAATTTTTCAGTTTTCCGATACTCGACGATTTAATCGTATTGAATCTATTACTTCCAAAAAATTAATAATCTGAGGATCTTCGGTTGCACTGGGAAAAAATATTACCAATGTTTTTTTTAATATACTGAGAATTAATTTTTTAAGGCAACCGTGCGTACGATTTAAGATATCATGTTTTGCATGACAACTTCCAGTCCGGTACATTATATTTTATACAAATTATTTTTACGATCCAATAAAAATATTGTTCGCGGTGAACGTTTAGAAGGTTAACGCGTTGCGGAGAGGGAAAGATTACGAGGTTACAATATTTACAAATGACGGAGTACGGCGCAGCGCCTGAAAGCGGAGGACAAACGAGATTCGGGTGAAGGTGTTTGCTTCAAATTGCAGGAGAAACGGGACAGTGCGGAAGGCATGTTGAACGGACGGATCGAGTTGAAGGAATGAAATAACGTCGTTATGTTACTTCCGGATGAGTATGCGGACATCGAGCCCACGTTCGTTTATCGCGTTCGTTTCAGTTTCAGGCGCCGGCGGGATGGGATTTGAAGGATGTGCCGAGAATGTGTCGCTGCGCGTACTTCTTCATCCACCTGCTCGGCGTTTCGAACAATAACCCGTCCGAGTCGCGAATTCTACGGCACAAACGTATCTAATCGCAAAGAACACGTCACAGGAACGAGAGACACGGTGGGAAATGGGAGGAACCGCTTCGTCCCCTTTGACTAAAGGGACGAAGTTATGCCCGAGCTTTATCCCTTTGAAAACCACTCCAGCGTGATCAAGGATCGCTTCAACCATCGTCCCTACGCGACTTTTAATTGAAAGAATGCACAATATTTTTTTTATAAATAAAAAAAACTAACGTTCCGGTAAATGTCGATAATTAGCGAAAAAAAAAGTAGGAACGTGCTTTCCGTATAATTGCAGTGTGAAAAGTAATGTAATTTTTTATTTCTAATTAAGACCCACTGACTGGTAAATAAATGTAAATTAAGCAAGTGTATGTAAGTGTGAATGTGGGCAGGAAAAAAAAGTTGATAGTCGAAGGCACAACTACGAAGCTAGTTAACAGCTAAGCCAACGCCGTTCTTCAGCGACTTTTAATTAAAAGAATGCACGAGAAATAAAAAAATAACGATTCACTAAATCTCAATAAACGGAGAAAAAGAAAAAACTAGAAATCTGCTTTCGGTATAATTGCAGCGTGGAAACTGATATATATTTTTATATATCTTTAACTATCGTGCATTGGACGGTAAATGAATGTTAATTAAGTAGATAAATAAATAGATATTTTTATTGCGTCCTGGGATAAATCCTCTGAGCCAGTATGTGAGTTTGAATGCGGGGAGAGAAAAAAAACTGATAGTTGAACGGCGTGTTCCAATTACAGAATCGAAGTCACGTCTATGAAACTGGCTAATAGCTAGGCCAAGATACGTCCACGGAGTGCACTCGAGGACCGAGAAAAGTGTGCTCCAGGCTTGGTTGGATCTCTCCCGAGAGAGAGTCTCAAGGGCATCGAATAGTTTCTCTCTTACTCGGGCCAATTACTCGTTGAGTTTCCTAACGTTTACACATGTTCAATGCGTTTCGTCTCGTACGAAGTCCTCTCGTTATAGTCCATTATCAAACAACCTCTCGCGACGCGGCGAATCGAGCTTTCGTGGAGAACCGGATAGTTTACGGCCGAGGAGAAAAAAAGAGATATATATGAGGGATAAGATGAAAACACTCTCGGATCTTTAGTGCCTGATAAACGATAACTCTTCTTCGACCCCGATTTCCGCGGCTTCCCCATACTCGTTAATTACAAACAAAAAATCCGCACGTCGCTGGAACGCCGGGAAGGAACTGGGACATCTGCAGCGGTAAATTGGCAGAGAATTCAAGCCCTACGCTCCAAAGTATCACGCTCACCGATCACACCGGAACTCAGCCTTGTCTTCAAAAAATTAACCATGGTTCGTCGAATAGTGTATATTAAATTAAAAAAAAATTGTTTACATAAAAAATAGCAATGGGAGAAAACCGTTCACGGAAGATATCGGAACCGAAACTTGTTTACGAAAAATAGATCTGGATTGAACAAATCGTGAAAAATATTATAAAATAAATGAGCCACAAAAAGTAACAGGCAAAACGAAAGTCTCTCCTACATTCGGAGCCTGGAAGAAAAATGGGCAACACAATCTTCGTTAATCACAGTGTAAACAACTTTTTATAGCTCGTGACGTAGTTTCCCTATAAACAAAAAAAAATACTATCCATGAGTTGCGCACGACTTAAGCTCGGCACTTTGAAGCGGCAAACAAGCTTACTATCTGAGTTTCGTCCATAATGATAATAATAATAATAATGTTCATACCTTCTCGTAATTAGCGAGTTTGCAAAACTACGAGAGAGGTTCGTTAAAAGGTCAAATAGATTTTCGAATGTGTGCAGGTTTTGTTACTGCACAAGGTGTCCCTGTATTATGGCGTGGAAAATTCGTCTAGGGCGGAGATTTCTCGGAGCCCGCCGAGCGCCATGCGAGAGAGTGTAACTTCTTAATTAGTGAAACAAGCGCGTAGCTCGAGCGAGTCTCGTAGCTGCAGGTTCGCGGGTGGAGAGACCAGCCAGTGGTTGGCCCAGGTCGCGGTCGAAACTTTTGAAATGATCATAACTATCCGGCAAAACGCGGTTGGATATTTGCGCGCGGTCGTGACTCCGAAGGCACAGACGCGAATAGCTAAAAGAAGAATCCTTCTAAAGGGTGTGCAATGCGACACGGGTTTCATTATTTATCGCGACTGTACGAAAGGACTTATCAGTCTCGAGGGTCGCTTACCTCCTCCGAAGAGTCACCCGGCCTCTCCCCGATAAAACTGGCAGCAAACCAACGCGAACAAATCGAACTTTCACTGTGATTTTTCACGAGACAGTGAATTCAAAAAAAGGAGCAATTAGAACCGTGAAAAAAAAAACAAAAAAAAAACGAAAATAAATAAAAAAACAAAACAGGCCCAGAGCAAATTTTATCCGACACTCTAGAACACTTATAATTAACGTTGCTATCGTTGAATCGATTCAAAGAGTTCGACTCTCGGTTGTGTTTTTCTTTGCTCCTTTTTATATTTTTATTCTTATTTTTTTTTTATTTTTTCTTTATTTTTTTTTTAGAGATTTCAACATTTAAGCTCGAAGGATTTTTTCGTTGTGTTTTTCAGCGGCAAGAAACCCTCGCGAGTACGAAAGAGTAAGAGCTGAGTATGGGCGCACCGTTCATGTGGAAGCGCGCGAAGCGACTGACACTCCCGAGTTTCCGACCAGCTGGCTATCGGGCACACAACCGCGAACGCTCGCGCAGCTCCCTTGCCTACTCGTACGAGTACACGGGGCTCACTGTCGAGGCACCGCGACGCAGCCTTGCTTCACGGGCTTCTTCCACGATAGTCAAGATACGGCTCGTGGACGGCAACACGAGAGAGCGAAGCCAAAGGCTTCCAGACAAATTTGGTACGAAATACTAAAAAAGACGCCAGCTCGCGGTACGCGTGTCGTATTACTCGCAATATTTATTCACCTCTTGTCGTATTGACTGCAAATTCTTTTTTCCGCCCTTTAAACACTCCAGCGAATGTGACTCGTCATTCCGTACGAATGAATTAATTTAATTGGCGATGCGCGGATAGAGAAGCGAGAGCGATACATGGACTGTGGAATAATTCCCATTCAAGAAATTCTTCTTTCATGCCGCACTGGAAATGAGGTATGGAAGATGGATGAAAAGAATAAAAATAAGAAGGTCAAAATAAAATGAGGATCGGCTCGTTATATTCTCGGTTTCTGAGGCGTGTTTTCGTCGTTGGTCGGCTCGTGATGAGACTTTTTTTTTTGTCGATACCGCTCGCCAAGTCGGCGAGTAACGTTCGACCTTGATTCCGGCCTTTAACCACATTCTACAGAGATGTTGGATTTCAGAACCGCATTGAACTCCGGCCGGAATTTTAAGTATCGTTCGGAGATAATCGTTTCCTCGAAACGTACAGCTTCGGCATTGCACGATCGATTTCAACGATCAAAACCATAGCGTAAATAAAAATTTCTGTGCCTCCCGACCAGTACGAAAAATTTTCCAAGAGTCGGGACCGTGGAATCAGCGCGTTCCGCTTTTTTTACCGAGAGCAACGCCCTCTCGGGGCTTGAAGAAAAAAAGCCGCGGATGATCTTTGGCCGAAAAGGAGGTCGAGCGCTCGCTCGGCATCGATATTCAGCCCTTAGTGACGGTGGCTCTTTTATCCACGATCACGTTTCTCTCCTCTGTTCTTGAACTATCTCTAAGACGTCCCTCGTACCTTCCACGAGGCGAAACCCCCTCTAATCTCAATTCTAATTCGATGCTTCTGAAGCATCGAATTTTCCCGGGGCGTCAGGGCGGAGGTGCGAAGACTCGCATGAACGGCACTGCGAACTCGTCCAGTAGGTGATTCCGATGCGGATCAGACAGAGTCGGTAAAGATTTGCCGAAGCCAGCCCGCTGCGAACTCGCTCCATTAATCTCTATTGCGGTTCTGCAACAATTCGAAACTCTCGTTTGTGTGCGTTAGACGGACGACGAGGCAAGTATTCAAGCACGTTTGGCAACTCGGCTCAGATTCGAGGAGACTGCTGATATGTTCTTATTGAGTGGAGAATTACCGAAGCGCGCTGAATTGGTTTTTCTCACTATACCAGTCTCAGAAGTTAAAGATCGGTCTGGAGTGAGACTTTTTTTTCTATGCTCCGAAAACAAATTCGTGAAGACAGACTATTTTTGCCACAGTCGAATGGAGAAATTTTGAAGAAATTTCACTGACATGTATGTAAGAGTATTGGGTTATCACAGCATTAAAAACATTATTTGTCCAATTTTTACAATCGCAATACTATTTTAATATACGGATGTCATAATATTCACTGCCATTAACATTAAAATACAATGTATATGCATTCTAATTTCATATACTCAAGGTTCTGTATTTCAGAAAAAAATTGCTAAAGATGGGCCATTTTGGTCCCACTGGAATGGAAGAATTTTCGAGTTTCCTTTCCGTCAGATATTTTCTCGGCTAGTCAATGTTTAGTGGGGAATGATGCGACTCGATAGGGACCGACGTAGATTTTTATCCATCGTCGGTAAGGAGTCTTCAATAAGATGCAAAAATGGCTTCTGTGCTTCGAGGTGGATCGTTCGCGTTGGAATCTACCGAATGTACCCGGCGTAGTTTAGAATGATTACACGATAAAAAGATGGCCATTTCCACCCTTCACAGGGCGCTGCCTACATCGCCGCCTAACTGCGCCACGCGAACGGCTCCAAATGGCATCGATACGACCCCCGGCGGGTGCTCGGATGGGATACTCTGCCGTCTCTCGTGCGCATCGATATTCGAGCCCTACAGACCCTATAGATTCGCGTTTGGAGAACGGGCTTCAGTCGCGCTCTCGCTCGTTCATTGATACACCTCGACGATGTGTGCACAGCAGTACCCTTGTGCCATATCCTGAAGCGTAACAATACCAAAGCCCGTACAAGGCTTACACGAGTCTCGCGCCTCGTACACGTCCCCTCGAATTACAATTTACGCCGTCGTTCACGTGGCATCGAATGCTCCGCGCCGATGCCCCATACACCCTGAACGCCGCTTCGACTCCACATGTGTGAGAGAAGTGCGCGGCAAAACAGACCGCCATCTGAGAGTGAGACTTATTTTTCGTAACCACGGAAAATCGGCATGAATTGTCCGTTTTGACGAATCAAACCTAAAGACGCAGGAAACTATTCTTCGATTCGAATTCGAAAAAAAAAACAAACGAACGAACGAATCTAACGAATCCAAAGCAAACTTAAATTGGCTAACGAAAAATAAAAAGCAATTTGTTTGGATGTCCAGACGATAAATTAATAATTTTTTTTTGTTTCATGGATAGCGACTGAAATAAAAATCAACACAGTACACACAGCAATTGTGTCTCGGTGTCCTTCGAAAAACGAGAGGTGTTTCGCTCTCACATACTCAAGCGTGGGACTTTCCGAACAAACAGCGAAAATGACAAAAATCACCTACTCGTTATTTGTACAGTAGCTCGATCGTTGTTCACCGGGTCGAAGCTCGCTTGTTATTTCGGAGGAAACAGGGAGTTAATACGCATCAGCGTGGAAAATCGTCCACGGCTCGTGGTCCCGAAAGCCCTCGTCAACGTTTGGTGAATATCGGCTCGCTAAGCCTTTTTTTTTGTTATTCTCCTTCTCGGCAAAACTACGGTACGCGAGCTTGCTGGCCCTCTGCAACATCCCTTCGAACTCTTTCGTGCTACCCCGGTTCGATCAAGTTCAAAAAAATGTGATAAAACAAAAAGTAAAAAAACACCGAGCCGATGGCGCGAGACGCGAGCAAGAGACCTCTGCACCGTTATGTGTATTAAAACCGAAAAACAAAAACTGAAAAAAATAATAAATAAAAAAAGAGGTGGATGGTGTACGAGTATGAGGGAGGAAGCAGAGCTCGAGGCGCGGCTCACCCCCGTGGGTGCTGGAGTACGCGAGAGGGAAGTCCGAGAGAAAAGCGTTCGGTACCTCCGTAAATCCAGGTGTATATGTACGTCGTATCTGGCGATAATAAAGCCTATAGTATACGCGAGGTTTCGCGAGTATATACCGCGACCCTTCTACAATGCTGCTGTAACGTTGGTCACGCGGTGAGTACAACAGAGTAAGGATACCGGTTGCAACAACATACCGGGTAGGTAACAGTTCCGAAAGAGAGAGTGCGAGAACCACCGCGAAGAGCAGAGAACGGGAAAGCACGGTTGGGCGATGAAAACTCTCGTAAAGGTGATCGATGAGCTCCCGAGGGAACCGCACCGGTGTGAACCCCCTCTCGACCCTCTCCCAGCACTGCACCGCCTTCGAGTCTGCACACTGGCCCTCCGCGACATTAACAACCGCATGGATTGTAGAAATGAACTAGAAAATAAAAAAATATTAAACGAATGCGTCAACTCTATCGGAAAGTCGAGATTTGCCAGATTTTAATGGGGAAGAGGGAAAGTTGGCGAGTCTCGAATTTTTTAAACATGTTGATCGAGTTATTAAAAAAAAAATCATCCAAACCGCACCGGTGAAGATGTAAGATAATAAAATGATAAATTAAACGGATGCGTCGACTGTGTCGGAAAGTCGAGGTTGACAGACTTTAATGAAGAAAATGGAACGGACAGGAACCTCGAATTGTGAAGACAACTTGATCAAGTTATGAAAACAAAAATCATGCAAACCGCACCGGTGAAGACATGAAAAAACAACACAACTTCAACCCTGAGACCGAACTGTCGAGAAGTTGACGGCGCAGCCGGGAATATGGTTTTAATCCGAGTTCCGAGATCGTGGAAGCAGATCAAGCTATTACAAAGGCAGATGAGAATTATAACGACAGGGTGGGGGAGTAAAGACGTTGAGGTTGATGGAGAAAGGTTGACGAGCGAAGTGAAAGAAAAACTTGTCGCCGTTGTCTACCAAGCGGCGGAGAAGACGAAGAACAAGATAGGAACGACGGAATTGAGAAGAACTATAACGAAGCTCCCCCAGCGTTAATTATTTATATTGAGATTCATTCCTAGCCTTTCGTACTCTCCACGCGAAGAACAGTTTATTTACTTTAACCATTTCCTTCTTCTATTTATTTTTTCCTGTACAACCCATTGCTTCAGTCGTTTCTCCATTTATTACTCTGCCACTCCTCATCGTTGTTCCTCAGCTCTCCCTTTCATCTCATACCTTATTTTTTTCAACTATGCAATCACCGGAAATTTTTTTCGCACCACGATATTTTCCATGTATTAATTTCTTTCAATCAACCGAAGATGTAAGACGAGCTCAGAGATTAAAAAAAAAAAAGAAGATATTGAGAAATAAAAATGATTTATTTCTTCTCGTCTCTACTTCATTCTACGTTACGCAGAGATCCGAGCACTCATATCACTCGTTCCCGTAGCAAACTTCATTGCTCACGTGGCAGTGACAGGCATGCGTGATGGATACCGCATAGGGAAACATTCCCGGACCCAAAACGCACTGCGCCCATTCCTACATCCCTGACTTCGAACCCTACCCGGTCCTCCGCACCTGCCGTCCTCCAAACACCCCCTCGCCTTTCAGCAACGTTTCGCGCAATATTTCACAGCCCGTTTACTACTCGACGCTACGACACGTTTTCCTGGCTGGTCGCGTACGTTTTCTACTCTCGCGGGGCTCAGACTCGCCCGCACCACCTCCTTCCGTTCTCACTGTACTGTACCAGTTACTACGAGGGGCTCTGCTAACACACGACTCTCGATGCTTCGCCTCTCGTCTCACGATTCTTCAACCCAAACCTGCCTCACGCCCCTCCCTAAACTAGTGGAAATCGCGGAGTCGAGCACGTCGCACATGTGTCGATGGACCAGAAGAAAAAGGAGAAGACGAAGGGTGACGAACCATCCCATTCCCGACAGACGTGTATAAAGGGATTCAGAGCAGAGCAACGTTCCTGCGGAAATGCTGTGTGATATCGAAGATGGACTGCGACAAAAAAAAAATTATTATGACCAGTAGATTTTTTATTATGGTCGTTATAATCGAAGAATCGATTTTTTGTTTTTTATGGAAAGAGCATTGATGGAGTTCCGAGAGAACATCTGGGAGCTACGCTCATTTCATGTCAAAAGCACCCTCCAGATTTTCGATGCAATCAGTTCTACCGCTCGAGTACAAAATTCTATTTTCTCCCTTTTAATTTTTTTTTATTTTTTTTTTCGATGAGAGGTGCACGATCGATTAATTAATTAATGCGCCAGCCAAAGCACGTCGTACTACTCAGACGTAATTACATTTTCGTTTTCCATGAGAAAGCCGAATCGAGAGGCCTGTAAAACTAATCTGCAGCTCATAGTCCACTGCTCAAAGTTTCTCCGTTTTGAATCGATCCGTAGTAAGAAAAAATAAAAGAGCAGACACGAAGAGAGTGTCGTGAAAGTTTGAACGGGAAACTTTTATTCCTCGACCTCGGCGAACTGGGGTATAGTGTAGTAAAGTTCGTCGCTCATACCCCGTCGACCGCTGCTCTTTTTTCCCCCCTTCACATTCTCAAATACACAATTTATATATGTTTGCAGGAGAAAACAGCAAGGGAACATCGTAGAGACCAAAAGATATGCGTTTGTCCAAACAGAACCTGCTGCGATAGGCTCGAGGGATTGTGTTATCGCGTTGGGCGAGATCAAGAAGAAAGAATTGAGTCCGATCGAAAGCGGATAGGTCAGCATTCGCATTGGAGCTTGAAGTTTTCTCCCCTCTATAAAAAATAGTATCACTAACCCCTTATCAGAATTTTCGAAACAGTCACCCCTCACAAACTTGTGTCGGGATAGGTCAAGGACCAGATGAAATATAATGTGCTGGAAGCGATCGCGTGCGTATCCTCAAAACTCGGTATTTGGTTTTTTGATATTTTGAGTTAGAAAATGAAATTTTTTAACAAATGACATATTGGTGGCGTTTTAAAGGCAATCAATGCAGCAACGTTAAGTACTAAGAAGATACGAAGGATCATAGCAAGGCTAATAACTCTACCTCGGCAGTTCATCGATTTCTTCTATGTCGCGGATTTACTCGTTGCCTCGGCGGCATCGCTCACCAGCTAAGTACAAGCTTCGCCACGTTTTGAGCACACGGGTCGACGATTTTTCCTCCTCAACCGCTGTTCACCCTGCACGTCGCGGAGAAAGCAGAGCCACAGCCTCTTATTCCATGTTGCTTTCACGATTGAGGCGTAGGCGGTGTTGAGAACCGTAAGGGAGCTTTTACGATCCGCTACACTTGCGTCACCGTCGCTCGGCGTTTCATCCCCGTGTACGTGAAACGAAACGAAAGTCCTCTCACGCTGATGTCCTGCTCTCCCTCTATCTGTACAATCCCGTGCCAGCTGCCCCCTAGGACGTATGAGAGCATCAAGGAGCTCCGACTTCCAAAGATTCCGAGGCCTTTTCTTCTCGCGCTTCTCTCCTGCTCTCTTTTCGCACAGCCCTTCCCGCCACTCGCTCTCCGCCTTGGCAATTCATACCGTTTTGTGTCTCGGTTCACCCGACAGTAGTCAAATTTCTTCGGTATAATGCATTCTTTGTTTCTAAAAAAAATAATTAACATAATAAATAATTATGAAAATCAATATATCTTTTTTGTTCAATGGATGGATTTTCAATTGGATTTACCGAAACGTTCGTAGCGCAAATCGTGAGAAAACTAACTTCAGGTTTATTTCGATCTTGTTATCTGAACGAAACTGGAGACTAGAAAACTATTGCGGAAACTGTTCGGATCCAGAGAGCTTCTTGCCAGTCGTAAACCTCGACGTACGACGTTCGAAACAATCTTTTCCGCGCTCCTCGGAGTATCGAATTTTACGAGAACTCGCGGAAACGAAAGGTAGGGTTATACCGACAATACCGGTGTGTACGTGGAAGACAATAATAAACTTTGGTCCCTCGAGGTTGCGAGACCGACGTATGAAGTTGGTTGAATTAGCATACGATTTAAAAACCGTCCAAGTCTCATTCGCTAACGTCTACTTTCGATTTTTGCTCAAATTTTTCACGTTCTTTTTTTTTCAAAGTTAATCATGTTTTACTGTCTAACTTATTGCCCATCTGAGCTAATTCTTATATAACAAGTCGACGATTTATTTTCTTGACTTTTTTTAACTCCCGCAAAAAGCGTGTACTTATCATCTTCCAGATTGCAGCGTTGTTCTCCAACTACCAAACGAACAAAGTAAAAAATAGATGATTCGAACCAGAAGAATACATCGCAACAAACTCGAAGACCCTCTCGACGATATTACCCGCTACAGTACTTTCTGCCGGCTCGTGAGTCGAGTCTCCGGAAAGATCCTAGGAATGCCATCAGACGAGAATAATATCTCGGTTCCAAGGCGTACCGGATTCCTCGCTGAAACCCACTCGTTCTTCCTCCTGTACCTTATCCTTTCATCGTTAAACTATAACAACTTGCATACTCTGAGTTTTTTCTTAATTTTTCTGCAATATTATTGTCATCCATTTTTCATTCCTACCTTAAAGATTATATCGGAAATTACAGTGGACTATCACAAATTCCCTACACATGCGAATGCTCCAAAATATCTGGAATTTTTCTTTACACTATTATAACTTTGAATAATTCGTCTGTGGTCGAAACTAAATCGGAGAGCACGAAGCAAACGCATCTATGGATTCGAGCGAACAGAATTGTTTCGGCGAGGTCGCAAGGGGAGGAAGAGGCGGCGAGAGGAGGGAAGAGCTCACAGTGCTTCGCCGCAAACTCGGACGCTTCGGCTTGCGCTACACCATAACCGATGGTCATTACCGTTAGTTCAGGATCGTTGGTTACAGGCGAGACCCTCACGAGAGCTGTGCGCCAACGTTGGCCATAATCCGCGTAAACGTCCAACGCGGCTTGTACATACGTATATATACGGGGTACAAACTATTACTATAATAATACAAGCTTCCACCGTAGCGTGTATCAGTCTTGTTTATTATGTAATCTAACTACGAGAGAAACAGCGAAAGGATCAAGTCGCGTTCGCTCTTTTTCCTCGAGAGTTGCGTAACGTTTATGGCACGCGGAGAGAAGTGCGCGAGATATTGTCATGGCGATGAGAGAACGCGAGCTGAACCGTTCTCGCGCCGAAGTGCTCTACGTAGTTTTCCTTCGCGTCGTCCTCCGAATGTGCGTCTTACGAGGAGACAATTTCACGATGATGTGGCTCACTCACGGTTTGTATTACGAACCAAGCGAGCTGCGGTTATCGAGTCGATGACCGTCAAAGCAACTCGGTGACTCGTGGAAAATTCAGAGTCTGATGTTCGCTGCGTTTTGTGGTTATTATCGATTTATTATTTTTTATGATTATTATTGTTGGTATTAATATTAATGATAATAATAATGAAAACGATAATCTCAACTTCAACCTTACACAGTGCACTGTCAGAAAGGTCGATCGACTGTTGTGTCACTAGCGTTGAAAGTAAGCTCGACTTATCGCATTTATTTTTACTGGTCCAGCGGCGATTGTGCAACGCTTATCTCAAATCGCTATTCCTCGGAAAAATTGTGCCTCCCTGCAGAAGATAAAAAATTATTTTTCCAAAAATTTATATCTCTCAATCACGGAGCATCGATACTCGAAAAAAAAATAGCTAGTCACTGCAATAGCTTGCCGGCCGAGTTTTAACAAAATCTTTGACTGAGTACAAGGAACAAAACGTCAGCTTAGAACACGATGCAGAATTCTGCAACATCTCGCTCATTAGCTATCGCTCATTCCGACTACGAGCACAGGAGCGTAACTCGTAAGTATTCACTGTACGAGCTCGCTTGCAGACTTCTCGTAAATACGTACGCCGGGTTGTGAGCTCGGGTTTAACTACCTGATCGAGCACAGTGCAAATGATTCGCCTCCGGTGAAGTCGACCAGCTTGACACGCTGATTCTATTCATCGTTCCAGGCGGATCGGTCAACTTCACCGTGGGAACGCTTTTATGGATTTATGTGTACGTATTTAAGTATGCGGCGTACGCACGCGAGTGTGTAACCGATCTCTTGTGTGCCGGGTCGTTGCCGCACCCTCTCCGCGAAGAAATGCCGAGGGCACGTAAACACTCGTCGAGGAAATACCAAGACAAGCGAAGGCGCCTCTGTGTCCGCTGTTTTAAACGCTCGGAGCAACCGATTGCCGGGGCAGCAGAAACTGCTTCCCCACCGCGTTGTTTCTCCGTCAATGTGTACGCCGTGTAATATCGGTCCGCTCGAACTTTCTAAACAATCTAAACTCTCGTCTCCTCTGTAGCCGCAGAGACCCGACTGATGCTGAGTTTCAACGATGGTTTTCAACGTAAACTGCCATTAACAGAGCCGTAGCTCGGAGGTGCGGGGGAATCGATGCCTAGTGTATACGGCAGACAAAAAAAAACGAAAAAAAAAAAGCGTGAGCGATCGGAAGAATCGAATTGCACAGAACGGTCACGTACATACCTTACGGCCTCACTCCATGTACGATTAATCGCTTGACCGTGCGTTTCCGTAACTCCCCAAGTCGTGAAAACTTTAAACTCGACTCTCGGATATCTCCTGCCGCATCTATCCTTGCCGAGCTTCTATGCACGCTGAATCCATATCGAGGGGACGTGACCAGGCGACCAAGCCCGACTTCTCTGGTAACAAAATGGATAATTTATTCTCTTCATAAAATCGCTAATAATTTTTGGGCAAAGGGTCATTTCAAAATTACCTTTTACCTCAAAAATCACTCACCTCGATAATTTTTCACATCTTCATTATTGGTTTGCCTGTACTTCGATCAGAGTTTCATGCTCCTCCGCAATTCTTGCACAGCTTTCTTCCTAGCGAGAGCGTATTCTCTACTCCCTCTTTCCCTCGCTTGCCATTATTCCCCCTTTTTATCCGTCCGCAAGACGCTCGGTGCAGAGTCAACTCTTGCTCGCTAGGACGGGTTTCTCCCTCCCTCAAGGCATTCGAAGTTGGTCAAGTGTTCTTCGCTTCTCCATCCGCCGTTTCCTTCCGACGCTCACACAGTTCTCATCTTTAATGCATGACACTTTGTCCATGTTGAGGTCCGTGTCAACAAGGGATATTCCGCATAGCTCCGTCGAATGGAAATGGAAAATATGGATGCGGAAGTGGCGGACGACGGTTGCCGACGATGGAACGACCTTCTCGAGGACGGAGCGCCCTATTCCGTCCAGACTCCTTCCCTCTTCCGCAAAACCAACCACATAATACGCCTTCGGATTTGTAAACACAAATGTGCTATAGCTCATACGTGCTCGGATGCAAATAGGTTCGACCGAGCGGTCAACCGAAAACGAGATTCCCTATTCGGTGCTTCCCGTTCGAGCGCACCGATCGGCGGGCAGAGAACTCATCTCTGTACGCTACTTTCCCTTTCTGTCGGGGCGCCTCTGCATACGGACACTATTCAGGATTGATTCGGTGGAAAAAAAATCGAGGGACGTACGCGTGCAGAGCGTATATCGGCCACGACCAATCGAAAAGAGCTCCGAAATGTAAACGAGGCACTTCCCTTTGAACGGAAGCTCGCCAATCGATATTCCTAGTTCCAGACTACTCGACCAACATTACGCAACTTTCGTACGAGCGAATGAGTTCACGTTTCTGCCTCGAAGCGTCGAAGAAGAAACTATTAATTGGCGCAACGAACGATATTTAAACACGCTAGCTACTAAAAATAATGAGAAAACGGCATTTTCAAAAATTCCTTATTTTTGCCTGTGGAATCTTTAATCTGTTCCTTATGCTATAAGCTGATTGAAAAAATTAGGATTTCCTTATAGAGGTACTAATAATTAAGGGAAACACGTGGGTCGAAGTTATGTTCATGGGACAGCATTAAAAGTTCGATATTCCCACTTTATCAACTTCACCCCCGGAATATTGACAAAATAATAATAATAAAAAAAGGGCTCACTGGTAGACAGCATACGAAATAAGGACGGCAGGAAAATCGTGAAGCAACACTCGAATGCGAGTCAAAGCTAACCATTGCAATTTGGATAGCGAAAATCCGTAGTGGCTGCAGGCAATTGAATTTTTCGTATGCTCTCGATACCGTTACCTCTCGGCGCCCGAGTGAAAGAGCGAGAGGTCGAAGCGCGCTTTGAATCCGAGCCACGGTGTTCACGTACTACCTGTGTAACGGGTTCTCTGTCCGTTCCGCTTCCACACTCGAGTGAAGAAAAAAAAAAAAAAAAAAACTCGATAAACGTGCATGCGGTACAGCTCGATCTGTCCGCGCCGACCTCTCGAGCGTGGACGAGGGAAATAATTCAGCTTCACAAATTTGATCATGCGACTCGTCCAGAAGATAGTTTCTCGGTTGAAACTTATCTTAACGTGGATACGGAAAATTTGGATCGAGCGGTTTAACGCCAAATGGCGAAAAAAAATGTGCATGGAGCGAACAATCTGAGATTGCGTTGCGCACGTATAGCGAGAAGTCTGGCTATCACTTACCGGAAGTGTATCCTGCAGAGAACCCGTACGGCATTTACGGCGGCTGTACCGCCTTATCTGGCCGTCCCGCACCTCCCCGTTTCTCTCTCTGCCCTCGAAGAATCTTCCTTGAACCTCTGTAACGGTCGTCGTTGAAACTGGAAGATCCGGCTAACGTCCCGAGCGTGAAGTTTCTCCGACGTACCTGGGATCATTTCGTGGACACGTACATACACCCATACGCGCTAAAGCACACATTCACGTACATACAGACACAGACGAAACTGCAACGGGAACGTTCGTTCGAAACGAGCGGAAACTAAACTACAACTGTTACGCATAATCTCTTAAGAAAAAAAAATCTTATGCGTCGTTTGCTAAAACAAGAAACGTGAGATTAAGGGAGAAGATGAAAAAGAACAACTCGCATGCTGAGCTGTTTTACTTAGAATCGCAAAGGTCGATGCTATTCAATTGAGGAGAAAAAAAATGACGAAACTAAAATTGGGAGTTTTTAAGAATGGACGTCGATACTCCTGAGGAAGAATCGAGGCGTTTTGTAGATTTACCACCTCGGTGGTATTTTAATTTTATTCATCCTTTTCTTTTTTTTTTCTGTGGTTTTTTTGGATCTTTGGAATTGGAGAAGAAAAGGTATTTACAGCTTAATCTTCTTCCTCTTCCGCGGCAGCTCCACTCGTGCCCTTGCGCATGTTCTTCCTCTTGACGCGACCAGCGCGGCCGCTGCCGAACGGCGATCTCGTCGAGAAGTCGATGTGCTTCTGCGAATCCAGACGGACGATGAACGACGGTATATTCACAACCTGCTTACGGACACTGTAAGAAGAAAAAGAGAATAGTGAAAACTGCGTTTGTTGTGTCGGTTAAACATTTATTATGCTTCGAGGTATTTTTGGTTTCTCTTTTTGGAAAATATTTTGCTCGATACTCGGCGAAACGGAGAGATTTTCGTACCGGTGTGATTTTTTATTTTCGATCAAGGTGTTGATCGACAAGGAGACGTTGAAAGTCGAGCTACGATTGGCTCGACGATCAAGTGGTCTTTATACGAGAAATTCGGCCCGAGACGACGACTCGTCCACGGGATGAATCGCATTTTTTATTTTTCATGGCGTGAAACGACGGTCGAAACCGAAACGCTACAGTGGCCATTACGAAAGTCATCGAGACATTAACAAGGATTCATTTCCCGTTGCGATGTCAGCGTGCTTCCTCGTATCTGAAGCAGCAAATATTCACATCGTGAAACAGACGATTTTCTAACAAATATTCCACCGCTTCGAGAAATTTACATTTTTTTAAATTTTTAATACAATATTTTGCGTATAGGACGAAAAATTGTTTCCTGGCCATGAAATAAAAGGAGGATAATTTGCCTCCTTCATTGATTAATCCAGGTATTTAATTTTGCCTCAAAGATTAGAAATCATTCGTGCAGTATCGAACGTTTCTTGCCCAATTTTTAAGGCGCAATTGACTTGTGCTCTTTCTAAATAATCGCCGTTGAACAAAGCAAAGAGACTTACCGAATGTGTCTCTGGCGAATGAGAACACGGGCGTGATGGATCGACTTGGCTAATCCAAGCTTGAAAACCTGAGTCTGCAGACGCCTCTCTAGGAAATCCTCGATCTTGAGGCCGAGCACATAATCGAGCTTCATACGTCCCTCGTCCAGAACTCCGATCCTCACCAAACGACGCAGCAATGCGTTTCCTGTAAAGAAAATGGACAATTATTTCCATTATTCTGACCAGAAGCCTCACCAGGATTGATTTTTTTAAAGCATCTTCAGATAAATTTTTCCGTTCAATGTAAATTCAAACAAGAGGTGTCAGAACATATCTAATGAATCATCACTTTGCATAGTTTAAGGTAAAGAAAAGAAGAAAAATGTTCATTTAATTTTTTTTTCTTAATTAATCAGTGCATACCTTCAAAAAGACGCTTGGGGTCTTTCTCTTCAAGAGTAAGGAGCTCTCGGGCAGCCTTACGGATTTTGGCAAGCGTGTACTTGACTCTCCAGACCTCACGCTTGTTGCGGAGACCATACTCTCCGATGATTTTTAACTCCTGGTCGAGACGAGCCTTCTCGTAAGGTCTCCTTGGCGTCACATAGGTCTTCGAGAAGACCGACGGAATTCTACCGTTAACCATCTTAGTAGATCGTTACCTACGATATGCAAATGAGAATAATGAATATGTAATCCAATAAAAGAATTCTTTTCTTGCAGTACCCTTATCCATCAATTTAAAACTACTAGAGGAATAAACCAAAGTTTGGGGAACATAACTCAATATGAATCGATCCATCCTGATAATTTCTAATCCTAATAGAATTGCGTATAGCTAGAGACTTGATGGAACGTCATAAAGGCTCGACCTTTAATTCCTTACATGCAGAAAATCATAGAAAAGCAATTGCTTATTTACGGAAAAAAAAAAGCTAAACAAAATGGCGGAAAGCCTGATCGCATGATCCATGCTTTGTTTCCTTGGAGCGATTTTCGTCGTATATAATTGGGAGAATAGTTGCTCTACTTCAAGCATCGATTATCGTGCAAATGTTTTAAAAACGATGTTTTTCAACGAGGAAACATACGATATGATAAAAATGAAGTGAAAGTGTCTTGAACGTGAGTTTGTAGCACGTGGCGGACGCCGAACCCTCGTGATCGAGGGCAAGAAAAACCCTCAAAATCGCGAATAAATTCATTGATATTCACCTTCAATTAGGCCGTGATAAATAAAACATATTCGCAACAGTTTATGACACAGTTTGAACATTTTCAAAGTTTGTAAGGAATATTGTAAATCCAACTTACGTCTTACTCGGAAGATAGTAACGACCGTTCTCTCCTACAGTTGCGAGGAAAATGGCCGAGGATGAACGAGGTAGCGTATATGGAAGTAGTTATGTTCCCTCCCGCGCCAACTATCGTCCGAAGACCGAAGTTCTACGTATCACGTCACATCCGGTAAACATGCGCGCGGCGCAAGCGCACCATGCAAATTCCCACACAAAGCTGTGAACAGAAGTAACGATTGACATCTTGAACGTCTGTTGGTCAGTCGGTTATTGACAATGTCACCGATAATGTCGTCGTTTATTTGCCGTTCAATTAATTGCGCAATGATACAGCGACGATAAGACGACACAAACATGCGTCTCCATATTCCGACCGACGAGCAAACAATATCAGAGAAATATTTATCTCGATGCAACGCTCATCGTACGTTGCATTCAGGCACAATAATAACAATATACAACTGACAATAAAAATTGTCGATTGATAGTATCAGTTAATAATTTAAGGCGATGCTCGTTTCACCTATTTCGATCAGTGAATTAGCGTCGTTCGTCCACGTGTAACGCAAATCATGTCAATCTTATCAGTGGAATCATTTATTACATAACTTCCAATACTTCGCATCACAGTGACGAACCATTTTCATTTTTCGTATGACGGATCTCGTCCGAAATGAAATAATTTCCTTTTTTATTTATTCATTTTTGTGTCGAATAATGATTTAGTGTATTATTATACTATACAGATAGATATTTGCTTGCAAAATGAAGTATAACTTGTTGCTGTTAATGTAGTTCGAATATCTGTATATACGCGTCGGTATTTTGTCAACACGGTAATCTATGTAAGCTTCAAAACTTAATAAATTATTGAATATCATAGTATTCTAGAAGCTTTGTTTTTTTATCATTCAGGAAACGAGCATCAACCTGCAAAAGTTCCTGAATGGGTTGGAAGATGAAGGAAGCTGCGTTATGTGGATGGAGAAGACACCGAACCTGAGCTCATACAGACAGCGATGAATAAAGTCACACTTCGTTAGAGTCACGTTTTAATCACGTTTTGTCTCGATATTTCCCCCACCTCAGACCCTTACTCAAATATGTTCTGACATGCAGGGGTGTTTGGTTGACCCCGACAGCCAAGAAACTCAGATAAGCGAGGATGTAAGTAATCTGCACGCTTAAACAGTCTTCACTTCTCTATCGACTACTGTGACAAGTCTTTCTACAAGGATTTCTCGTGCTCGTTGGCTATTTTCAATTTTTTCTTACACAAGACTCTTAGATCTCTTTGTTTTTGTATCTGCTTGCGCTTTCGCTGTCATGGACACATTTACTGCTGTAAGTATCATGGAAATGAAAAATATCAATTATTTTCCCGATATACCAATTAGTTTTCAGCTTCAATCGACAGTCGAAATAAATTTTTGTCAATGTTTTTCACAATCTATTTATTACTCTTCAATATTGACAGATAAGTCAGGATCTATTTTTTTTTTCAACTTTCTTCATTGCGAATTTGTACTTCAATAATCGTTTTCAATATTCCATACTCTGCAATTGTTTATCGATTAATGATAATCTTGAATTGTCCACCTGTTAGTAAACAACTGTTTTTTTTTGTACATACAAAACATTATACTCGCTAATGACATGATATTCTGAATGCAGGCAACTTTTGCTTCAAATTGTTGAAATCATTTGATGCAATCATTTTACAGAATGTACGTCATTATTAATTCTTTCATTCGATAGCTTCGTAGCCTTAAGAAGTCATCTATAAATCGCTTAAGAATTCTCATGGGATGATTAATTATTATCCGCGATTTAATGTTACTATCGTTGCGATGACTTAATATGAATTATCTAGCTCATCGCTTCCTAGCTTCTATCTTGACACTGTTGCGTATTTTCATCTATTTGTCAATCCCATTGGCAATGAAGAACGTCTTTAACGCTCATCACGTACGTCATAAATTCAAGCTATCGATAAATTGCTCAATAGTCTGCAGGGGGTTGTTGCAATACTTATTTGCCCCCTGTTCAATATTAAACATCGTATCTCTCGTACCGCGGCTGGTTTTTATTTTTTTATTTTTAAAGATACGTGTCCCGTTCCCTCTATCATTAAAAAAAAAATCAACTCCCCGGGTTCGGAACGTGTAGTTTTCAGAATACATTTAAAAGCATCTCGTTTCCAAGAAAAGTACTACGATCTCTTGACCTGAAAAACATTTTTTTTTCTCTATCCGATAACGCCGTTTTTTCTTCCCATTTTTTCGTCAAGCCTGTAACATAATTTCTCGAGACATCGCGTGACTTGGACGATATAATAGAGCCTCGTTACGATAACCCTCCGGAAGATTTTCTCAAGTCCATTAACAACTGCGATGACCTCTCCACTCGCATGAATATTATTCGAACTCACGTGAGTGAACTCGTGCGATGTATTGCAAATCGAAGCATGACTCCGTAATGGGCCTCGATAAGAGCACAGTGGAAAAGTCTCATGACTCGATTGATAATACCATGAACTCCTTACTTTTATTTCCAATCAATCAACGTTAATGTATTAAACGTTGTTTTTCTAATTGCAGTATCCTGTGCTAAAATCATTCCTTGCTGGATCGTTCTCCGGTACGTTCTCAACGATTTTGTTTCAACCCCTGGATCTCGTTAAGACACGTCTCCAGAGCACCGTGAATGCCCAGATCAGGTACAAGTTTAGAAAATTTCGATGACAAAGCAAAGTTTCAGAAATCGAGAAAAACATACACTGTAACATTTTCCAAAAATATTAATGAATAATACCAAAACCCTATTACGTAAACTGTTTCTAAAATTTCAAGTACGTATGTACTACAATTTTACAGTTAAACTTTATCTTTAATGAAAATTCAATGAAAATTAATGTTCAATGAATTTAAGTAATGAAAGCAAATCTCAAGTTCCAGTACATTAAATCTACAAGTTATTTTTACGGTGCAGTTTATCAATTTTCATTTACCTTTCAGTCCCCAGAGAAATGGAATGCTGAGAACCCTCTTTCACATTGTGCAGAAGGAGAATATCTTCGGACTATGGAGGGGCATGACACCGGTAAACGAACTCGGAATGCAATATCGAAATTTGATCGGACTCGTACGATCGAGAAAATAAACAGTTGATCTTATCTCACAGTCGATAACTCGCGTCATACCGGGAGTCGGATTATACTTTTCGACTCTCCACTGGCTGAAGCACTCCTTTTGTCTCGAGGAACCTCTGTCACCCCTTCAGGCCGTTACTCTCGGTATAACAGCTAGGACCATGGCCGGAGGACTTCTCATACCGATTACCGTCGTCAAGACGCGATTCGAGGTAAAAAGAAAAAATCTAAAAAAATCAAATAAAAACAAGAAAAGAAATAAAATTCACATTTATTATCGCAAAATTAATTCACGACTATTGCACGCATGATTTAATTTTCAATGCTGCTCCGATAAACCGGACCCTTTTGGAGCTTGGAAAATAATTCCACAATTCTATTAATAGAGCGGCGTGTACAAGTACAATAATATGATCGAAGCGCTGCGGCTGATATACAAATATGAGGGAGTTAGGGGACTTTCCAGTGGATTGGGACCGACACTGCTAAGAGACGCTCCATATAGCGGTATTTATCTCATGTTCTACACACAGCTCAAGGAAGTCACATGTCCTAGTGAGTTTAAATCTTGTTTTTGTTTTATTTAAAAAAATTTAAGTCTTGTGCGTCCGCTGCAAATAGTTTCGTAACAAATTCGACTTCGAACTCTGCAGACGTCGGCTCTCCGAACAAATCAGTTCCAATTCACTTTGTCTGTGGGATAACAGCTGGAGTCCTTGCCTCGGTAATAACTCATCCCGCCGATGTCGTCAAGACGAAGATGCAACTTTATCCGACTGAATTTAAGAACGCTTACAACGCATCAATCTTTGTATATAACAAGTACGGACTTTTAGGATATTTCAAAGGAATCGTACCGCGTATGCTCAGAAGGACACTCATGACCACAATGGCCTGGACCGTTTACGAACAGGTAATTACAGTATTCGGGTACTTTTCTCGAATCATCAATTTTTGTTATAAAAAGCGGTATCTGTTTTCAAATTAGTTTTTACTAAATACGTGTTTTTTTACTTTCTGTCGCAGATAACTAGAAACATTGGTCTCAAATAGCACGTTCCGTTGAGAGAAAAATAAGTTTCAAGGGAAATGTCTTTCAGTATTAAGAATCCAAGGCTGCATGTGAACTTCGCACGATTACGCAATGTATTATTTATATTAATTATAATGTATGTATATACTTATTTTTTCAATATATCATCAATATAATCATAAGTGAAGAGTTTCATTAAAATAAAATTTTTTTCATATAGTATCGCCCCGATGAAATGAAGCTTGGCCACATCACTGTGCTTTTTCGACTTTATTTTATTCATTAGAAATAACAATTCAATTACGTGTAATGTTACAATTCGACCAATGGACAATTTACCACGTCAAATCGTTCGTTACGCTTAGACAGTCTAAAGTAACAATTGTATTCGATGTGGATAGAAAAGAACCCAGATTCACGGTAAGTAGTAAACATGGAACTTTAATAGCTGATTTTTTTTTATCGATACGCTCTTCGAGCAACAACCACAACCGGTGGACGATAAAATTTAATTCGGCAATTTTTTTGGATTTTAAGAATCAATATGCATCGATAAAAATAATAATTTTTCTTCCCCTTTGTTCCACTAGACCGAGATAGTAGAAAATTCTCGCTTGAATTTATCATCTGTATTATTAATTGTTTCTTTTTCATTGAAAGATTATGCAAAATCTTTACCTTAACAATACATTAAGCAGGGTGCTCGTGTGCTCTACCGCGCTAGTTACGGTCCTCGGCTTCTTCTCACTCTGAAAATAGACAATCAACATTTCAAAGTTGGAATATGCCAATATTGTTAGTTACTTTTTGTAGCACTCCTATACATTTTTTTCGAAAATCGTCGATAGTGCGATTAACGATTATTTCGCTTGGAATGCTTAACAATTAAAATAACATTTGCGTCCAAATGGAAACACATCGTCTGAAAAAACATCTTTGTCGATTAGCTTTGAGGACACTGAGATGATTTGATGCTCTCGGTTGAGGATAGAGAAAATTCAGTGATAATGAAAGTGTGAGAGATAAAGAGATGGAGAAGTGTAAAGAAGAATATGAAACGCGTAACTGTCGACTTTTTCTTTGATTGGCAACGGTTTCATCAGACATATTGAATGGTGAAAAATGAAAGATAGGATAGAAGATATATAACATACATTTTCAAGGAAAAATAATCATTATTGTAATAATAATAATAAAAAAATATGCTGCGTTGTGGGCTCGGCTATTGGCCGCGTTTTGTACTGAGAGCCTCGCAAAAACCGCTATTAATAAGACACATGTTTGGTATTATCATTCCGATATAAATACCTCAGAAATGCGTGGCGGAAGCTAGGATTGTATAGTCACAGTCACACAGGGCACTGTCGTGGCAGGTCTACGGTAGTAGGCACTGTGATTTCCTCCCACTACACCACTAATGCGTTTCTTTTCTTTACGAAAAAAAATATATAAAAAACAAACAAAATCTATGCACACAGTCGTTGATACTGATTTTTTTTTGTTCCTGTTTAGTTCTGTTTTTTAACACAGATTTGATATCGACGTGTTTGTAAACCTGTTGCGGAGTTTCACATTACATATTCTGAATCAAAGCAAGTATAGGTATACCTTCTCCCATCTTGCTCTGTGCGTAAAACTAAGCTATTATATCTATTTTTCCTTAAAGTGATTGACGCACCGAATGATGATAAAATGTGTTTCATAACTTTCTTGGATAACTTTAAGTTTATAGATCGAGGGCAGTCCTAATATATTAAAAAGGTGGAGGGAAAATTTTCAATACTAGTCGCATGCGTGAACCACCTCAAAGATAAATTTGGCTTTATATATTTTTTGCTGTCGATTGATAAGTCGTAACCATTGTTTATCGCGAGTATACGTCATAGAGCACTTTTTTTTATAAACGGGTAATATATCGTGATGAGACGAATTATTGCGAATGATTGGCGATAACGGGGATGATGACGAGAATGAACTTCGAAGACCGACCTCAATGTTTTTGGAGCGCGTATGAGTTTCTCTTTTTTTGCCAGCGATCAAATCACAGACATTTTTTAGGATTATCACATATTAATGGTATTTTCATGTTCTAACTTAACTCACCTGGTTTGGATTTTTTTTTTACATTGTACCTGTACAGTAGAGATTGTGACGTTAAAAGTTTATCGTTTAGTGCATACCTGGCTCACTGCTCACTCACTAACCAATCAAGAGTAGTTTACTTGTGACTTCGACTTCTTGACCGGTGACGGCGACGATTGTGACCGCTAGAGTTTCGATGGTCGCGATTGCCTAACAAAAAGAAAGAACAAAACAAAATTACACTAAATCTTGTATCAGGCATAGCGTTAATTTTTATCGATCTCCAATTCAAATGAAAACATTATCTTTACCTTTGTCTCGATTGTGACGTCGGTGATTCTCCTCTTCCCTGTGGCGTTCCTGCCGCTCGCGAGATTTACTTCTACTCCGGTGGCCGAAATTTCTACTCGATTAAAAAAAAGAACAATCAATACGGGGAAAAGAATTGCCATATTCTCAACAAAATATGTATATTTTTTCATAATCCACCTGTGACCGATGCCCTCGTGTCGACCCTTATCTTCTTCCGGACGTCTACGTCGCTTGTCTTTATCGCGATCACGTTCCCTGTCCCTGTCACCTTCCCTTCGCTTCCTTTCGAGTTCCTCGTTCGCACGAGCTCGCTGCTTTCTGTCTTCGTCCCTTTTCTGTTCCTTCTCGTCCCTCGCTCGTTCCCTTTTGTTCTGAAAAGATTTAAAAAAAACACAACAGCGTTAGCATATTTATGAATATCGGGAAAAAAAATTCCTCACGGGAAACTTACCATAATTTCTTGTAAAGCACTTTTCAGCCGGGCATATCCCACATGCTGTTTGCCCATTAAATGGTCGTCGATGCGCTGCTGAGCGTCACCGACAATAAGAAACGCGCCGCATACGTCGCAAACCTCCATCTGCTTCTCTTGTGCGGCTGCCAGTTCGGCAGTCTGAATTTGAAAAAAGTTTGTTTATCAATTGACTGCAATATTGTGCCCATCGATAAATGACCATTATTTTTTCTGGCATTTATACCAACCTGATTGTAGTGACTATTGTCATTGGACTTTCTAAGAGTCTCGCGTTCCTCTTTGAGTTGGTCGCATAGTCGCATGAGACCTTGTGCCTGCTCCACGTTTCCCTGTATTCCGCTCTGTTCAGCTTCCTCCACGAGCTTGTTAATCTTTTCCGTTAACAGTGCTATCTGTTCCTCGTTTCTTTGAGTTTGTGCAGGAGTCAGGGTTGGCTGAAAGGGATAAACAACATAAAGGCTCAATATACAAGCATATATGAGATCAAAGCAAGTGCCATCTTGAAATTATTCGATCACAGTATATTGAGTAACTTTTTTAATACACTTCATATCGTGACTCATACCCTGTATAGTCTCCTACACATTTTTTTTCATTTTTTTTGTTTGTTAAGTATTTAGTTCACATTATACCTCACACATTATATAGCACTTTATTAGATATTATCTTGATATGTGATTTTAATATTCTATATTATAAGCAATTTTCTTTCTTTCCTTTTGCCATTACTATTATTTGAATAAGAAAGCTATTGCAACGCTGGGATCTATAATCATAATTTTTATTAAGTTATCGTGAATGTGAATGTTCAGTTAGAACTTGAGTGTTTTATGGATCATTGCAGTACTCACAGCTTCGGTTCGTCCTATCAGGGCCAATCTCTGCTTTCCCTTGATAATTTTTCTCTCAACCTCGTTCAGCATGCTTTGACAGAACCGAATAAATTCGTCCTCGTACTGTTGTTTCCTGTACGAGTAAGTAGCTTTTTCGAACAGATCTCGAGCCTCGTCGTCATGGACACGTGAACATGCACCAAGGTCTGCTCTCGTGTTGACGAAAAGATCATGAGGGCAAAATTTCACGAGGTACAATTTGCAGAACTAAAAGACAAAATTGAAAGACGCTTATATCAGTAATCTGTCAGATAGGAACCAGGGTTGGTAAAGATGACAGTGGCGGGAGATCGTGACTCCAGAGATAAGGAAAGATCTTCGAGTAATATTTGTTTTCTATTTTTTAGGTCCCAAACGGAAAAGTACCTCGGGATCCTCCCAGTTGAGCTCCTTGGGCTTCTCGTTGGGAAGGACATTCCTGTTTCTTCCCATCAGCTCATCGAGTAGCGCGGCGGCCGCTGCAGCAGCCATATTTATCGTAAACGATGCTTGTTGGGTTCGTTCGTCGTTGCACCAACAAACACTCTTTCTCAATGTCCCATTGACCGCGAGCGAGAGCTCTTTTAGCATGCACGACTTTTTCGAGCGTTTAAATAAACAAACGAACTACGGTCTGCGAGTCTATAAACCAAACGACGAACACTAATAATAGAGCGCAGAAGATTTATAGTTTGTACAATTAATTATGGCGGTTAACCGGAGAATAATGTTCGGTTTACTATACGCGAAAACACCCGTGAACACGAGGATTACGTAGTTCGGGGGGAGCGGGTAGCAACGATGTATCTACACGCCGATTGGAGAGGGGGGAGAATTGACGAGTAGCGCCCTAGATGGCGGGAGATTTTTTGATTCTCGGAAAAAAACATTGTGCCATAAAAAAATTAATTTTTTCACCAAACAGCGAAACTTTTTTGAAAATGACAATCAATCGATATTATAAATGTTCGTGAGAGTGCCGCCTTGCAAAGTTATCCATTTAGCAAAGAAAATTCAACAGTTATTTCTGATTATATTTATTGCTCTCCCATTTTATAATGTGTAAGTTTCTTTCCAGCTTCTGAAGCTTTTACGCGTGTTGAATAACGGTATCGCAATTACATCAGATCTAATGATTTTCCGTCAGTTCCGATGCACCCGAAGTTTCGCAGACTTCAACTTCTTCGGGACAACGATGTACCGAAGCGTACGGAAATACGATCTTATTTGGGCTCGCAGCTTGCCGAGATATTGAATGATTACAGCGACGAAACAACGCGAAAACTGCTAGGAGTTGTTCCACTGTTGAAGGGACCGCAGGAAGAGCTTTGGATATCGCCGAGCGATCAGCTGATCGGCAAAGTCGCGCTCAAACCACCGTTGACGAATAAATGCATCAAAGCTTGCACTCACCAAGGGATTTTAGGTTAGGTTCCGTCATCGTCCCTCTAATGAAGAATGATCGATCAATTCGTGTATTGAATTTCGGTCGATATGATATATTGTTACGGTATCAGAGATCGGCAAAGTAGCCACACTAAGATACGAGGCGGAAACTGAAGAGAAGATAAGAGAACGATTGAGGGACGAATTGATAGAAAATCGGAAGATGTTCGAGGCTGAGAAACGAAGAGCTGTTGAACTCGCCGTCGGCAAGCTTAGGAGCGAGCACGAGCAATACATCGAACTTCTGAACGCAGATTTTGCGAAGAAACTAGAGGTTGATTTGCTTGCGTTTATTTTAAAATTTACACTCCCAAGTAGCTATTTCTGGAGATTAACTAAAAAATTCACCGCTGGTTGACATATGACCGCAAAAAAGTTATCCGTCGGATATCGAACGGCCGAAAGTCTACTCAGGGACGTATGATAGCTTACGGATCACATTTCAGGGGTCATAAGTCAACCAACGACAATTTTTCGTAACATAAAAAACTGCTGCTTGCACGATAAGATCGCTTGAATAGTGTAGAAAAAATAAATCTGTTTCGTCCCGTCAAACAGGGGGCGTTGAACGAAGCGGCACAAAAATCTAGCAAAGAAATTCAGAGAGCAGTGGTACGCGAACGAATGGAAGTAACATTGGGAATGATGACGAAATTAAGAGAAGAGATCGGGCGCGTGGTGGTTTCCATGAACGACGAGTTTGAGCAATCGATCAGAGCTCAGAGAGATAGCATGGTCGCCGATTTCAACGCTATTATGAGGTACCGACACTATGATGAGATAAAAAAGAACACGTCAATTAAGATGTACGCTGCAACAGATCGGGCGATTTTGCTGTTTCTTCACTGGGTTACGATGCTTTTTGCAGACGAGAACGCGGAAAGGTGGACGACAGAATGAAATCGTTAGAGCAGAAAAATGCGGAAGAAATGCATTCCCAACGTCGCGAACTCGAGTTACAGAATATGGCCGACGCTTCTTATATTCTTTGCAACGAGAGATGGCGATGCAGTTCCGAAAAACATGCGTTGCATCAACGCTTTGAAGTACACGATTTTTACATAACAATCGAATTTACGTCGATGATAAATTCCATTATTTTTTTCTACACCAGAAACAAGTTGAAGCTTTGCAAAGACTCTTCATAGAATCTACGAAGGTTGGATCGTTGACCGAGGAAGAAATAGCGGAAGACGATTTCTTCCAAGTTGTAGAAATAATAGATAAAGATGGGAAGAAATGGAGACCTATTCAACTGAGACCAGAAGTAAAAGAACAAAATAATAACCATTGTTGTATCGGGAATTACAACGAAACCTATATAGCACGAAATATTATTCAAATTTTTGTGAAATGTTCTAAACAAGTTGGAACATATTTTTGATGCACTCGTAGAACTCATGGTTTAAAAGATTCAAAATATTTTTACAATGATTTTACAATATTGTCTGCTAAATCAGAACTGATTGAACAATCGACTTGCAGATCCCTCAGCTGGAGTGTACGGAGGAGCAACTCGAAGTTCCCATCGTCTCGTCGGAGATAAATTACTTTCCTCCCGACGAATACACCAACCGCATGTCCGAGCCTTCTGCGAAGAGTCTGCACAGCTACGACAGTCTACCTTTCTGTTACTACGAGAACAACCTGTACGTTCGGTCGGACTACCGAGAAAAAGAAAAATCCGCGGTGGCCCCGGAAGAAAAGAAGACTATGGAAGAATTGTCCGAAGGTGCTCACTTCGTAATGGAACTTAAACGTTCTCCGTATCGCAATTGCCGAAACCACAAGACGTTGAGTAAAGTCGAAAACAATGAGAAAACTCCCTCAATGTAGTTGTCAATTTTTATTTTCTTTCATCGATTATATTGTCATCGACGATAATAAATAAAACGTACGTACACTTATTCGTAAGAATAATAAAATAGTGTATAGTTCGGGTATAAAATATATGATATAATCGAATCGATTGGTCGAGCGAGCACGAGAGAAAAAAAGATTGGCAAAGATTTGTTTGTTTGTTTGTTTGTTTTTTTTTTCATTAAAATTCTTGTTTTCAGATACCAAATGTGATACTTACTAAGCAACCTCAGTTCGTAAAACATTGACGTATCGTTAATATCGCTTATCGATTATTTATCACCGACCATTATATTTACAATTTATTTCACCGCTTCTATGCATCTCCGAATCTTTTACGCTTTCTTAATACCGACAAAATCGCAGTTCCAAGATTGAAGTAACAGAACTACGAGGGTTCATAAAATATGTGTTTGTTAGCACATTTTTATTCGTATTCCTCTTCGTCGGGTCGTACTTGAGGGAACCTTCTGAGAATATGTGCCTGTTGCTGCTGCTGCTGCAGCTGGGGTCGTCGCTGCTGTAGCGGTATGTTGACCTCTTCTGGACTGCGGAATACCTGGTTCACCGGCAGACGGTACTGGGAGAGTCCCTGGGGCTGGTGAGGACGTGCCGCACTAGGCAAACTGTTTATCGTGGTCGACTGCTGGCCCAGGAATACCTGCTGATTATCATAAAATTCAAATCGTTTTGTATAATCCCGAGATGTGTGGGTTTTTTTAAATACCTGAGGAAGTGGACGACGTTGGGAGGCTTGCTGCTGCTGGCTTCCGTGATAATCACCACTTTCGCGCTCATCGGTGTAAATGTCCGACGGGAAATATCTCTCGCTGTATCGCAGAGTCACGTTCGGCTTGTGTTCAGCCTCAGCCTGGTTCAAAGGCTTGTACAGGTATTCGTTAACAAAATGATATTGGGAACTCTTCTTGCAGCTTATGTCACCGCTCGGTGGCATGCAGATCAGATGAACCTAAAAAGTATTGTCCAGTTATTTATCGAAGAACAACTAAAATAAGGAATTCAAAAAACTAGAACAAAGAATTAAAAAGATTAAAGTAATGGTTGCGAGTAGTACGGCTTACCTGATGGAAGGTGAATCCCTCGGGGCAAATCCATGAGTGCTTGGCATTGTCCTGGCAGTAGTGGAAAACTTCGCAATTAAGATCCTCGTCTGCGTAGTATCCGGTCTGCTTGTTCACGCAGTCAAATTTGCTCTGCGGCAGAAGAAGGGTCAGACGATCGGGCTCATCCTTTTCCTCCTCGATCAACTCTTCGGCTTCCTGAAAATCAAACACGATTCAATCATCACTCAGACCGCATTCGTTGTGTGCTCCTATAGTACAAAAAGAATAACAATAAAGCGAGTTGTACCGGAGAGTTTTCGGGATAACGAGCACCTGGTCCACCTCGGAGAGGTCCTCGCTGACCGGTTCCTACTCTAACGGCAGGCTGGTTCTGGTATCCGTCAGTTTTGCTACGATACAGCTACAATAAAAACAAATTATTAAAAAATAAAAAAATTATTTTCTTTAATAATTCAAAAAGTCGGTTCGTAAAATTAAAAACAAGGTTTTTAAAATATGTGAAAAATGTTCTATCAGGACTGACCTGCTGCGGATTATTCACCGTCCTGTAGATAGGAGTCGGCGCTGGAGTAGGAGTCACGGCGTTATCCTCGTAACTATTGTCTCTGTACGCGTGAGAGGCCGCACCGAGTCCTGGAGTGTAGAGAGGGCTGAGACTGGTCGGTTTTCCGGGATAAGCGGATCTCGATTCCAGAGAGTCGTACGGGCCCTGGGCAGCAGCCACAGCCACCCACAGCACTAAACCCAGTCTATACATTTCTGTGCAGATAAAAAAGAAATTATAAAAATAATCGACAAGATAGCGATAATCGAAAAAATGCTCATGAATGTGCAGTGTGAAAAAAAGTTGAATTTAGTTAACCATTGAGTAGAGATTAAACAGCCGGTAAATTATTTTCTCGCAATCTCCGAGGTCATGTAACACTTTCGCCTATGGTCGAAATATATCTTTGCGCGCGGCCTCGACTCTGCAAGTGGTGCGAAACAACAGTTGCCGTTATTACGTATATGCCGCATGCAGAGTACAGGGCACATTGCCGAGCAATTCACCTCTCACTGAGAAAATGTAAAAGGTGCCGGAGAATGAAAGAATTAAAAAAAAAAAAAAAGCAAAAAAAAATTGGAGCAAACCACCGTCTTAGACGGGAATTCGAGTATGACACATTAATCGGAAGCCTTCAAGTGCGAGGCTGCGAGGATAATTTTTCACGATACAAAACGAGACGTTTATATCGTCCCTTCTATCTAAGTTCCCAGAGAGTCATTCATGCAAAACATTTTCCCGGTGAACGATCAAGCATTAACGGTAATATAAAGCGAAACTGGATATAAAAAAAAAGAAAAAAAAATTATATAAAAATGAAGGATAGTGAAAAGCCAGCAGTGAGACCGTATCTCACTTTCCCGATTCGCTGTCGATTACATACATCTCTAAACAAGCAAGCAAGAGCGGGCACTCTCGAGAAATATTGTTTTGCGTACTTTTTTTTTTTCCATCGTTTCGTTAAACCTCTTTCTCTTCCAATCTGTGTGTAAGTAAGGCGCATTTGTATAGAGATATATAGATGTTTTTCATAGGTCTGCGTATGTACATGTGTACGCGGAGAAATCATGACTTTCGCCCGTGGATATTCACGCTATATTACTTTTACCTATACGTGGTTACCAGATTCATGGATATTCATCCGCAAAAAATGTTAATATATGTTTACAGTGTTCCGGCGAACGGACCGAATCGATTAATTACGTCTACGAGCGCGAGCGGACTCTCTCGTTTGTCATAGTTGTCTTCAACAAGGAAAAAAAAAACTAATTTTGTAAATTATATAGACAGCCGGGAATAAAAAAGACGTAGCGTCATTATCAACATATTTACAAGAAACCGTTTTGATTCTTAGCCGTCGATACATTCAGTGCAAAAAAAAAAACAGATTCACCTGAAGCTTTACAGTATACTTAATAAATCCTCGGAGGATTTCCCATGTCGCGGGCCGTTCAACAACTATCATGCTTTGCATATACTAATTGTCGATATTCGCAATCCATACATTTATCACTTTTTATTATGCCTTTTTGTTGTCGTTCATTATCTAGAGAAAAATTTATTAACGGCTATCCAGAAAGTTTACAACCCTCTTGCCTGTTAGACAATTATTTTAATAACTCAATTTTTTTTTACAGGGGGTTCTTTTACGATGCTAGGAGAGGATTCAAGAGGCGCGATTTCCCCGCACAAGTTTGCCGTGTCACTGGGTCGCTGATGCTTTTCTCGCACACCACCTGTTTCGGCTCTTCCTCCTCATCCTTCCTATCGCGAAAATATCGTCATTTCAGTGTCGCAGTTTTAACGAGCTTACACACGGATTTTCTCCGAGGAATCTTTTACAGTTACAATACAAAACTCGCGAGGAAGAGACGCATAAATGAAAAAATAAAATGCAGACTGGCCATAGCAATGCCCCGAGAATATATGCGCGATGGAGCCGAGTCATCAGCGACCTAGAGAACGCCTCCGAAGAACGAGGCCAACGACTCTTCGAGCGAATCTTTCAACGTTTCAATGCGAAGATTAAAAGTCGAGATAAAATAATTTAAACGGTATTCAAAAGAGAATTTTGACCGACATGTTTTAATTTTTATTATTTTTAACAATAATTGCCAATCCACTTTCCTTTGCCAGATTTCGAAATTATAATTATTTTTGTCTCGCATAGTTATTTCTCGCCGATAGATTGGATTAGAAGAGTGTGATGACCATTCGAAAAGTCGATCAAGAATCTAGACTGATATGATTTTTGTGTATTTTATATTTTTTCGATAATTATCAAGAATATTGTTAACGACGTTGTATTTAACTCGTCTCTCGTCTATGATGCAACAATAGGCTAATTAATGCTGCACGGCGAATTAATTTTCTTATTAGCCGGTCTTCAGCATCGAGTCAATTACCTCGATGCAAGACGCTGGTCTACCATCGGATAAGTATGGAGGTCGATGACCTCCAGGACCGAGAATCGTCGAGAGGTCACTCAGACGAAACTCCCCAGCTGATTCACCCGAGTGAAATGCGCGGAAGGTATACATCTCTGTCTCGGGTGTTTCGATAGGCGAATCTCGCCAAGGGAAAAACGATGACCTCGCGACATGAAGCTTTGACTATTATACGCGGAGTCGTGGGCTTCCTGACCTGCAGACACAAACACACGCTCCGCACGTTCTACGGATTTCGTCTCATGCGCCACTTGACTGTCTGACGTAACACGCACCTCCGCCACTTGACGTTATATTTTATTTATTTTCTCTTATTATAATCACTGTTCTTATGAGAAGCAATAAATCCAAGAAGACACCAGCAGTCCCTCGAACTCTGACCCATCGCGATACAATGTGGTATTATGAAATGAAATTTGTAATTGTAAAATTATTAATTTAATGGGAAATCTGCTCATGAGCTGTTCCGAGCCGAAAAAAAGACATCTATGGACGAGAAATCTGGTATATTTGTAACGAAGTTTATCTAAAAAATTTCTTCGATCTCGAAAACTATCAAGATTCTGATATACGGACTAACGAAACGTGAGAAACGCGTGCCAGTGTCTGTGCGAAGAGATTGTAGAAAGTGACGCGCGACTTTCCACAGTCCAGCTGTGTTACGAGCCGGCCTCTCAGCTCCACTTTAATCGTTTAACTGCTCTATTCGATTCTTTCACCGGCACGCATTTACTAACAGGTGGAATATCGTTTGCTCTCGAAGTCAATGCCTCCGAAATGAAAAGTAACGCGCACTAATGTGTATCAGCGCGATACAGAACGGCATCATCATCTCGGACCGTGAGAGACACACGATCCGCACAACATAGGCTGTAAAGTATATCGAGTACATTTTTTTACATGTTTTTTATCTACCCTGAGAAATGAGTAAAAGCTTTGACCAACCGAGATGATCCCATTTACGTCATTTTAGGATAAAAAAAAAGTAAATTACAGCTTTTATTGCCGCATATCGTATTTCGCATACTCTTAGGGTGAAGAATAGCTATTTCAAAAATTCGCTGTTACTAGATTAAAATGCATTCATCGACTCCATTTATTGAGTTACTCACACCTGGCACAGCTTGACAAGAAAGATGTGATCAACATCGTTTACCGTACAGACCATCAAAAACTAAATGCAGATTCTTACACGACGCCGATACCAATTCAGTCATGTAAGAATTACCTTTCAGCAGTACATTCTCAGTACCATAAAAAAAGTCAATTACAGATTTTATTACCGGCCACGCCATTTCGCATGCTCTTAAGGCTCAAGAATCGAGGTACAAAAAAAACGACTACTAATACTAGAAGGAAGTTCTCGGATTGGCTAACGAGGTCTCCGGCTCTCCGTCTAATTCTTGGCCGGTTTACCCGTAAACGGGGTTCTCGATTGAGCGTCACAGTGACGACCATCATTAACCGATCGAGCGAAAGAAAGAGTCCGACATGGAATGGGACGTTGGGAGGTTGTGGCCCGTTTGGTAGAGCAGTAGCTCGAGCCAATCCAGGGCTCGCCGAGAGAGTGAAAGTGAGTCCCCCCCAACCGAAGTCGATGTATTTGTTGCGTACGGTTAGAAAAATTCGATCTGTATCAGAGAGACCGCAAACCGAGCGGCTGCACTGGCCAGTCGGGAGCCTCGATAAATAATCTTACGGGTGCGCGATCCAGGGTGGGTCTCCGGGCCGCGTGCCGGCGGCGGCGACGAGACGCGTGAACGCCCTGCGTTCTCGCCGCTCCGGAGCACCGTAGAGAGTGGCCAATTTATTCCGTCTATGTGTGTGCGCTATAGTACACAACCGGCACACCTGTGTGTTTGTGTGTATGTATGTATGTATGTACCGAGCTGAAAGATATAAGGCTCTTATTACGTTATCCTTCGCGGCGTTCGAGGCATTCGATATACCATTGGGCAACAACGGTCCCGCCGAAGAATCGACCAAGTACGGTCGTTGACCGCCGCTGTTCCTTGTACGGTCATTTTTTTTCTTTCCTTTTTTTTTGAGCAAACAAAACAATTTTATTTTTTATTTTTTTATAGGTCGATTATTGATTGTCAACAGTAGAATAGTAAAATAGTATCACGCTTTCTATCGATGGTATTCTTGACCCCTGAGACGAATCGGAGCAGTTACATTGATTATTACATTATCGGTGCCTTTAAGGGACTTGTTGTTCAAAAAAAATTTTTTTTTGCCTTTTTTTTTAATGAGTGTAGCACGAAAGATAAATTATTCACGGTAACAGCGGTGAGACGTGTTCCGTGCGAGTCTCAAAGAAAGCGATTCTTACGCAACGAAAGGTGGGCCGACGAAGGGACAAGTCGTTCAGCTGGTTGTGCGATCGAGCACGGCCTGCCCCTCGGGCGCGCCGCGCCAAGCTCCCGCCCGTGGCCGGACCAACACTGGCCGTACCTACTTGCCAATCTCCAACGGACACGTATTAACTTACACACTCAGTAAGACTCGCTTTCGCGTAAAATCGTCAACCGGTCACCCTGCGGGCAAACCGGACTACCGAGCATCGACACTCGGGCTGCCGTTGGAATACCAGGGCGAATAGTTTATCGCTAGTTTTTGAGAAAAGTATTCCGTCAACCGGCTTCAGGGACTCGTCGGGCCCGGCGCTGAGGACTTACGGCTACGATGGAATTTCTTACGGTCGAAAACTAGTTCGCTGCTCGTGCATTGCAATGATCGATATTCGAACCTTTCTCAACTACTTTTACTGGATGTTATTCAACATTAAATTGATCCGACCAGGTTCCTTTAGATTTAATGTTTTCATATTTCCGGATTTGTCACCGAAAAGTACAATTCACGCATATATTGACACGATCGTCATTTATATGTTTCTGGGTCACTCGGCGGGATAAAATCCACCTTTGAGTGGACCTCACACTCTTCGCCCTAGAGCGTATCTTTGAATTTTACTAAACGTTAAACAACCGTAGGATTTACTCTTCGATTTCATATTTCCGATCGAGAAAAAAAATTACTTTGCCGCTAAGCGAAGAAGTGGATTCAGTGTCATATCGGAATTATTGCAATTTGAGCTTTTCCGGCTTACTCAGACTTTAACTAATATTTACGAATTCTAATTAAAAATATATATTTAATATAATACCCGAAAAAATGGGTTGTCTTTATATTGTTACAATCGATTAGTTTCGATTTATGTTACCAGCTATTTATTTTATAGTCTCAAGGCTTGAGGTGCTAACGCGGACAGAACTGGCTCGTAGATTTTTCCGAGCTACCAATGGCGCCTCGAGGGTTGCATTGTTGATTCACGCTGTATATCAAAGCCGCGATAACGTTACAAGGCCTATCGTGTAAATCGAAATTAACAGACACCGAGATTTCCTATCCCCGGCGTACATGCAACCCTACAATGTTGGGTTGACCGTTCCGCCAGTACACAAGATATCGAGTAGCGAACCGGTTATCGACTGCGTGCACGTTTTCTATTATAATTATTATCAAGAAATTCTGCGGCAAACAGGGCGCAATTTTATAACCGGTATACGCTATGTGTAACTGGATTGTACAATGACTCCTATCGAGGAACCGCAGCAAATGTGGGTTGCGTCAACGCGGAATTGAATTTTAATGCAAATGAGCAGCTATAATAAACCTATATCGATGAACCAGTTATCTGTCTCGTAAATAATATTAATGATCAACCAAGTGCATTGACGTTGGATCAGCGAAAATAAATGCGAAAAAGCACTACTCTGCAAATGGACTGTACTTTTTTTACTATCCAACTTTTTATGAGCCCTACTGAATCACACCACTCGATGATAGTATCGTTATTTTATTTTTGTTTGTTTTATTGATTCTTACCTCAGATCGACTATGAGCCACGTAGTAGATGATGTTATGTAATTTTTATTTTACTTTTTATTTACGAAATAAAAAAAAAAATTGTTAAAAAAAATTGACCACGGGACACAGACAGGACAGGTACAACACGCACAGGGTTTATCTTGGGCCCCCCGGTACGCGGCATTCGCTTATATACCGAACTACGCTGAAAGTTTCCACCACCAGGCAAACCCGCGCTCGTTTACGGGGGGGCTGGTGGGAGTCTACAGGCTTTACGAAGCTGTCTGCTCTCCTGCTACACCATTACATATCATGCTCGAAACTTGTGTACGAACTATATACATACATGTCCGACACACTGAAAAATGTGTCGCGAACATCCTCGGAAATTTGGGAGACGAGTCGATCCTTCCTTCGTTGCGCAATCTCTAATGATCTGGTCGAGGACGAAAGAAAGAGAGAACTGATCGAGGACGAAGTCGGATCTGAAAAAAAATAATAATAAAAATGTTATAATATGCAATTGCCCCAGATAAAACTCGATTTAATCTACTTCGGTATTAAACGCAGCGTGTAAACTTAGCTCGAATCAACCCGCAGCCTATAAGATATCCTATTGTCTGGTCGCGCATACAATACGTGTGTTACAGTTATTATTCTAAGGAACAGGAGAGCGAGTGACTAATTTAGCGTGCGAGTTACCGGAGTTTCTGATATTATGAGTCAGATGTTCTAGGCGCAATATTTTTGTTCCAGTGAAATTCCATCGCATGTAATATCCTGGCCGAAAGTACTGAGCTTTAATTACATTTAGAGACTTAGAACTTATCAGTTTAAAATATATCGCGGAAACAAAAAAAAAATTTGTTCCCATTATTCGTTACTCTTAGTAATAGATGAAATCTATTTGATTTGGAATTGAATTAATAATGTTTTATGTGAACAGATTTTTTTTAAAACTTTTTCTGAATAAAAATACTATCGGAATACTATTTTCTTCCTAAAAACAAAAAGTGTTGTTTCCACGAAAATTATTTGCTGAAGCTGACACGCTCGATCAGCTGGACACAGAGAGACCGAGGTCTTAAAATGTTGCGCAACGGTCGACGCCCGGAAATGCTTCGCAGATAAATTATCAATCGAAAGCCACTTCAAAATTATGCAACATTTTTTTTGTTTTTTTGATGCTCTCAGCCTGTCGATTTTTTGCATTCACGAACGGAGTCGCGAATTCGTCACCGAAAAAGTTACTGGCTCGTTGTTCATGTGGCGCACGGATTGCGAGCGGTGAAAGGGCTTTCTATTACGCGCTCGTTTTTTGGGTTTCTTTTTATTTATTTAAGTTTGTTGGTTTTCTCGCTGACATAGTACTGTCGAAAGAGCGACAAGACTTCATTTTTTGTGAACGCCCTTTCTATGTTAAAAAAACAGCCCACAGTTTTCATTGATTATCGACGAATCTCGTCGTTCATCTCGGGGGTCTGGCGATCGGCCCATCTTTGGAGATTCTCGATAACCGTGACTCGCTGTAATAAGCCAGGCGCATATCATTCGGTGAAAACAATGAGCTCTCACCCCGAGCGTATAAAACGCTGAGGAATATACCTGAGAAAGAAAGTGCAATTGATCCGAATTCATACATTTCAATAAATTAGTCACTCTTCAGTGCGTTGAGAATTCGACGATGATATCACGTGTTCAAAGTGTATGGTAAAACACAGTCTGGACGAACTTCGTGTATCTACAACTGTAAAATATAAGTGTTTACGGATGTTCGATTGGAGACTACTCGTCCTGTTTGAGGCTTTCGAGACCGCGATAAGAAATGATTGAAACCTTTATCTGCGAAGTTTTCTTTAAACCATGAATCACTGATGGGATTGTGAGTTTATATTTTAATTGAAACAATTCGAATCCATTATTCAAAGGAATCGCGGGAATACTCTTTACTGCGTACAAAATGCATCTCACGAATACATAGAGAAAAAGATATTGTAGCCGGTATAGCGCGCGATATTTTCTAATCCCACACTCGATCGGCTCGCGATTATTTTGCATATATATGGCAGTATTAATAGAAAGACTTCTAGTTGCTTCCGGTTCGGTAGATTCGTGCGATTAATCCTGTCCGAGTTATTCAGGTCTCTCGGATTTATTCTATCACGCAAGGGGTCTCCCGCCGATCGAATAGGACCGAACGACAGTTCGATCCTCTCACAACCCTCTCGGTGCTGTGATCGCGGGTGTAAGCGGAAGGTAGAAAGAGCTCCGTGCGTAACACACATCGATATCAACCGTAGACCACCTTTTCTCCGTCTCCGCCGATTCCGCGCTCTGCTTGGCAGATCGAGGGTCAGGGACGGCGAGGGGAAAGCAAAATGACCATCGGAGAGATTGAAAACGAGCTTCGAGCAAGAGCATTGCACCTTACAAGACTCGGGAAGGAGAGCTCGGCTTCGGTACATATTATCATTCAGAACGCGGGGAGTGGTTCTCTCTTTCTTCTTTCTTTCATTTTTCGTTTTTTGTTTCTTTCTCATTCTTTCTTTCATCGGCGATAGTCCGAGAGACGTGTACGTTTCGGGTGGCTCTCGAGAGCAGCCGGATAACCGAAACACTTTCACCGTCGCGTATAGGTATAGGCAAAGTGCGCGGGCTTCGAGCACGAACCGTCTGTCGAACCCACGGGAGAAAGTGAGAACTCGCCGTCCTCGCCTCGATCTTACACGCCCCTGCGGAGCGTTAATGAACCGTGAAGTTGAGAAAAAAAGGACATACCGATTATTGAAGAGGTGCGCTCGAATTGGCGAATGCTATTTCAACAACTGAGAGATGGAGCCTTCGCGACGGGAGCTTCGTAAGCACCGCGAAGCGATCTTCATCGAGGTCTTTATTGTAGCACGAGTTTCAAGGATCCTCAAGGTCGTTGACAATCTAGGATCCAACATTTTCTTAAACAAAAAATAATGATCCATTATTGCAACGTTTATAGTCGAGAATGAAAAATAAAAATAAAGCAACTTATTGGCAATATACATCGTCATTAAAAAAGAGCAACAATGCGTTGTAGCAACAACATCGTTCCAACCACCAATACTACAAAATCTATGGTTTATTTTTGTTACCTCTCTATGAACCTTGATTTCTAGCTTCATGACGGGGATCGCTTTACTGAAAGTTTCTCTTACGTGAAATACTCTTTCCGCTGTATTAGAACTGCTAAACATTGCCACGAAGTGATCATCATCGGCATCTTGGATTGGACACAAGTTTCAAAGATTCTTGGCGTCGTCAAAGATTTGGGTTCCGGCATTTCCTATGGTAAAATAAAATATCTGAGTATTGTTATCTTTATACTCTTGTTGAGTAAAACAAAATTTAGTGTCCTGCAGATGTCTTTGAGATCATGTAATTTGATAGACCATAATTTGACAGATATTTGCAACATATATGAGAAATAAATAATATTTGGTTTTTTAGTTACAAATTCAAACTAGTAAAAACGTATCTGTTCAGCAATAAAATGCTCTCTCGGCAATAAAATTCTATGTGGCAAATCACACCATGATGGTACATTCTGCAATATTTTCAATTAGTAATTAATCCGTTATTGAAAAAAAATTTCATAGTATGATTACGTCGAACTTCTAGACTATGGCTCGATACTGCGCATGCAGTGATTTCGTCTTGGACAAGTGGACGTCAACTATTCATTCTTCGGCGGTGTGGCCGTCCGTGCCGCTAGAGACAAGACAGGTAGCGATATACGCAGAGAGGCGGATCGGCGACATTGCTTTCTATTGTTCGTGTTGTCGTCTGAAAAGAGAAAATTCCAAGAGATATTTACGAAAAGCTAAAACACAAACGTAACACAGAGTTTCGTGATGAACTTTCCAAGTAGCCGTAGGTCGCCGAAAACGTAGACGAGAATTCGCGGCATCCCTGCCGCGAGAGACAAGTTTGTATTTTTTCTCTTCTCGACCGCATCGGGTATGAAGTGAGATTTTTTCTTACGTGCTGCAGTGTGCTACGACGCCAAGTTTAGTAACCGAAAAACTAATTTAACATTAACACGCTAATAAATAAATGAACTTGTTTGAACAATAAAAGATAACGGAGAACTATTCATTACGAAACAAAGGGCGTATCAAGAACCAATAGTAGCCAAGATAACCCTTTCCGAGTCGCGCGATTGGTCGATCGTCATTCGCGTCAAAGCCGCTTCGCCGCCAGTGTTCAATGTTTTGGTGACCATTGTTATTGGCGGGAACGGAAAAAGTTCGTTACTAATTTCTTTAAATTACGATATCGCCGATGATGTTTGAAAGATAAAATAATCTATCGTATTTCTCGAAGAAGACCGTTTCAACGGGTAAGCATAATCTCCAACTTTGTCGAACGATTCATTTTGCGTCGAATATCCTCGTTGTATATGGCGAATCTTTTGTTGTTACGCGTATCTAGGCAGAGCTGTAACCTTTAAGCGTCTCGGCTCACATCAGTCCGAACCTTAGCGACAGTTCGAGATCCCGACCCGACTATAATTTGACACTGAATTACATGGGTCGCCAGTTATCGACTAATATCGATGAAATATGGCAGACACGAACGGAGACAAAAAGAAAAGAAAGAACGAGGAGCCGAATAGACAGTCGAAGAGGTTACACACGGAGAATCCCAACGCGATTGCCCCTTCGTCGCCGGTCGTAAGTAATTTCGCGCGCTAGTACGTTTATGCATTATTAGCTGATCCGTGAAGAGTTTCGATATTAACGACACTGATCATTGATTTTAGCGCACTGCCGGTAAGATTCACAGGATCCACGTGCGTAATTTCATGTGCCATGAATCTCTGGAAATCGTACTGAATCACAATGTTAATTTTATCATCGGCCGGAATGGCAGTGGCAAGAGTGCCCTTCTCACAGCTTTGACTGTGGGACTTGGTGCCAGAGCCAATGTCACCAAAAGAGGAGACTCCGTTAAGGGTGAGTGATAATTTTCCCATCTATTTATTTTTTTAACAATCTATACGCCAGTTTGAGTTGATGCCATTTTTTTCATCACAGTCGATGATTAATGCAAACAATCAATAATTATTTGAAATATAACACTAATTGCTGGTTTTTGAGGTAATCACTAATCAACCCAATCGCAATTTCGTTTCCTTCATTCATATTTTGAGAAGTAAGCAGAATTCCCATATCGGAGGCAATGTGGCACTCGACAGAAGAGAATCGGACAACTTTCTACTAAACGGCATTAAAATTTAAATGAAATTACTGAATCCACTGTTTTGTTTTATGTTACAGAATTCATAAAAAAAGGAAAAAATTCAGCGTCCATAGAGATCACTTTATTGAACGACGGACCAACATCGTTTAAGCCCGAAGTTTATGGTGATAGGGTGACGGTGATCCGCTCGATCGGCAATGTATCGACGTACAGATTAAAAAATGCTGCAGGTACGCACTATTTTTTTTTTTGGTATGTCTTGCATTCTGAACAATCCAAGACTCCGATATGAGGTTAAATTGTGCTGTCGCTTTTTCAGGAAAAACTGTTTCAACAAAGAAGGACGAACTCGACCACATGTTGAGTATAATGAACATACAGGTGGACAATCCGATATCTGTGTTGAATCAGGACGTATCGCGATCGTTCCTAACGACTGCGAGTGCAAGCGACAAGTACAGTCTTTTTATGAAAGCGACGCAGATGGATATCATAGGTAACAACTACAAAGAGGCACAGCAAGCTAGCGAGGAGGCGCGTCGTCGTTTGCAGGACGCCGAAGGTTACCTCGTCGAGAGCAAAAAAGAAGTTCGAGCTCTCGAAAAGAGCTTGCAGACACTCAATTCGATCGATGGCGCGCGTGAGAAACTGCGCCTGGAAGAGCTGGAGCTAAACTGGGCAAATGTAAGTTGATTTTTTATTTTATTTTTTTCACCCTTCTGCGAAATACTACCGTAAGATTAATAATTATTCGTGATGGAAAATTATTAGACAATAGAGGAAGAAACGAAGCTTCGCCAGCTCGAACACAATTTGTCAGTTCACCAAAAAAATCTCGAGGACATCGAGAGCGCAGCGAGCATGCGAGAATTAAAGGAAGCGGAAATAGCGGGGAAAGTGGCGTAAGAATTGTTCCCAAAAAAAATTAGTTCTGTTGGGTCCCGCATTTCCGTCTCGGTCATACACATTCGTAAATTTTATTTGTAGTAAGTTTAACGAGGACATACAAAATATTAAATCGGAGACTTCCGATAATTCGAGCGCCTTCAAGCTAGCCCAGGAGAATTACCACTCGGCCAAAGATACGTATACGAACAAGAAACGGGAATTATTAACGATCCAGGGACAAATAAAGCGTGTAGAGACTGACATTGCGGACATATGCCAAGAGATTCAACGTTTACAAACGTAAGTTTCCTTGTAAGTTGCATGTAAATGATGCAAGCTCGGATCGTGCGACGGATGAGATAAATCGTTTACGTCTTCGTGTTCAAGGTCAAACGATCGCGGAGGCGAGAAAGCCAAATTGCGCGAAGATTGCGACAAGTGTAAAGCCGAGCTTGAGGAATACGAAGCGATGTTGCGCACCAAGCAGACTGAGCTGATGCATTTGTCGACGGACAAAGTGAGACTCGAGCAGGAGGAGCACGCACAAAAAATTGACGTGCATCATCGCGAGAGTCACGTCCGTAAGTTTTGCAATTTAATGCTGCTTTCTTTTTCAACGATCGGTCGACCAAATTTTATTAATTAAATGTTCTGTATGTTTGTGTCAAAGGAAAAACGAAGCAGAAGTTGACGGAGCTTCAACAGCAATCGGACAGCGCTGTTACAATTTACGGTTCAGACGTGCCGCGTCTTCTAAAGCGCATCGAGGAGGAGCACAGAAAAGGACGTTTCAAGGAGAAACCTGTAGGTCCTTTGGGAATGTACATAAAAATAAAAGATTCCAAATGGACTCCTGCTGTGGAAAAGTATTTGGGGGCGAACATTCTCAGTAGTTTTGCCGTCGACAACGCACAGGACTCCAAAGTTCTCGGAGCAATAATGAACGAGCTGTACAGAGGTCAACGATCGCCCAACATAATTTCCAGCAAATTTTTCCATCAAGTAAAGAAACTTTAGAATTTCTCATAATTAGCTGGCTATTAATATACCTTCGATGGAGGTGTATTTATTACGTCCGATGTTCGATCTTTTTAGGTTCACGACGTCAGTCGGCACTGCACGCGACATCCGAATTATATAAATCTTCTCGACGTGATGGAGATATCCGAGCCCATCGTCGCAAATTGTCTGATCGATCAGCGAGAGCCCGAGTGCGTGCTTTTGATCCCGCTCAGTTCTGAGGCTGCCGAGATCCTCAGCGATCGTCGCAAAGTTCCGTCTTTCTGCAAACGCGCCTTGACCCATAAAGGAGATGAATTTTTTCCGGATCCAAACTACCGTACCTACGGTGGTAAAATCGGACGTTCCAGGTTTCTTCAAGTCTCGACCAAAGATGCGATTGCGTGAGTTTCTATTATTTATCTCACATTTTGATATAAAAACAAATCCATTTCATCGGCTTAACCTATTTGACTTTTTTTATTCAGTTCTCTTCAAGAGGAGTTAGGTGTCGCAGAGGAGGAACAGAATTCCGCCGTGAAGCTGCACAGAATTGCTCGCGATAAACTTCAACGAGCTCAGGCGCAACTCAGTGAAGTTAGCGCTCAAGTTGCAAAGCTGAAGATAATGCAGCAAAAGAAACTGACGAGAATCGAGTCTATAAAGGATCAACTCGACGCCGACGCAACGGACAACACCACCGAACTTGTATGTGTTCAGCTTTGTAATTCAGATACCGTTAGCATTTGTTATTTCATCGGAAATTGTTTATCGCAAAACGCAGAACGAGGAGAAGGCTCACAAGGAGCAGAAGCTTGAAGACCTGAGGGAACACGAAAAGCGTTTGATCACTGAAATGGATGATCTGCGCGCAGTAGCAAAGGTCGCCGAGGACGAAGTCAAGCGCTTGCGGGATCTTACTGACAATATGGAGAACAGAGTGAACAAAATAAAGGCGAGCGTGACAAACTTATTCAGCGACTCTCTTCGTGTATAGAAAATTTTCTAAACGGAGATTTGAATTTGTTTTCATGCAGGAGAAAATACGAGCTTTAGACGATGAGAAGGAGATGTTGACATTGACGAGTCAGCATGTCAAGCGTAAGATAAACGACGCTCGCCAAGCCATTCAAAAAATAAATGCGGACTACGAAATCCAGAAACGGGTTACCGACAAATTGGTTGCCGATGCGGAAGCTCTTTGCCCGCGGGTCGATACCAAAAGGTAAAATATCTTTTACAACCCACAAGTATAAATGTGAAACATATAGCGCCGGTCATGGAGTAGAAGTAATCTATTCGTATTTTTTTTTCTTCTAACAGATCCCCTGCTGAAATTAAGCGATCGTTGGGTGAGCTACGAGCTAAGATTCATGCTGTGGAGCAAAACGTCGGTTCGAGAGAGGAACTAGAGACTGAATTAGCAACTAAGCGCGCGAAATATTGTGGAATAATAGATTTTGCGAATGAGGTCAGCGCTTGTAACGACGTGAGTATCTACTTACCGGTTTGTCCGTCGATCGAACACTTGAAATTGCTAATGTTTTGCTTAATAAAATGGAAAATAAACTTGAATCTTTCAATTTCAGCGACACTTAGTAAGACTGCACAAGAGACGCGACCTATTCAAGGAAGTAAAGAAATGCATCGGTTCCAGAGTACAAACTGCCTTTTCCAGTATTCTTAGACTACGAAAATACACAGTAAGATAATAGGCTGGCACAATTCGACTTAAACGCCCATGACTATAGCCTAATCATATTACAATTTTTTTTTATCGATATATTCTCCTTCGTAGGGGTCTATCAAGATAAATCACTCGAGTAAGACACTCGAGCTTGAAGTCATACCTCACAACATTGCAAAGCAAACGTCGAACCATGCTCGTACGCTGTCTGGTGGTGAGCGTTCTTACTCCACTGTCGCGTTCATACTTGCTTTGTGGGACTGCACTGGTCTGCCGTTCTATTTTTTAGATGAGTTCGACGTTTTCATGGTAAATATCTGATTTATGAATATCCCTCACTGTGTCAACTCGGCTTTCAACGTACTTTTTGCTATGTTTTCAGGATAAAGTGAATCGTCGTACAATCTTGGACATTCTTTTGGACCACACGCGTTCTCATCCTGAGAGTCAATTCGCGTTCTTGACGCCATTGGACACATCTGTTCAGGCTGGCGATTACCTGACGATACACCAGTAAGTCTTTTTCGCTGTGAACTTTTTTTATTTCATTTTTTTGTACTCAATGATATTTTCGAAAAATACTTTGCTTTTAACACGATAATAAAATTAAACGTTAAAAGATTGAACTTTCATAAATTTAACGTTAATAAATCGTATTTATTATTACCTTGCAGATTGGCACCACCCGAGAGAAATGGCAATAATCCATAGTAGTCGTAAATTCGGAGTAACACCCGTCTGTTAAACGACAAGCGATTTACCAGTGCGTCCGAGCACATTTACCTCCAAAACAAAAATTAAAACAACGTAAAAGAATAAGATTTAAAAAAAGTCCACGTCAGAATTCGCGTTACTAAATTTAAGTCCAGATAATATATTTGATGTAACGTTTCCTCGTTAGGTAAGATTTTACGCACGATAATAGCAGCGAGACTGCTGAGTCAACGAGACACCCTCAATAACTTCAGTGATATATCTAGGGACAAAAATAAAACATTTATGTTACGTATAATTTTAATTTGCCTTAGTGCTCGTATGTCAGGATTCACTTCCTTTACGATGTTTCTAATAAAAATGTTTCGATTATATTTCAAGCATTTTGACAGCGGATGAAGGGCAGACAGGTAGAAAGAGAGAGGAAAGTCGCCGGTCAAGCCGGTGGGAACGGAAAAAAAAGAACGAAAAACCTTCGACGTGAGAGTTACCGGGGGACCGGTGTCCGAAAGTGGATCAAGGTCTGGGAGTAGTGCAGATGTCGTTCGGGAGGGCGGGCAAACAGGCTCTTATCCCAGTCGAACGCAACACCCCGCGTTACATCAGGCGTGGTCATTTTATTCGGTAACTATGGCAAGCGAACATGAGGCGAGGCGTTCAAGCTCGATGGAGAAAGTGTTGCAACATAGCTTTGTAGTGCGATTAAATTAAACGCTACGATCGGCCTCGTTCTATACGGACGTGAAAGGGGGCACAATGCCAATTTTTTTTCGCATACACCGAGACGAGCGACAGAATTATGAGAAACGACGTGATACATCGATGTTGCCACCTGTTGAGGCATTGGATACAGATGATTCGTATCTCTTCCGGTTTTCGAAACTAAGCTTGTTTCGCAAATGAAATTCGCGCACCGGATGCAATGGCTGGAAGAGACATACGTTGATGTTGATCATTCTGAGGATAGATTAACATTGACTTGTTACTGTTATTCGCCATCTGACTGTCATGGGAACGCTTAGCACTTTCGCACCTGCAAAATCGAAGCTCAGTTATGCGTAATGTAATCCGCCTACAAAATGAGCACGATCAAAATGGACCACTGTGAAACAATGTTTATGCGGAATAGGAAAAAAAATTTCATCGCAAAGAACACCGGTCCGTTTAGCCCGATCATCCCATTTGTGCCCACGTTCTCGTGCGGATATTATTCTCTACAAACCAAAATGAAAATACCTTGTTCACGATCGCTTCTGCTCTGTTCGAATTAAATACGATTCGTTCTACTTTGCTTCGAGCAAATTTGTGCACTATCGATCGTGTTCAAAAAATTTTCGAACCATATACGAATGAAGAAAAAAATATTGTCATAAAAATGCTCTATTCTCTAATCGATGGCTGACTGGTTTTTGGATGTAGGATAGGTACATATACATATATATATATATACATAACACCAGTAATTATTTGCTTTAAATGACTTTATTTAATAAATATGGTCGTGTTTCGTTGACGAGAGTGTTTTTTCTAGTGGTGATAGTAAGCTGGGGCAGCGTGTGCGGCGTAGGCAAGAGGAGCGGCGTATGCGGCGGGTGCAGCGTACGCGACCGGGGCGTGAGCGATCTTGGCGACCGGTGCAGCGTAGGCGAGAGGAGCAGCGTAAGCGGCCGGAGCGGCGTATGCGACCGGAGCGTGAGCGATTTTGGCGACCGGTGCGGCGTAAGCGAGGGGAGCGTGCGCAACGGCCTTGACGGCGAGGGGTGCGGCGGCGACGGCCTTGACGGCGACCTGGGCGGCTTCCTTGTGGACGACGGCGTTGAATCCGTTGATGGGATCGGCAGTGTAGTCGACGATGCGGCGGGAACCGTCGGCCTCGATGAGTGAGTAGCTACCCTGTACGACATCTCCGTCACGGCTCTCGTGCTGGCTCTTGAAGTCACCGGTCAGCGAGTCCTGGACGTCGTATCCGTAGCTGTACTGGGGATGAGGGTCGTAGTCGGCGTCGATCGTCTTGGTGACGACGGCCTTGGCGACTGGGGTGGCGTAGGCGAGGGGTGCAGCCGCGTACGCCGCTGGGGCCGCTGGGATGAAACCGGCATTGGCTACTGCCACGAGGGCGCAAAGGCTCACGAACTGAAAATAATATCAAATATAAAAGATAAATATATTGTTGATGTTCCGGTAGAATATTTTGCAAATTGTGACAGAATTCTTTTTTTTTTTTTTTTCAAGTATTAATCTTTATCATTTTTAGTAGATTCACCAAGCAGCCGATTTTGGATCTGATCCGAAAACGGCCACTCATGACAACGGTCGGTCTAGATAGATAAGAAATAGAGAAGAAAAATATTGATTCTTAATTTTCATTTTCCGAGGGGTAAATCTTTTTTTTTAATTATTTTAGGACATAGAGAAATAGTTTTCTTTTTTTCTTATATTAGACGTATCGTATTAATTTGAAACATTTTTTTTTAGTAGATTTATCGAGTAGCTGATTTTGGATATGCGACTTTTGGTCGGAAGAACGGAAATGGTAAATAGTCGTACCTTGAAGACCATATTGCAAGCGTTTGTCTGAGATCGGTTGATCTGAGTGCGTACAGAGAATGATGGTTTGACTTCGAACGAATTCGGCTTATATACTACTTCGGAGCTGGGGGAGCGCGGCACTGACGCAATCGGCGACCGACGGTCACCCCGTTCGCGCGGCCAAGCACTAACGAGACGGGTAACACGAGAAATTGGGCAAGGAATTGGGGGACCGCACCCAAACGTTAACGGACCATCCTTGCCGACTCAGCTTTAACAAACGTCTCCCCAACTAGCAACTTTTTTTTTTTTACCCGTCTTACTTCATTTCACCTGGCTGCCGACTGTTCTTTCTCCCGAAGGCTTGAAAAACCTTTACCCTTGGGCTCGCCGCCGCTCGGACGTTTCAGCTTACCGAATTACCGATCGCTCTGCCCGAGTTCACACGATACTTTTTTAGATTCTTCATAAAGTTTCATGCAACGGAATCTTCGAAACCTTCGCAATTTTGTCGACTCTACCGAATTGCAAAATTTTCAATTTTCCTTTCACGATTACGTATTATTTCCCTCATTTCACTGTTTTTTACAGTAAAAAATATATAATCATAATTTCACGATAACTCGTGTAATATATTTTTATAATGATTGTAATTGTGTTTATAACTATCACCATTATTATTTTTGTTATTATTATTATGGCTTGGAAAAAGTCGAAAATATTTACTGTCGATGCATTTTATAGATTTTTTCACGCATTCGATCGACCGTCGTTGTTGCGATCGATTCGGATTCCAATGGTGTATTTATTTTCGTGGTGCGTGTATCACTCGCTATCCTACGCGTTACACTCGATTGCATAGATCGCGATTCTTCGGTTTCGCCGAAAAATCGGCTTGGATCGATCGAGACTTCTCCGCGGTCATGGCGAGCCAAGCGAATGCGACATTTCTCCTGATAAATATTCAATGGCTCGTGCTCCCGCTGCGTTACGCGAGGAGGACGTACCCGTCGTTCGCACAGACGCTTCCGCAACAGCGCAACTTGGGAAACCGGCTAAAAAAAATAATTCGATTCATTTAATTCGTGCACGTCTAATTTTTTTTTTCTTTCACGATAGGTCGACCATGCGGCGCGTACGTTAGAATTCGTATCGGCGAGGATTGCGGGGTCAGAAGATCCGGATCCGGGGACGTGCGGTGCCAGGGTCATCGGGAATTGCGAGAGACGCAAGGCTGTTCAGAACCACAGCGAAATAATTATTGCACCAAGTGAAGTAAAGCTTCCTCACGTGAAACACGAATTAAAACGTGAATTATCGCGATCAGTTGGAAATTATCAAAATCAAGAAGCGAAATCCAATTAGTTCTGGTGCGTGGCTTATGAATACTCGATTTGATATTTCGTCTCGTGCTGCATCGTGTGGGACGAATCCGGATTGAAAAATTGTGCGAGATTGCCGATGTCGAAACGAGGCGAATTTCGGGTGGCCGCGTTTCCCGTACGAGTCTCGGTATCGAGATTGAATCAATCGGACTCGCGAATGTGGTCCAAGAGACGAAGAATTTCGACCCGAAACACACATCGGCAGCGTATGTAAGTCCACTCTATAAGTTTCTTTTTATGGCTCTTTGATACCTTGCTTTTTTATCGGACGTCGTTCGAGATATGTATCTACATGGAAAAAAAAATGTATTGAAATCGATAAAATTTTCTCTTTTCAATAGTCCAGTGACACACATGCGACTACCGTAATAGAATATGCTTCGCTGAAATTTTTTTTTTTTTCAACTAACGTTGCGCTTCAATGGAAAAATTATTTTTATTAAATAAATTATAGATTTTAGAAATGTTTCATTGATGGTATTAATTTTTTTTTCCGTGCATGAGCGAAAACATTTTTCACAAAATATCTCGCAGAATATTTTCCGTATCATCAATGAATTAATAATTTATAATGTATCGCAGAATATTTTTCTGACACCATGAAAAATCATAGGTTTACTTATTGACGATTATGGTATTTTCCTCGACTCGAGTGAACCTAAGAAGTAAAAACAAAACTTCTCGCGATTTAACGGGACTTTCTCGTCTATTTCTTGTAAGCCCTTTGCGGCTTTTTGTCGCGCGGCTCATCTAGAGGAGCCGCGGTATCGTGGTGCAGTTTAAACAGAAGAGAGATTAACGGCGTCGATATGGCATTAAATTCCGTGGCTAATGGAAGCGATTGCAGGCTGCATCTCACGACCCTGAACGTCGGTGAGCGTGCCCAGTGTCCTTCGGTTTCTTACCTTTATTCTCGCTTCGCGAATAAACAGGTACAGGTAAAGGGGGTAACCGGAGAGGCTTGTTCGCTCCCGTTGCCGAGAATATATCAGTGAGAAACATCCGGCCAAGTTCAAGAGCCAATTTTCGTCGATGAACTTCGAAAGTGTGTATGGTGGTTTGTCTCTGCATTAACAGAGTGGGGGTTGGTCCCGCTCGGTGGCGTATATAAGCCAGTCGTGATCAACGGAAGACATCACTGAGCCGAGTCGATTCTCTCGTATCAACTTCAGCAATGGCCTTCAAGGTGGGTCTTATGCGAAAAAAATTACTTGCATACAGAAAAAAAATAGAAATAGATGTATTTCAAATTTTTATTTTGCTATCAAAACCGCATTAGCTGTTTTGTAGCTTGACCTCTTAAAAAAATCATTAAATTTAGTTTTTATTACACTTACTAGTAATCGAACAGACTACCTGCCAGAACAATTTTTTTTTCCATCGATCTTTGTATTACAAAATATTAATATTTGTTAAATTGAATTTCAGTTCGTAACCCTCTTCGCCCTCGTGGCAGCGGCCAACGCCGGTTTCATCCCAGCGGCACCCCTCGCCTACGCGACCCCGGTCGCCAAGGCTGTTGTCACCAAGACCATCGACGCCGATTACGACCCTCATCCCCAGTACAGCTACGGATACGACGTCCAGGACTCGCTGACCGGTGACTTCAAGAGCCAGCACGAGAGCCGCGACGGCGATGTCGTCCAGGGTAGCTACTCCCTTCTCGAGTCTGACGGCAGCCGTCGCATCGTCGACTACACCGCCGACCCGGTCAACGGATTCAACGCCGTAGTCCACAAGGAACCCGCCCAGGTCGCTGTCAAGGCCGTCGCCGCTGCACCCCTCGCCGTCAAGACCGTCGCTCACGCTCCTCTCGCCTACGCCGCACCCCTCGCCGTCAAGACCGTCGCACACGCTCCTCTTGCCTACGCTGCACCGGTCGCCAAGATCGCTCATGCTCCGATCGCCTACGCCGCAGCCCCGGCTTACACCCATGCCACTTACGCCGCACCGGCCGCTTACGCCGCACCGGCCGCTTACGCCGCACCGGCCGCTTACGCCGCACCGGCCGCTTACGCCGCTGCACCAGCTTACGCCGCTGCACCAGCTTACGCCCGTGCCGCATACGCTGCACCCCTCGCCTATGCCGCACACGCCGCCCCCGCCTACCTCCACTGATTTTTTCACTCTCACGCCTCATGTCTATAATATTTATTCCAACCCGACGTAAACATACGAGAAGCAAATACAAAAAAAATTAATAAAAAAGATCTTTCACAAAATTCAATATGTTTCGTCTATCACACATTTTTCAAGTGTTAGCTATTTTATTTTTTTCGTTTTTTAATTACATCGGAGATCGAACTCTCCGTGCGAAATTTTTGTAAGGGCTGTTTTCCCTTGACGATCTGTCATGAATGGCTCATCTTTAACGGAAAAAACAGTCTTCGTTTTCTTTTTATTATTATTGACAAAATAGGCAATGTCCTACCGACGATATCAGATTTTCGTACCGAAAGTAGCGTATTTGCGATTTGAAGTTACTTTCGGTCGAAAAATGAGATTTTCGAACCAGTAGTGACGTATTTTCCTTATATGTCCAGATTATAAATTTCCGGTTTGGAAATTGTACAATTCGTACAAGGATGCCAAATACCGAAGTCACAACAGTTTCCTAGTTAAATATGATTATAAAGAAATTAGTAAAATCGTGATATGCAGTGACCATGGAATTTCTTGTAATTTAATTGCACCCACTCATAAACTTACGGAAAATCTTTTCGCACCGTATGAACGTGAGCTGCTAGTTTTGTTTTTGCTTTTTTTTTTGGTCGGACGGGGTGAAAAATTCGAATTGCAGTATCGAGAGCGTGTATTGAACTAATTTAAAGGTCCAAACCGAATCGGGGATCCGGGATCGAGAAGGTTTTTTCTCCGAGTTCAAGAGAGAGTAGACTCGCGGACCTTGAGTGAATATTTTTGTCACACTCGCTTCGATGCTTCTCATAAAGTAGCCGGAACTAACAGAACAATAAAGAAGCCGGATCGAGTCTCTGAATACACCAAAAAAATGCCACCGAGTAAATAATCGTCAATGCGGTTGACCTGTTTTTGCCCAACGACGATTAAATTGAATAAATTTCGCGTCCTCTTGTAGAAGTCCTTTTTAGCTCGGAAACATCTGCTGAGTTAATTATTACCAAGGCTGTGTCCTGACAATCCATCGGCACAAATTTTATTCATTTATTTTTTTTTTTTTTTTTTTTTGGTAATCGACCACGCCCTGCATCTCGGCTTTACTGTTGCCCCGTTTATTATTTCGACTTTTCGCTTACGATCGTCACGGCGTAAACGCCCATGCTGGAGAATCGAAAGGTTTACGAGACCTCGCGTAATTACGGATTCTTGAATTCCCCTCGAGCCTGACTCGTGTGCAGTTTCCAGATATAAATACATATTTATACGACATAAATAGCATGAGGTAATACTTCGAGTTCCATCGAGCTGTATCTTATGAAATTTTAAGTCCCCGACGGGTCTTTGGCAAATTCCATACCCAAAATCTTGAGTCTTGTTACGGACACGTGTCAAAATTCAGCTCGGTATTTTGAAGGTTACACCGATCTTTTACTATTTTAAATATAAGTACTAAGATGTTTTATTAATTTTTTCACGAAAATATAGCTTGTTTTATAAGCGTGCGATAAATGTATTTGGCTCTCTCTATTTGGTATCGATACATTTTTTTCACCCCATTCACCGTACTTCATCGTAATCACGACTTTCTGAGTATATTTTTTTAACCGATTTAATTGCTCCTACATTAAATCGGTAATAATCGCGTAATCAAATAACCAATCGTAGAATACTTTTCTACGGTAAAAAAAAAAAAAAAAAATGCGAAAGCATGACTTATTTCATGAGAGTGCGAAAAAGAAATCGAAACCATCCGTGGTTCTCGAATATCTTCGATTCATAAAATTCGTATCGATAAATTTTTATTTCGTGCCGATTAATCATAATCATGACTCATTAATTTTTTTTTTTTCTTACCGACTTTAATCCGTGAGCAATGAAATCGCTTCGCTAGCGATTGATTGTCCATCGAATGACGGATCGATTCGTCACTGTAGGATTATACTCGACGGGAGTGCAGCAGCAGCTTTTGGGATCTTTTCTTCGAGTCCGCTCGTCTTGGCTTTCGCTTACTTTTTATTTCACATTTTTTATTCTTCCCTCGAGTCGCCGGATCGATGCGATAATTGAGTGCCAATTTAAGTGAACCGAGCTGGTTTGATGCACCTGGGGATAACATTGCTATCCGATCCCGTGTAATGCCCCATCGCGAACACGCAATAATGATCGCCGTTTCGGCCGAGAAGGTCCAACGGACCGTCCCACTTTCGAACACATCACCCTTTCATTTTATTTGCTCTCTCACCTTACCGGCATATTATGCACGGCGACCCGATCACCCGATGATCTTCGAGTCTCTTTAAGTCACTTCGTCCGATTTCGCGTTCCCATCTGCCAATCGATAAATCATCGATTACTCATAAATTATCAAAGCATAAAAATACTTTCGTTTCTTCAGCAAAAAGAAAAACTAAAAAAACGAGGCGAGTTAATTTCGTCGCGCGATTTTTGCCAACTTTCCTGGCACGTGACGACGAATTCTCCGGCTCGAAGTCGGCCTATTATCTGGATCATGTATCGTAGATCGAAACGAGACCGAATTGCTAATCGCTTCCAAGCGCCAACGGGATATTTCCATGGCAACCCGATGACCCAATAAATTTCAAACCACTTCGCCCAATTCACCCAATTCGCCAAATTTCTCCTTCGCTTCGACCAATCGATAAATCATCAATCATTCATCAGACTGCACGAATCTTTTTATTACTTCAGCAAAAAAAAATACATTAAAAAAATAAAAAAAAAGTACATGAACCGGGCCAATTTCTTCGAGCGATCTTGGCCAAGTTTCCTGGCACGTGGCGGTGAATTCTCCGGCTGGACACTCGACCATATCTGGATCATATATCATAGATCGAAGCGAGACCGAATTGATATTCGCGCCAAGCGCCAACGGGATTGAGAGATCTATTCGGGAATCTATTTAGTTTCTCTGCCTCCCGACGGCGACGGAGAATTCTTCTGGTAGGCTTTCCGTCGATGATTGAACGATTAGAGAGCGTGTGACATCAGCTGAGTGACGTTGACGAAGATATCGCTCACACGATGTTATAAATAATTCAAAGCGAGTGTTCCGCAAGGAAAGAGCAAACATTCCCCGCCTCACCAAATCACTTTTTCTTTCGCGAAATATTTGTGACAATTTTTTTTTTTTTTTTAGTCTTCAACCCCGCCGAACGGTCGAATTCGGACACGGCGAGGTTTCATATTTCTTCATTATAAAACCCGGTTGTCCGGTGCGCAGACACGTAACAACGACGACATTCGAATTCGATCGACGTTCGGGGAGACAAGTGGCGAGAGAATGCGAAGGCACCAAAATTGATACCGTGTATTTGGGTTAATTTGTTGATTTAGTGTTCGTGGGCGTGTCGCTTCCTTCGCGCAGAGCCGCGATCCTCGCGGATCCAGCGTCGAAATCGCCGAGTTGAACTTCATGACTTTATCTCGGTCTCGAGCTGGGAATTAAGGCTGACATCTTTCGGACCTGCCGTCACGGCGGCGGACACGAGAGCAAGGGCATATTCCGTTCGCGCATATTTTACGCCGAATGAATTTTTTTCTTCATTTTATCTTTTTCGTGTCTGTAACGAGCAGACATTTGCGAGGATAATGAAGATCGAAGGTTTTCTTTCATTATTGCGACGAAGATATGTGTATCCAATGCGCCTTAAGGCGATGCTCATTGAAAGAGAAATCTCTTCTCTCGGGTCGGCAGCCGCGCATTAAGACGTCAATTTTCGAATTACTTTTCGGGACCTTCGCCGACTCTGGCGAATATCTTTTTGATGGAAGAATGAAAATTTACGTTTGCATGCACTTTTAAAAATATCATAAATGTTATGTACAGAAGTTTTCATGCAAAAATTGGTGCAAATGTGGTGTACGATTATCGTGAAAAATTGGTGAACATTTTGAATGAAATTAAGGTAAATTATTGGAATTACAGTACTCTGATAATAAGATTACAGTAAATTATTGGAATTAAAGTATTTCAAAGATTTTTACTAGATTGTCCGTTAATTTTTCACCATAATAGTGCATGAAATTTAATACGCCAATTTTTGCACAAAAACTACCAGTCCATGTACATGAAATTTTATAAAATTTTATTTGCAATGCCAATCCATAATCCTCAGTGCTAAATTTTTTTGAAGCCTATCAGATATATCCTGCTTAATGTATGAAATTATATTCGCAAGTAAAAACATTTTTACTCGGGTATAATCACCGATAATATGCATATAAATGCATATGTGTATATGCGTACGTGCATACATAAATATATATTGTAATGCCGGACCGAAGGTTACAGACACGCGATTAAAAATTCGACATGAAAAAAAAAAAAAAAAAACTATCAGTGAGACGAAGAGTCTGATTACAAAAAATATTTTAAGAATTACACTTAGGTGTTTTTAAATAAATGTCTACGCTCGATTAACAAGATAAATGAAGTTTCGCATTTTCGATGGCCGAACGAACAAGTGCGATTTTACGAGCGATCACTCAAGATCGTCGGATCGTAAGCGCATGCGCATGCAGCCAAGTGTACGGTAGATCTGGACAGCCCGAGGAAATAAGGTTCAGACCTTCAATACATGAAGCCTTCCTTTTCCCGCCCATCACGCTCCAACTATGACCCGAACAAGTTTCTTCTTTGCAACTCGATTCATCTCGTGGTGCATCGACTCAACTCCTCCGCATTTATTGCACATCCACGTGCGGTGACCCTCGAGAGTAGACCCTCTTTTGGAGGATCTTCTCGGCGTGACATTGGGCGCGGTTTTAGTGGTCCGAAGGAAACCGCGCGAGGCGTCCAACTTCCAGCACGGCTGAGCGAACTGGCCGACGGTTTTAATGCGGGTGAAAGTAGAATTATCTGCTTTCCTTCTCGCTCTCCTTTTGTCGCCGGTTTCCCCGTCCACCGCAAAGCTAGCTTGCGAAGGTGCCAGCCTCCTTCTTATCTTTCTTCTTCTTCTTCTTCTTCTTCTGGAAGTCGAGCCGTCCTCGATGCGAAGAACCCTCTTGCAGTCCAACTACATCGTTCAAGTTACATCATGCGTTTATGCACTTCTCTTTTTTCTCGATTCCCGTCGATCCACATTCGATGGGCATTATACTTGAATTTTATATATATACAATGCTGCTTGTGTACACCTCGTGAACGCGGATTCGAGCCGAGGAGCTCTTCGTATAAATACTCGTTCAACCCTGTGACCAGTCAGTATCAGACGCATCGTCGGACACACAGTACCTACCTCACCATGACATTCAAGGTAGGTTATCACATGAATGCCTTCACACTGCCTAACTTACAGCATGCTCAATGGTATTCCTTATACTTAATATTTCTTGTAGCATTTTTAAAAAAATAGAGTATCGATCAATTTTTCCATAGATCAACTTCCTCGCCGAGTAAGTCAAACGAATAAGGCGCGACTAACTTGGTACTTCATCGGCCGATTTTGTGTGAATTTTGCCTCCTCATAGAGCAAGCTTTTTCATGTTAAAAAAAAATCGAGTTTTTAATGGAAATGTGTTCAGAATGTGAAAATCGAAACAATCGAGTTTTTTTCTGTACATTAATATAAAAATTTTCTTTCCCCAGGTCTTCCTCGTAGCTCTTCTTGCCACGGCGGCGAACGCCGGATTCATCGCGGCTCCAGGCCCGATCTCCTACGCAGCCCCTGCAGCTTACGCGGCCGCACCTGCCGCGGCCTACGCGGCGCCCCTGGCCTACGCCGCAGCCCCGGCGAAGGCGATCCTGACGAAGAGCATCGACGCCGATTACGACCCGCATCCCCAGTACAGCTACGCCTACGATGTCCAGGACTCGCTGACCGGCGACTTCAAGAGCCAGCACGAGAGCCGCGACGGCGACGTCGTCCAAGGCAGTTATTCCCTCCTCGACTCCGATGGCACCCGCCGCACCGTCGACTACACCGCCGATCCCACCAACGGATTCAACGCCGTTGTTCGCAAGGAACCAGTCGCCAAGGTCGCCGCCGCCCCCATCGCCGCTTACGCTGCACCTGCGGTGGCCAAAATCGCCACTCCGGTCGCCGCGTACGCCGCACCAGCGATCGCCAAGATCGCCACACCGATCGCGGCTGCGCCTATCGCCAAGATCGCCACTCCGATCGCATACGCTGCACCTGCAGCTTACGCTTCCCGTCTATACACCGCGTACGCTGCACCTGCAGCCTACGCCGCGCCCAAGGCTTACGCTGCCCACGCAACCTACGCCGCACCCGCGCAGGCGTACATCGGGGCAGCTTCGCCCCTCATCTCTCACGTGCACTACTCGACTCCCCTCTTCTCTTACTCTCACTAAGAGCAAGTCCCGGATGATCTCGTCAAAGCCCACGCACCACACACGCACACAGACGCACGTGTAGATGCACACGAGGAAAAAAGGGTCCACGTGTTAGGACGACGACTGCACTGATACCTCCCTCATTTTAATTCGATTAATTTAGTTATAGTGTTTAATGTATATGCAAGCTGTCACTATGTAATGTACATCGTATACTAAATTCTTTCATATTTTTTTTTAACTCACAGACTTAGTTCGGTTCATTGTTCTTTTCGATACGTCACGCCTGAGTTGATTGGACGCTGGTGTCAGAAACGTGATTTGTCAATTATACAATCGTACCATTGAAATTTGTAGAAATTTGCTTATCCGACAACTCGTTCACCTTTCTTGACTGAAAAATTTTATCGGGGTTGATAGAAATATCGTTTTATATTGTATCGGTTTAATTTTTTTCTTGAATTTTTATTCAATGAACCGGTTAACTTCTTAACAGGCGTGAGTAAAATAATATTTTAGAGTAGGCAGACTTGAGATCGAATAATGAATATTAATGTAGCAAGTAGTTCGATCAGTTGGACGGACGCGCCGGCGAATTGTTGCGTGGTCGTTACGCCTCAATTTCGCGCAATTCTCTCTGGGGAATGCGCGAGAGGGAGAGAGCTGCGCGAACGAAGGTCGTCGGTTTTCGCTTTCCTTCCAATGTCGCGACTACCCAGGAAGGCAAAGAATTGGGTCGATCCGAAAGGAGAACGCCGATACACGCCTCGCTATATGTATATTCACTCTTACTTTCTTGGACTCTTATACTCGGTCGAGAAATGCTCAATTTTCATTCATATGATAATAACATATATATATATGTAATACATAAATTGCTATACGTTCTTACGCTCGTTCGAAAAATGCTCAATTTTCATTCATATGATAGCAACATCTATATATCTATCTATGTGTATATGTAAAACATAAATAGCTTTACTCTCGAGAGCCTGAACTCCGAGATATCCGATACTTTGGTACATACCGTGGCTTTAATTACATAGCTTGTTGATAATCAATTACATAAAACAACAATGTTAAATATACTAATTTTCCTTTTTATGCAATTTGTCGACCCTCAACGCGTTAAACGATAATGAACTAGACTAGGGCTGTACAGTTAAGCCGTCTTAGCCGGCTACGATGTTTTTGCTGGCTAAAAAATGGCCGCAGTTTAGCCAGCTATTAATTATTATTGTGAATTAGAAGGAAACTGATCAAATTATTAAGACATTTATCTTTGGCATATTAGCTGTGTAATTATTCATTTCTATACTATTTTCTTAGGTACGACTACTTTTAAGATCTTCAAGATTTCATTTATAATTGAAAATTCGCCAAACTATAATGGTCATTAGACGGATAAGATTTTTCAGTTGGCCAAGACGGCTCAACTGTACAGCCCGAAACGAGGCCACTAGTGTACCACAAGTATAAAATATAAAATAGAATATAAAAATAAAGCCTCTCATCTTGTTATTCGTAGTAAAAGTAGTGTTATTATGTTGTATGTTTTTTTTATATCTAAAAATAATGATCTCTGTTTATCAATAGTGCATATTGCCAATTGGCCATCAACCGCAGTCTTGGCACTCGAATTTTTTTTATCAAAAAGATTGATTATATTTTTATTTTATTTTATATTAGTTATGCGGTCTCGTTATTCAAAGGAGACCTCAGGGTGTAGGTGAGCTAAAATCCAAATCAGCGAACGAACAAATAATCCAACACACAAACAAATAAAAAAATTCCAAAGTTTCAGAAAATGTATGTAAAATTTGATCACTTCATTTAATTCGATATTTTTTTGTATGAAGGTGACCACTTATCATATATATCCGTGACGCCGAGCGTGAGTGCAAATATGGGTGATATAAAGCGAAGGGTTATTCGTCGTGGTTCTTCGGCCACACGCATGCACTGTGAGAATCGTTCGGATCCACTTTACCGGAGCTCCATAAATACCTGTTCAACCTTCATTGTCCAGTGGACTTGCACGCATACTTCGCTTAAAAGGCAATCAGGATTTTTGCTTTCGTGTTACTCGCATACGTTTCTTCTTCTTTTTTTACCTACGGATATCCTGAATGCAATATACGCGAGCTCTCGAACGTCCCTGCGGTGCGCGCCGCAGAGACACATACCACCGGCTGTAATTCACGATTTTTTTTATATATCGCTCGAGGCGACTGCGAACACGCTCGCAGAATACCGAAGGATACGCGACTCCTTCGTCGTATTTCTTCGCTTATCGCGCTCGTATAATTAATTGCGTGTACGAAACTATAACGTAAATTGAAAGATAATTTCAACCAGAATTCCGGATTAACTCCGTAAAAGGCAAATTTCCTTCCCGACCCCGATTCTTCCAAGTCCCCTTAAATCGCGCCCTCCCAGACTCCGATTATTCTCAAGACAGAAACTTCAAGGGCTTCACCGCCTTAGAAGTTTTATTCCTAGGCCCTGAAAATCACTCCGCTACCATAAATTGGTTCCATTCTGTTCAGCTGGATGAATCGTGCACAACGATGTGCCACACGACAGCGCCGCGCAGTCTCGTCGTATAAAAAAATTATCTATGTGATGACCGGAAATACGTCACTTGTGGTCCAGGTAATTTTTTCACCAGACAATGACAATATCCCAAATGTCTGTAAGCTTTTTTAATTAAAAAAAAATTGAATTTCGTGTTTTTTTTTTTATGGCAACATAATTTTTATTAAATTCATAAACCTAGTGAGTCGAGTCGATTTACAATGGTGCTAAAGTATCGGGGCGGAAAGTGTTGGATGACGAAAAATGTTTTTTAATGATAGTAGGAGAGAGGTGCTTGAGCGTAGGGTGCAGCGTGTACGACCGGTGCGGCGTACGCGAGCGGAGCGTGAGCAATTTTGGCGACCGGTGCCGCGGCGTAGGCGAGAGGAGCGTGAGCGACGGCTTTGACGGCGACCTGAGCGGGTTCCTTGTGGACGACGGCGTTGAATCCGTTGATGGGATCGGCGGTGTAGTCGACGATGCGACGGGTGCCGTCGGCCTCGACGAGGGAGTAACTACCCTGTACGACGTCACCGTCGCGGCTCTCGTGCTGGCTCTTGTAGTCACCGGTGAGAGAGTCCTGGACGTCGTATCCGTAGTTGTACTGGGGGTGAGCGTCGTAATCGGCATCGACGGTCTTGGCGAGAGGTGCGTGATAAGCGACTGGAGCGACGGCCGCGGTTTGATAGGCGACCGGGGCGGCTGCGTGATAAGCCACAGGTGCGGGTGCAGCGTGATAAGCCAGAGGCGCCGCTGGAATGACTCCGGCATTTGCCACGGCCACGAAAGCAGCGAGAATCACGAACTGAAATTCAATCGTTATGTCAAATTATCGTCTGATCAAATCCTGGAATTTCTACTGTCTGAACAATACTGTTACGAACTAGGCCGAGGGATAAACGGATTTTTTAATTCATAAAATAAATTTGATTTTATGGACACAGCCGATTGATGGTTACACTGCGAGGGTATTAATTTTTTAATGGGATACTTGGTACTTGGATTTTTTATTTTTATCTTTTACTTTTACTGGCAGTTTGAAAGTTGACGAGAATATTTGTTGGTCCACGGTGTTTTCGATAAATTTGCGGTGTGAAATTATTTTCGAAAATATGTCGGAGCCGACGAGCTCACCTTGAATGCCATGTTTGGGTCTTGTAGTCGACTGATGTCCTCACCGTGCTCGAATTTCACTTTATATAGTGCAGACCGAAATGGTTCGCGAATGAGGATCCGGGCAAACCGTGATATTTCGAAAGCTTTCAAACGTGGGGGGGGAGCAGCGGCGACCCGCGTTTACCCAAAGCAACGGCACGCGCAAAACTCGATTCTACCTGAAACTCTCAGCCGCAGTGGCCCTCTCCGCGAAGAAAGGACCGACAACGTTGGTTTTTGGAAGGTGTAACGTAGACATAGCAAAACCACTCACCAATGTCGACACACAATTTCGCGGTCTCCCTGCTTGGAGACTTTTTTTCGTCTGTCATTAAATTCTGGAACAATTATGCAGCCCAAACGAGCAATTTCAGATGACGATGAAGTTCCCGTTAACTACCGAATGCAGGTTGAATCAGGGCGAGCTCCAAGTGGTAACGGCTGTACAGACCAGACTCCGATGGCGGGCTGAATCGCACAGCCGTTTCCACTTCCCGCTCGTGACAAAGTCTACGAGTATTCTCTCTTGGACTTCTCGTCTTCCTGCCGGGTGTTTTGGTGATGACTTTTGGGGAGTAGCTTGGCTAACATTTAGAATTTTTCTATCGCACAATTATCGTAAGGGAATTTTATTTGATTAATATATTGTTAAACTATTTTGTTATTTTATTTATAATTCATTAATTCGAGGGTGATCGTTGAGCAAATATGCTACTAGAAATTTGAGAATATTACTTCGGGTCTTGGCAACCCGGCACGGTCGAAAGGGCCGTACCGAAGCCTTGTCAGATACTGTTGTGACTTTCAAAAAATGCCAGGTGAATTTCAATGTATCTGATTATCGTGTCTCAGAAAAAAAAATTCATCTCCTCGCAACGGTCCGCACAGCCGTTTCTACTTCTCGCTCAAGTGATCGCCGAGTATTCTCTCTTCGAGTTTGCATCTTCCCATATGGGGATTATTGCGGAATCTTTTGACGAAAAGAACGACGGACAATTCAAATTAATTTTCCAGTCGCACGATTACTCGAAAAGTGTTTTATACGCTGGGCAGGTAATCCATCGACTCGCGAGTGGTCGTTGCACCAATATCCTAGTAGAAATTTTAGAACGTTCCACCAGTCCTCATCGAAGCTTTCACAGGGCCCGAAGTGACCCGAAAAAATATTTACTAACTACTAGCTCCGACATATCCGATTATCGAGTGTCTTAAAAAAAAAAAAAAAAGAAATTTCCATCTTCGTTTCGTTTCTTTTTTCCTCCGGAGGAGAGTTCAATCCTATTGTAACTCAAGGAGCGTAGCCGAAGGTCGGCTCGATTACGTGGTCAAACGACGTGTCCGTCTGTAGAGCTCTCGTAACGCTGCCCACATATATGTGTAACCCACACCATACGCATTGTGTTTCTTTCGTAAACGTAACATACGTACGCGACGAGCGCGGCTAACAAGTCGTTTACATTGCGTAACGAATAACGAGGCGTTAAATCCCACCGCATACACGAATTTTTCCAGTAATTTTGTCGACGCGGTTCGGGTCAATCATAGTAATTTGTTGACACAGTTGCCTATGCAAGTCTCCAGTGATTCGTAAGACTCTTCGTCGTGATAAACGAATGCCGCAATGTGCAACTGCACAACTTTGCAAAACTGCAACCGCATCCGTGAATCTACTTTTCGGATAATCAATTTTATCCTTCGTTAAATCGCAGTAAAAAAAAAAAAATTATGTCTATGCGTATTGTCGGTGATTCGTTGAACATTTGACAGAGTGCTAGAATTTTGAGCCCAAATAACGTAGCAACTGCACTTTTTTGGCAAAAAATTGCATCGTTCGTTGGATCGTACAAAAAAAAAATAATCAAAATTACACGATATTCATAGAAGTTTATAGATACAGCGATATATGTACATTTCCAGTGACTGAGAATTTTTCCATTCGGAGACAATTAAATAGCGTATCCGGCAGCCGCGTAGGTCAGAGGTGCGGCGAGTCTCGCAACCGCAGGTGCGGGATATTGGGCGACGTAAGCGGCTCTCGCCGGAAGGACTTGCGGCGCGGCCACGATCGGAGCTCTGGCTACGAGCGGCGCAGCTGCCACGGCCGGAACAACCGCGGTCTTCGCGGCCACGGGTGCAACTGCAATTGCGGGCTCGCGGCTGACGACGGCGTTGAATCCGTTGAGATCGTCGGCGGTGTAGTCGACGATTCTGCGGGTGCCGTCGGGCTCGATGAGGCTGTAGCTACCCTGGACGAGGTCGCCGTTTCTCGTCTCGTACTGGGCCTTCGAGTCGCCGGTTATCGAGTCCTGAACGTCGTAGGCGAAACTGTACTGCGGCACAGGATCGAAGTCCTCGATCTTCGCGAGAACCGCAGGTGCGGGAGCGACCCGAAGAATCCCGGCTCTGGCGACGGCCAGAAAACCGAACGAGACCAACAACTGCAACGAGATACAATTTTTCACAATTAAGATCGTTCGACACATTAAACGAAAAAAAAAGCACACTAAAAATTTTTGAAAAGCTACGACTTCCGAAATATCACCTTGCCAATCATTTTTTAAATTAATTTTTAATTTTTTTTTTCCGAGAGGATCGAAGACGACACCGAGCAAGTTGCACGACTGTGGACGATGTTACGACTTTACCTCGGACCTTATATCTCGTCGCCCCACTCTCCGACGAAATTTGTCGCGCTGTTCTTGCGCGCATCCTCGGGAGGCTCCTCATGTGTTCTCCGATCATGCAGCGACAGTTAAGCAATTACACGATTAGTATTTCGTGTGGTATAGCGAGGTTGGTATCGCATACGAATGGCCCGAAATTCGAACCGGAGCGATCCCCACCAGCGATAAACACTGTTGCCCTACTGGCGATACGATAATAAGCGATGACTTATCGGCTGTCCCACAGACGTCCAAAGGACTGTCGGCTTTCCCAAGAATGCTTTATTAAAAAATCAAATAAAAAACCTTCTTGTAAAAAAAAAAAAATGAAAAAAAGAAAGACAAGGATCATGACACGGCACGCGGGGTCGCGACCGTTCATTTTTCACTTGCGATTTCATGATCAATGGCTCGGAGGGATCGTTCGTGCTCCCCGCTGTTCACCGAGCTCGTCGCGGTGCGATACGATCCGGAGAAACGCTCAGTCGACGAATTCCCCGATAAATCTGTTTCGCGCGTGGAACTCCGGACGGCCGTGATAATCGGCGAAGGCGATGGGATAAATTCCCCGCACGGCTGCGAGCCTCTTCGGCGAGGATGTCTCGTCCTCTCGAGTGCCAACCGAAGGGTAAAAAAAATGCGAAAATAAATGACTCGTTCGACGATGAGCCGGGAATAATTGGTAAATCGAAGTTTCCTTAGAAACGAAACGAGGGCGTGACACCGAAGCGGCGATCGCTTCTGACCTTCCATCTGGGTCTCGGCGGCGCGACGCGTCCGGCGCGGCCTTAGCCAACTACCCTTGCCGGCTCGGCTCCTGATTCATCGTTGTCCGAGTAACTCACGCAACTCCGAAATGCGCAATAGCGCGATCGAACCGGCGACTCGCGATCGAATTGAAGAAGCGTCGTTGGCGGCGACGATATAGTGGGAGGTGGCGCTAAAGAGTTGTGACACACCGTGAGGAATAAAAGCCTCGGTGCGTGGACAGGGTGTCATCAGTCGGTCTTCCTCCGCACTCAATCGCCTCGTCAACCAAACGGATTACAACTCTCCAAGATGGTTTTCAAGGTACGTTATTTTGTTCTCCACGATATCGATTCTTCAGCAATAATTTGCAGGCACCAAAAAAATAGAAAAAGAAAAAAAAAAAAAAAAAAATCAGTGACTTCATCAAGCATTAACGGAAAACTTCTCGATTCTTTCAGCAGTCTTTCGCCCTCTTCGCCCTCGCGGCCGTCGGTCTCGCTTCAGCGGGCGTCGTGCCCGTCGCTCCCGCCGGACCGGTGCTGGCCAAGCTCGAGGACTTCGACGCTGCTCCCCAGTACAGTTTCGCCTATGACGTCCAGGACTCGCTGACCGGTGACTCGAAGGCCCAGTACGAGAGCAGAAACGGCGACGTCGTCCAGGGAAGCTACAGCCTCATCGAGGCCGACGGGACTCGCAGAATCGTCGACTACACCGCCGATCCCGTCAACGGCTTCAACGCCGTCGTCAGCCGCGAACCCGCCGTGGCCGTCGCACCGGTCGTCGCCAAGACCGCTGTACTTCCGGCCGTTGCCGCTGCGCCCGTCGTTGCACCCGCCGCGCCCATCGTCGCCAAAACCGTCGTTGCTCCCGCTGCGGTTGCTGCACCGATCGTCGCGAGGAGCTTCGTTCAACCTGCCGCGGTCGCCGCACCACTCGCCTACACGATTCCACGCGCCGTCGCCACGAGACTCGCACCTGCGGCCTACACTGCAGCCTACGCTGCACCCGTCGCTGCACCGTACTCCGCTTACGCCGTCGCCCCGAACTTCCTCTAATCGGATTGCCGCCGACTCACCCCGCTTTTTATACCCACTGTACATAAAAATTGGATTTTTTTTTCTTTATAGATTTTCATCGCGCTTCAGCGAGACTGTTGATCATTACGAATAAAATTTATCGAGACTATGTTATGTGATTTCATTGCGACCTTTCTTCGTGCGGTTTTCATTATGCAGAGTGCGAGATACTGTTGGCGTAAAAGGAAATAATTTTTTGTATGCATCTGACCTTCTTCTCATGTTTCAAGTGGAATAAGTAAACGAATCTATGACAGGAGATTTTTAAAAGAAATTAAAATAATTTTTATTTGTTGCATATTGATTTCAAGACGAGTAGTGATTTTCGGTGGTTATGAGAATCTTATTGGATTCGCGACGAAATTTTAAAGAATCATTCGTATCACCGTCCAAGAGTAGAAATACACCATGTTGCATCTCGGTGGAAACTTGGAATTATTTCGTCGGGACTTTACACGTCGATGAAAACCCCGAAAAGTCGAAATAAATGAATGCTTGTGACTTTGCAGAAAAAAATAGTTTTTCAAAATTTATATCTATTTTTTGCTCTGACAATGAATCTGATGTCATATTTTGGCCTAAAGTTAAGGAGGACATTAATGTTTGTCAATGAAAAAAAAATATCGATTCCAGCATTTAGAGAAGAGTAGGGAAAAATGAGACAGTGGAGCATAACGCAGTTCCCCAAGAACTGACGGTGACGGAGGTGATGAATCAGTCAAAACGAGATTGAAAATCCAGATAAAAATGGGGCATCCAAAAATTATAGGAAAATTGAGTTTTGTCCCATTCTCCTCTGAGTTTTAATCGGTCTCCATTGGAACATATCCGATGGATTAATTTTCTGGCATCGTCACTATCCATGCAGTACGCTCTGGCTGGCTGTTAACAGACCAGCATTGCCACAAGAACGAGCCCAGCTCGGGAATCTCCCATATCGAAAATATGTCACGTCTCTTTTTACAATTAAATTTTTCGACAAGTGTTTTTTTTTTACGTAATGTAATCTTTAATTTAATTGCGAGCTTTTTGGAATTCATTCTTCGCGCTGTGGAAAAGCGAATTTTCGGCCATACAAAATCCTTTATTCTCTCAGTTACTTCGCCATTTCTGTCACTTTTACTCTGCATTACTGGGCCATGGAATTAATCTCACCAGCGAGAGTTAGTCGTCGAGTGCGCGCATTCTCAGTGAAAATTTTTTTCCCAAGTAAAAAACGCAAAACCCAGACGATTGTAATTTTTGTCCAATATAAATCATTGTTAAAAACAAACGCATCAATGCATGAAGAAAATACGTGAATAATATGCTAATTCGTAGCTTCGAACGTCCTCGTCTTCGACGGACGAACACGAAAGTGAATTGCGCAGTGCGGCGTGCAAGAAAAAAAAAACGAGGAACAAAAAACGACAGTTGAATCTATTCTGAATTCAATCCCTGTCACAACGCCCCTCCGTCCAGCCCGCGAATACACGCGCTCCTTCGACTCTTTTGGGCAACTTATGTAACACGCACGATTTTCTCGAAGCGTTCGAGTATTACGTTACATATTATATACATAGAGATAATACAGCTCGCCCGCTCGTACGAGTCCGTGGGTGTCTTCTGACAATCGGGTGTGGTTGATCGATTATTTTTCTCACACACGCTTGACACCGTGTAAAAAAAAACAAAAGAAAAAAAACATATTAAAAATCTCGTCACACGAATCTCAGCCGGAGAGAGTTGCGAAAGATTTTTTGGCCTACAGGTCGTCGTAAATCATACCGTTTATTAGTGAAATTCTCTCGAGAATCACCGATCTATAAGCACCAATAAAAAAAAAAAAAAAACAATAAAGTAAGAATAATCAAGAAAGATAAGTGAAAAAATGATCGAGCATCTCGCATAGTCTCAGTAATGATTTTTATTAAACATTTTACAAATTTTCGAAATTTTCGATGAATAAGATGAGTTCGTGTTTGATAATCTTGACGTATCGATCTCGATATTTAGGAAAGTGTCTCAGTAGTAAGCGGGCGCGTAGGTGAGCCCGGCCACGGGTGCGGAGTAGGCGAAGGGCGAGGAGTAAGCCGCGTTGTAGGCGGTGTACGCAGGATAGGAGAGAGCCACAGGAGCCGCCGCAGGTGCGACATACCGGAGGGAAGTCGGTGCTACGACGGGACTCGCAATGGCGCGAGCCGGAGCTGCGACCGGTGCAAATTCCGCAGCTGGTACCGCAACTGCCGCAGGTTCGACGGCGAACCGGGCGTTGCTCTGCTGGCTCTGGAATTGCTGCTGGACCTCCTGTTGTCTCGTGAATTTCTCGTTCTGTCGCTGATTGTCAGTCTGCTGAGGCTGCTGCTGGTGGTTCACCTGCTGGGACTGCTGCTGGTTCTGGAATTGCTGAGACTGCTGCGACCTTTGGACTTGCTGGGGTTGCTGTTGCCTCTGGATTTGCTCTTTCTGCGGTTGATTCTGGGACCGGAAATTGGCTTGTCTCTCGGCTCCGTTCGCGGCGTTCCTGAGTGGTCCAGACCTGGCGTCGAGCACCTCCACGTCGGAATCCGGTCCGCTGGACGGAATGGATGGTACCGGACGATCGGAAGCTGCGGGTGCGGCCGGGACGACTCCGGCAGCTGGAGCGAATCCCACAGCGGGCGAGGCGATCGCGGCCAGGGCGGGCTCGCGGCTGACCACCGCGTTAAATCCGTTTATCGGATCGGCCGTGTAGTCTACGATTCTTCGGGTACCGTCGGCCTCGATGAGACTGTAGCTTCCCTGGACGATGTCGCCGTTCCTCGTCTCGTACTGAGCCTTCGAGTCGCCGGTTATCGCGTCCTGGACGTCGTACGAGAAACTGTACTGAGGCGCGGCGTCGAAGTCCTCGAGCCTCGCCGCAACTGCTGGTACCACCGGTGCGGAATGGACGATAGCAGCGGGGGCCACTGGTACCACCGCCGCCCTCGACAGAGCCGCCAATCCCAGGAAAACTACGAACTGGAAAAAATTCGTGTCCTCGATGTTTCACCATTTTTCTTATCATTTAAAAAAAAAAAATCAATTTTTTTTTGTCTCAATGTGTAGAAAAAGATGAACAGGAAAATGGTAAATTTTGCGTTCTGCCGATTTTTTACGGTGGATAATCATTATTCTGATATTACTGGACAGTACAAATTGAGATGAACATACGATTGTGAATTTTCTTATCTAATCAGTAAAAGTGAGTACAAAGATATTGGCGATACGAAAATATTTTTAAAAATCTTACGATCTCATTTTCCGGATGCATTTATTTTTTTATTCTTATAAATTTTTTTTTTCCTTTTGCAGAAAAATGATTGTCAAGGAGGATGAAGAAATTCGACGATCGACGTTGGAAAATTGTGGTGCCGGGATGTCTCACCTTGCAAGCCATGTTTGATTGCTGATGGATCAACAGAAGACTGATGCCTCAGGGTGAGATTCACCGAGCTTTTATACTCGGGATGCGGTACCAACTATGTACGATGATGCCAATATAACCGAATGGTTCTTACAGCCACTATAGAATCGTACTATAGCGACGATGATTCCCTGCACCGAAGACCGAACACTCCCCCACTAGAGGGAATAAAAAAAAAAAAAAAAATAAGAAAATAAAATTAAAACCTCGCCTCTCGTACTCTGTGACCTCCTCATAACAATGTGTCGTACGGTAGCGACGTTCCTTAATGTATACGATGTAATGTTTCTTCATATCGACGGTCCCCCTCGAGCGGAGGGGCACCGGGTTGTTGAACGGGCGTGCCTCGTCTCTATTTACCTGTTGGCCAAGCCGAGGGGGGCTTCTGATCCGCGACAGACTTGTGTGCAGACATCGAAGGTGTCCGATACGCGACCTGCCAACCAATCGTTGCAGCTGCCAAACGAGAAGAAATATTGTTCTCGTCGCTATCGTCCATTTTTATTTCTTCTTTTTTTTTTTCAGCCCTGAGTCGCACCGATCGGATAGATTTTCATCTTCGCTCGCATGATTTTTACAAAATACATTTTTGCATCGAAGAGCGTCGAGGAAGATATTAATTTGGGACCTCGAGGAGGAGGGAGTGGCCATTGAACCTCTCAATTCGACCGTGCACGTATCGCGATGACTCGATGAGTTGCTCAATTGCAAGGGGATTAGGCAACGGTCATGTGAAACTAATCGCAATCGTCGACTCGTCACGTATCGTTTCGCCGACTGGCAAACAGATACCTTGCCGATCTTCGTGGAGAGTTCAGGGGTGAGATTAATTATGATAGTTTACAGCATCTTTGTTGGTGGTTAAGATCATTGAAATTGATGAGGACGCAGCGAGAGGTACGAAAAAATGTCCGGAAAAAAAAAATTGTTTCACCGCAACCTGGTCGGGCCTCTTTGCTTACGCGCAGCTTAGTCGGTGATTAAACAGTGAGAACTGAGAGATGAAGATTAAAATGATTTATGTGCATTGCAGTTGACGATACTCATTTCGCGAGAAATCGATGTATAATTTCACTGGAACAGCCAAAGGGACTTTCTTTTTTACTTACGCGCACTTTGTTCGCTCGCTGTTGCAATATTCGGATAATCTTATCCATAAACCACCAGCATCGTAATTTCTTTTCTGAATAAAAAATTGTTTTTACTTTTTTGTAAACGAAGCTATGAGTGGATATAAGATTTTTTTTCAATATCCCAAATCTATATTATTAAATTATATAAATAAAAAATGCTAGAAATATATTTTCAGTCTCTCATTCAAATCTAAATTGATGTATCGATCAGAAAATTCGAAAGTTAATTATTGTCGCTATTGTGACGAGACTTTTCCTCGGAATTTATGGCGAAACGTGGCCGAATCATGAATCACCGGTCAGCGCATAGAACGAAGACACTTGGAATTCCCAATAGTACAATAGAAAAAATAAGAAAAAAAAAAAAGTTCCATTGCGACGACGCGGCCTTTTGGTGTCTCCGATCGAGAAAGTTCGCGGTATTGGCGCAACAGAAGACTCAATTAAAAATGGTCGTTTCAATGTCATCGGTCCCCATTTGAAGTCACTAACGATTCAAGACGCTCGCGCCATTGACGACACACGCGGGTTACAGTTCGCGTTGCTCAAGTTTCTAAAAAGTTGAGGCTGAGTCGTTGCATGCGAAAAAAAAATAAATAAAAAAAATAAATGCCCGGCACGTCATGCCTCGACGGAGTGTGGTAATTCTTGGCTCGTGTCTCGTGTGCGAACTTTGGTGACGCGGTACGCCGATCGAATCGCCGATACGTCGCATCGAATTACCCTATTATACTCATACATCAATTACAATAGTCGTAATTTTTTATATTTATATTTCATCGATAAAAAATGTGCCACAATACGGTGAATGCCCAGACAGTAAAATGACGATCGTCATTCTCGATCCGGTCAATTTTCGGATTGCAAGCGAGAGAATTATGCCGAGGCACATGGCGAACAGTAGAGAGCTCTTTGAATTTCACGGACGGCAAAATTGCGATCTATAAAAGAGAATTGCTTATGTATGTCATATAGATCGATAATGACTCGATCCTTGGCCGACCTTCGATCAAGATTGTGGCCCCGAGCGAAGGTCTTTCTCTCCACGAAACGGTCATTGGAATCAATCCCGCCGAGAGCCGAGACTAGCCTGGAGGCCTTTTTCTCCGTATCCGTATCTCTCTGAATTACCTCGATGAACGCTCCGATTTTTCACCTGCGGGTATTTTCCAAAGCTGGGCAAATACTCTGAGTACTTGTATTACGTGTCGAAGTAAAAGGTACCTCGACTCCCGAGGACTGGACATTGACTCGATACTTTCGCTTCAATGTGTATTTCAAGTACCAAGTGTACTTTCCAACTCTGCCATTCCCTCCGATGGATCCAATCTTCCGGCGAAGAAACCGAATGTGTAAAATTGAAAAATAAGAAAAATAATGGATTGAAAATTAAAAGGATATTTTTTTCAACGTTGACAGACTTTGTTTATTAAAAAATATTATTAGTTACTGTTCGCTAATTATTTACAATTCGAGGGCTAGGATGGACGACTAGGACTAGGAATTCCCTTTCGGACGAGAGAGAATTCACGGTGATTCAGGGACGATAGGCGAACGCCGGTGCAGCCGGGTGAAGTCCGAATTTCGCGACTGCAGGTTGAAAGTATGCAGGTGCAACTGCGGGTACAGCCTTGACGACGGCGGGTTCCCGATGGACGACGGCGTTGAATCCATTGATCGGATCGGCCGTGTACTCGACAACCCGACGAGTGCCATCGGCCTCAATGAGGCTGTAACTTCCGGTAACCACGTCGCCGTTCCTCGTCTCGTGCTGGCTCTTAGCGTCGCCAGTCAGACTGTCCTGAACGTCGTAAGCGTAAGTGTACTGAGGATGGGGATCGTAATCCGTCACCGACTTGACCAGCGGAGTCGCCACAACGGTTGCTGGCGCGGGTGCGAAGCCCAGCGGGGCAGCGGGCAGAACACCGGCCCTTGCTACTGCGACGAGACATCCGATAAAAATTGTCAACTGGAACATGATAAAATTTTTTTAATTAATCGTGGTTACCAAAATTGTAATATAAAAAAAAAATGGCATCAATATCTTTGCTTTCGAAGCTCATTTTTTTTTGCACTGAATTTATTGGTAGCGATCGCGGAAAATCCACTCGGAGCAGAAGGCTCACCTTGGTGGCCATGTCGATGCTGCTGATAATCCCGGCTGCGGTTAATGTGGATCGTCACAAACTGTCGTTAGAAGTGAGACTGATGTTCCGCTCTTTCGGTGCGTACGTATTTATAGTGATCGAAGGTGAAGACCCGATGAGCATCGGGTTCATTTAGTGAAGAGGTATGTGTATCGTGTTCGATATAAGTAGTTCGCACGAAACGATCGCAGCTCGATCGGATGGATCGGGGAGTAGAATCGCGGAACCCTTCGTGCATCGCAAATAGTTCGGAGCACGTACGTGAGCTCGTTCGCCGAGACTGTTGTCAATGGACTGGAAAAGTTTCGTTCGTTTAATCGGTTGCGCATCGGCAAGAAAGTCACCGGGCAAGACGCTTTCTCGGATTAACATCGAACCGCGAGCCTCGTTCATCGCTATGATCGAACCCTTTGCCTAAAAAAAAAAAAAATAAAAAAATAAAAAAATACAAAAATCAATATAAATACATTAACATGAAGAAATTTTTTTTTCGCCGATCGCAACGAGTCGATCGAATTGTATCTTCCGCAGAAAGATAGCGGTCAATAATTTTCCCAACTTCCCGACCGAGAATGCTTTCACCGTTGCGTAAGTCAGGTTTTTTCGTCGAGTGTGAGTGGTAACGCTTCCGTCACGATGCGTGACATTCGGTTGCATCGCCGGAATAACAAACGTCCCCGTCGCCCTAGATTCACTTTCGATAAATAACTGTATCGCGGACTCGTTTTCGTTCACCTCTCACCTATTCGTCCGTATGTGCGTACTTCTACCTGTGCCAAGTAACGTTGCAACCCCCCGTCCCTATTATTCCAGTCTGATCGAGGATCCGAGTCTGATAAACTCTTCGGTAATAATTAAAAAAAAAAAAAAAAAAAAAAAAAAAAATGCAAGCCAACAAAAAGTCAAATTGCTCATTGATATTCCAGATACGTTGCCCGAGCACTTTCACATCCTGCCCGAATTTTCTTCGGCACTTGGTCGTGTAAGATGTCTGGTGGATTTAAAAAATTCGGTTTAAAAAATTTTACAGTCGATACAATTATAACAACAATGATAATTAAGACCCATATATAATTTGCAGATAATTAGAACGAAAGTGCGGATAACTTTTGTCAGCGGTTGGTCCACAGATAGAGATTAGGAAAAAAAACAGGCGAGAAAAATGGTGATATCGAAATGATATTTTGTTGGTCGATGTGTTTCACGTTGAGAGGGGTCACTATGTGTCGAGCGTTGCACCCATCCGGACTTTCTCTCATCCTCTTACATCGCGCGACCCAGTCTCTTCCGTGTCTGGCTCGCGAAGATGAGTAGTAACCTTGGCCGTGAGACGGAGTCTCCGCATCCCGTGATCTCGTGTACGTAATACTTGCGCAATTACCTGGTAGCCGGACGGGTCTTCGAGCGTGAGGTAGTTTTCACCTTAAACGAGACCTTATCTGTGAGTCGCGGTCATTAAAGATGAGTGCAACGAAACGTTTATTTCTCAACCAGTTTCGATCGAATTTCCATCCCGCAGCTTGAACTTGGAATTGAATTTCTCGGTACCGATAAAATCGAGGTAATATCCGTAAGGTTGCGTCATAAGTTGTCTGTCTGAAGTTATGTAAGAAAAGACCCTTGGGCGCTCCGAATAACTCGGCGGTTCGACGAGCCGTGGACTGCCGGGCAGCCCACACGAAAGACTTTCACTCTCGCTCTATGAGACTGAAAAACATACTTTTAATGATAATTATTAATATGATTTTTTGTTATAGACGTGTCTCATGCCGGATTGATGTGGGTCGAATTTTTGACCGACGTAATCGGCCGAGTGAATAATCGCTGGACGAGTGAAAGGTCACTTCAAGGGACGCGGCGATCGGTAACACCGGCAACGCCTTTCCAGAGATCCGAGCACCTCGGCCGACGAACTCGGCGGTTCACAATGACGAATTCCTGTCACTCTCGTATGGAAATTATCCTAGGATAAATCCGTCATTACTGCAGGGATACTTTCACCGAAGCGTTCGTTCGGACCTGAAGTGCGATCGTTCGCAAAAAAAAAAATTAAAGAAAGCATATCGATGGCAGGTAACATGATTTATTTACATAATTGAAAGAGTGTTTCGCCATTCGATCTTTTTATTACAAAGCATAGTTTTCATACGAAAAAAAAATGATACTAGAATAAAATTAACAGCACGTCCCTATCGATGTATCGCTAGTCTCTGATCTCTCCTGGCCAAGTTCGTTGTTACGACTGTTTAATTCAGTATTTTTTCCAGGTGACATTCAGTGGATTACATTGAGCTTGGCCGGAAGTGCAGGCACGGCCGCGACGGTTTTAATCGCCACATGAGCCGATTCCTTGCGAACGACGGCGTTGAAACCGTTCAGAGGATCGGCGGTGTACTCGACGATTCTTCGGCTTCCGTCGGCTTCGATGAAGCTGTATCTTCCCTGAACGCTGTCGCCGTTCCTGGTCTCCTCCTGCTGCTTGTTGTCCCCGGTCAACGAGTCCTGGACGTCGTAGCCGTAGCTGTACTGGGGATTCGGGTCGTATTCGTCGACGGTCTTCGCGATCGCCACCGGAGCGGCGATCGGCGCCGAATGGGCCAAGGGCGCGACTGGAACCGTGTAGGAAATTGGAGCACCGATCAAACCGGCGTTCGCCACGGCAAAAACGGCCGAAAGAACGACGAGCTGGAAATATTATTTTCACAATTAATTCGTCGATCGGTAAGACGAGCCGTGACAATAAAGTAGATTGTGACAAAATGAGGAATAATTGATTATTATTGTTATTGGAAATATTAATTTGAATTAAATTTGGCTTTTAGTAAGACGAGACGCGATGGTTGGGCAGACTGCGGAAAAATGGTGATACATTTTTTTTTTTATTATTCTTAATATTAATATGAGTTGTATGTAATATCATATTTTTTAGAGTTTTTTTCAGAGTTTGGATCGAATTTGCCAGCTTACATTGAACACCATGATGATGAAGTCAGGGGATGCTCTGAAGACGGTGAACTGAATGCATTTTTCCGAATCCTTCGACCTATATACACCTCGAGTCGTCTCGGCCCCACCACATTCGCCCATTCCCTCGATCCGATGGGCCCGCCAGAGACAAGGTGCATTTTTTTAATGGCAAAGTGCATTTTGGCTCGCCACTCGGGCGGACACGCATGCACATGCAGCGAATGTTGCTGTGAGAGTTGCGCAAAGGCGAACTGTCCGACCACTCGTTCGACGAGGATTGGTGAAGTACCGGAATATTATTCGCTTTATCTCCTATGCATTTCGGTGAAACATTTCTGACGTGAGATTTTTCAATATGGAAAAAAAAAATCCCGTTGGATGAAACGAAACTCGGGTATTTTTTTTTTTTCAGAGGTAAACATTTTTTGAATATATTGAATATGTTTTTGTCGTCACATATGAATCTGTTTAAAATTTTTTTTTTTTTTTTTCGTTTGCCAGTCTGGACAGAGTTTTAGTTATAAAAATAGGTCACTCGGAGACCTTCGCGTACTATGGAAGCATTAAATTCAATATCTCGCTGATTTCTGCCGGCGGCTTGGATCGTAAAAAGCGTTAGGCAATTGGCAATGAAGTCTGGTAGAGAGACGGGGACTCTTTCGACGGAACTTAACATCAGCAGCCGGAACTTAGGTACATTTGACGATATAGTTCTAATGGACCAGTCAATCGTGTTGACTCTCGATTAACATTCCATAATGGCATTCAATCGACATAAATTCTAGATGTGCTCGAGCCTAATCACACAAGTTACTTTACTAACTTCCCTGATGAACTCATTTCTATTACTGGCCGAACTGACGATATTTTGCCGTTTTTTTCTGCCTGCATTCTCTATCCAAATAATATACTTTTTGGTCGTTGACAAGAAACTCCCTGGGTTGTCGTTAAGTTCATCGCACCAGAAAAATATACAATAAAAAAAACACATGAAATTCAATGTACCGGACGGCAAATTTTTTATTCAAAAACTGGTATATTAAGTTTCATGTACGAATACGGTGACAAATTAATGGTCGATTTATTAAAAACATCGGGCACTCTTAATTTTTAATAGCTCACTTTAATTTTCATAATATACGTAAAATTCAATATAAAAGAGTATATTAATTTTTCATCACGATTATACATTAAATTTAATGTACCAGTTTTCGCATAAAAATTTCCAGTTCGGGTACATTTAATTTATAATTCCTTTTTTTACCGTCTACGTAGTTTAGCCCTGTCATTAAGGTTGCAGCACTTATCCCACTTATACTGCACACGTTGCTCATGCAATTTACGCCGCAGCAGCCTTGTTTCCACTAAGAAAAAATATCTTTTAAAGTGATCGGAATAAACGCTATGGTTTTCCTTAATATCGCAACCGTAATTTTTTATTTAATTCAAACTGGAAGTGACGTCATTTCTAACAACGTAAATATGCCATTAGGATAAATCAGACAAGACGAAGTATCTTACATGGGAGAGGAGTATCGTATTCATTTAGAGCACAGTAGGAAAAAAAGACTCATAATTGCAATAAGAGTTGCATAACCGGAGGAATGTATCCGGGAACTCTCTAAGCGTGTGGATCATCAAAGACAAAAGAAAGGGGCAGGGACCTTGCCTACAGGGCTAGGAATTTTGGTACCGGATCAGAGCACTAGACGTAATCTTTGCCGGAGGCAAATACTTCAGTGAGAGTCGCTAACTTCTCGATCTGAAAGAACGTTAGGTAATTCACGGTCGAGTTTGGTCAAGGCGTCGTCCACTTCGAACAAGATCAACATCGATCGCCGAAACTCGGGTATATAAGACGGTCGAGTTCTACCGGACAGCATCAGTTAATCGTGTTCGCTCTCGATCAACATTCCAAAATGGCATTCAAGGTACGGATCTCCAAAGTGAACCGCGATACTATTTGCGTTTCGTTTGTCATACTTGTGCATTGCAGGATTACAATTTTCTTCAGTATTTTTTAAATGACCCGTTGTATTTAATAAATTGTATGTCTTTGCTGCAGCTCATCGCTTTCGCTACCCTCGTGGCTGCCGCCAGTGCCGGTCTTCTGCCAGCAACCCCAGTGGCTTACCACGCCGCCCCGGTTGCTTACACCCATGATGCACCTCTCGCCTACGCCGCACCCGTAGCCAAGACCGTGCTCACCAAGACCGTCGACACCGAATACGACCCGAACCCCCAGTACAGCTTCTCCTACGACGTTCACGATTCCCTGACCGGCGACGCCAAGAGCCAGCACGAGACCCGCAACGGAGACGTCGTCGAGGGTAGCTACAGCCTCGTCGAGGCCGACGGAAGCCGCCGCGTCGTCCACTACACCGCCGATCCCCACAACGGATTCAACGCCGTCGTCGAGAAGGAACCCGCTCAGGTCGCCGTCAAGGCCGTCGCCGTCAAGGCCGTCGCACCTGTCGCATACGCTCACCCCGTGGCTTACCAACACGCCAGCCCGGTCGTTAAGGTCGCAACCCCCGTTGCCCACGCTACGTACGCCGCCCCCGTTGCTCACGCCACGTACGCCGCCCCCGTTGCTCACGCCACGTACGCAGCCCCCGTTGCTCACGCCACGTACGCCGCCCCCGCCTACGCAACTCACGCATACGCCGCCCCCGTTGCTCACGCCACGTACGCCGCACCAGCCCTCGCTCACTCTTACTACCATTAAGAAACAATGTCTCGCAAAGCTGTCTAAATAAACGCAATAGTTCTCCATGATACCACAATCATAAGGTCTTATTTCATTGATAACAGTAGTTCAGCAATTATGCTGAGAAAAATCATTAGATTTGTTTTTCCAGTTGACATCGTGGATAAACGAAAATCCTATTTTGTCATCCGAAGCATTGTATTATGTTCGAACGTGAATTGACATATCTCTGCTCTAATGTCAACTCCGTTCGGAAAATGAGAATTTGAAACGGACAGCGATTTATCTCCGCCGTCCGAGTGACTTTCAGTCCGAAAATTCGATTTTCAAACCGGAAGCGACTTATCTCCGGGGGAACGTTACTTCCCGTAAAAACATATGATTTTCAACCCGTTAATGACGTACTTCCGGCTATGACATCGCTTCTGATCGGAAGGGAAGTTTTTCAACCGGAAGTCACGTAATTTCGCTATGATATTATTTTCGACCGAAACATGAGATTTTCAAGTACGGAAGTGACGTATTTTCACTATAACGTCATTTTTCATTGGAAAAAAAAAATTATCGAACCGGAAGTGGCTCATTTCTGTCAAGACCCGATTGCCGGTCGAAAAATGATGATAAAAGAAGGTGTAAAAAAAAATCTCAGTTATCCGAGTTCGTCACGACTTGGTCCAGTTCGGATAATGAAACGATTCGCACAATCAGAACCAATTTTTTAACGCTATTACAACCACGTAAGGCACGTAGAAATTGAATGGCATTCTGTAAAAAAAAAGTCGCCCATTTTTTATTACCCATTTTTTATTACTCAAAGCCACTTCGAAGCTACAAAGTACACGAGGCAATTCAAACGATTTGTCACTAAAACTGAGTCACGATACACGACTCTTGATTTTGCTGGGTGGATAGAATCGCGAGCGGACAACAGTGCAAGTGGATTGAAGCAAAAGCGGAAACCGCGCTTCGATACGCTTCAATACGAGTGCGGATCACGTCGCAGTGAGCGACAATTTACAATATTTTTTCCCAATGTACGGATAATTGACTTCTACTGAATTGCATTTTTTTTTTTGGAGTAGAATAAGATGAATTGATTATTAGTGTTATAGAAGTGGGCGGGACTGACGAGACGCATTTGTGAGCTGTTAAAGCGGGGTGGAGAGTAAGAGACAAGAGAACGGGGTGCAGAAACCTTGACGGCAGGGCACGCATTTTTGGTAAGAGATCGTAGCACGAGACACAATCTCTGCCGCAGGCATTTACTCCAGTGAGAATCGCTACCTTCCCGATCCGAAAAAGCGTTGGGTAATTCACGGTCGAGTTTGGTAGAGGCGTGGTCTAGTCCGACCGAGATTAACATCGAGCGCCGAAACTCGGGTATATAAGACGGTCCAGTTCTACTGGACAGCATCAGTTCATCGTGTTCGCTCTCGATCAACATTCAAAAATGGCATTCAAGGTACGGATCTCCAAAGTGACCCTGTTCTATCCTAACTCGACGTTCTTTCCATGGAGTAATGTTTGAGCTCCATTTTTTTTGGTTTTTTCCCAAATTTAAACAGTACAATTTTTTGCTCCCTCAGACTCGGACATTTCTGGATCACGTTCTTCGTCATCCTATTTTGTTTTTCTTTTTATTGAAGCTGTTTTTTTTTCAAATAAATTGTCTCTGTTCGCAGTTCATCGCTTTCGCTACCCTCGTGGCTGCCGCCAGTGCCGGTCTTCTGCCAGCAACCCCAGTGGCTTACCATGCCGCCCCGGTTGCTTACACCCATGGTGCACCTCTCGCCTACGCCGCACCCGTAGCCAAGACCGTGCTCGCCAAGACCGTCGACACCGAATACGACCCGAACCCCCAGTACAGCTTCTCCTACGACGTTCACGATTCCCTGACCGGTGACGCCAAGAGCCAGCACGAGACCCGCAACGGAGACGTCGTCGAGGGTAGCTACAGCCTCGTCGAGGCTGACGGAAGCCGCCGCGTCGTCCACTACACCGCCGATCCCCACAACGGATTCAACGCCGTCGTCGAGAAGGAACCCGCTCAGGTCGCCGTCAAGGCCGTCGCACCTGTCGCATACGCTCACCCCGTGGCTTACCAACACGCCAGCCCGGTCGTAAAGGTCGCAACCCCCGTTGCCCACGCCACGTACGCCGCCCCCGTTGCTCACGCCACGTACGCCGCCCCCGTTGCTCACGCCACGTACGCCGCCCCCGTTGCTCATGCCACGTACGCCGCCCCCGCCTACGCAACTCACGCATACGCCGCCCCCGTTGCTCACGCCACGTACGCCGCACCAGCCCTCGCTCACTCTTACTACCATTAAGAAAAAATGTCTTGTACAGCACTCTAAATAAACGCAATAGTTCTCTTTGACATCACAACCATAACGTCTTATTTTATTGTTTAATCATTCGGTACTGCAAGTACCCGACGCATCGGTAAGAAAGTACTTGATACTTGAATAGGCGCTTCGAGTACTTCAGGCACAGCTTTGCCATGAACCAAGGTTGGTTTTTTTTTTTTTAAAAGGAGTTTGAAGACGCATGCGGATTAATATTAGTTGAAAATATATAGTTTTTTTTTTTTCATTATGAACAATTCGTGGTTAATCGCACTGAAATTGAATTGCCAATCGTTCTGTCGATCCACTGATTCGGAGAGACACCAGGACAACGTAAAACGGTAGAGACGAGGTAATTATGAAGCAGGAATGCGTAATTATATAACGGATACATTAACGTGTTTAATTCGTTTTATATTCAAGATGAATTCAAGAATTTGGACTGCTTAGAAACGATGGCCACACGAATAAACAATAATTAAAAAAAAAAATACCAGAACGTAGAACTCGAATTCGCGATGCTCGGAGCATCAACCCCAAGTTCTAGTACGCTCATCCGAAAAAAAAAACCAAAAAATTCGTTCCCGACAATCCTCATGATTATAAAATAAAACGCAACTATCGCAATAATTCAGAAACAGTCGAAGATTCACATGAATGATCAGCTCAGGTGAGTGCAGCGTAAGAGGCATCACCGGATATCAAACATAAAAATCTTCCCCAAGGAATAGAGCGCTTGCGGCTAATCTTCATTCGCCAAGTTAAATAAATAAATCAAAACCCATGATTGTAATTTTTTGAAATATATATTGCATTAATTCGGTATACAGTTGAAGCTTTCGTGTCTTATTGCAGTAAAAGTGTGAGACTGGGGCGGCGTGTCCGTGAGCAACGTAAGTTGGTGCAGCTTACGTGGCATGAGCGAAGAGTGCAACGTGTTGGTAAGTCATTTGTAAAGTCATCGAGTTGTACAAGGCACTCCGATGGCGGAGATAAATGACTGTCCGTTTCAAATTCTCATTTTCCGAACGGAGTTGACATTACAGCAGAAATATGTAAATTCACGTTCGAACATAATACAATGCTTCGGATGACAAAATAGGATTTTCGTTTATCCACGATGTCAACTGGAAAAACAAATCTAATGATTTTTCTCAGCATAATTGCTGAACCACTGTTATCAAAGAAATGAGACCTTATGATTGTGGTATCAAAGAGAACTATTGCGTTTATTTAGACAGCTTTGCGAGACATTGTTTCTTAATGGTAGTAAGAGTGAGCGAGGGCTGGTGCGGCGTACGTGGCGTGAGCAACGGGGGCGGCGTATGCGTGAGTTGCGTAGGCGGGGGCGGCGTACGTGGCGTGAGAAACGGGGGCGGCGTACGTGGCGTGAGCAACGGGGGCGGCGTACGTGGCGTGAGCAACGGGGGTTGCGACCTTAACGACCGGGCTGGCGTGTTGGTAAGCCACGGGGTGAGCGTATGCGACAGGTGCGACGGCCTTGACGGCGACCTGAGCGGGTTCCTTCTCGACGACGGCGTTGAATCCGTTGTGGGGATCGGCGGTGTAGTGGACGACGCGGCGGCTTCCGTCGGCCTCGACGAGGCTGTAGCTACCCTCGACGACGTCTCCGTTGCGGGTCTCGTGCTGGCTCTTGGCGTCGCCGGTCAGGGAATCGTGAACGTCGTAGGAGAAGCTGTACTGGGGGTTCGGGTCGTATTCGGTGTCGACGGTCTTGGCGAGCACGGTCTTGGCTACGGGTGCGGCGTAGGCGAGAGGTGCATCATGGGTGTAAGCAACCGGGGCGGCGTGGTAAGCCACTGGGGTTGCTGGCAGAAGACCGGCACTGGCGGCAGCCACGAGGGTAGCGAAAGCGATGAGCTGCGGAACAAAAAGAAAATAATAAAAAATCTATTGATTCCGAATTGCTTCATTCCAATTGCCAATTTTCTTTTTGCTTCTTACCTTGAATGCCATTGTAGCTTAGATCGGTTACTGAACCAAACTGATGCCGTGTGTCGAGTCTCCCGAGTTTATATACTACTTTCAGATCTGACCAGGTCGAAAATTTCCGCTATCCGTTCGTCACATGGTCAACCCATCCGGTCCGCTTCGTTTCAGCCTCGGGGTTTCATGGGAGTAAACGGTCGTATGTGGGAACGTTATTTCGGCAACCGGCTTCTCTACGCGGCCCGCCGATCGTCGACGGTGCGACGAGTGTTCCGCTCACGAAGAAATTTCGCTCGCCTTTTCCCTACGCCAGCCCACGACTATCGATCGGACGATCGAGAAATTCCGATCTCGACGAACTCCCCGTGGCGAAACAAAATGAAATTAATATGCCTAAGAAAAGAAATAAAATAAAATCTCTTCAACATCTGCCGCGACCTTCACCGCGCGAAACTCTTACCGATTTCGCTTGCGAGAACCGACCGAAAAAGTATCTCAAATTTCTCTTCCATCGAGATACCCGCGAATTGATTCGCGACCACGTGAGACGAGGCCGCAGTCTCGTGTAACTAAGAAACTCGTGTGTTTCACCAAAAAAAAAAAAAAATATCCCAAAGTATGCCGAGAAAGAGCCGAGATAGCGACAAAATTGCTTTCCACCCGGTAATGAGATCGTGATTGTTGGCGTTCGCCGCTGAAATAAAGGATAAAGAATGAGAGGAGATAAAAAATAATTGGGAAAAAAAAAAAAAAAAAAAACACACACACAACGTGTGTATAAGAAGAAAGACGGGAGACAGTGTTATGTAAGAAGAACAGCGGGCAACAGAAGTTACGTAGTTGCGAGCGTAAAAGTGGATCAGGTGCCCGAAGCGCGGAGGACCAGCCGTGAACCGAAAGGCCGAAAGGCTGGACCTGCCAAAAATCTGGGGCGTGGTGTTTCGGCCCGAAGCTGCGGGCGATCTCGTATTGCGTCAGGTATATTCTCAAAATGGGATACTTACATCTCGTACAATACACCTCGGCACACCCGGTCACCGATGTAACTGTATCCATGTGTAACACGTACTCCTCCAAAGGATTCTCTTCGACGGCGAAGTCTGCGCGAGAGTCGAAGCGATTTTAGTCGAAGACTCGAGTAGGGAGATCGGTGAGAGATCGATGATGGTATAAAAGCGTTAACACTCGGACGGACGGACATCATTCGATCATTCCAGCCTGTAGGATTCTCGAGCACTCTTAACAATGGCCTTCGAGGTGAGCTCGGTCGCCCGAAACTTGATCGAGGAGAACTGAAAAAAAAAAAAATAAAAAAAAATAAAATAAAAATTTATAGGATAATCTAATTTCGTACGAATTTATTTTCACTGAAACGAATTTCAATTTTTATAGAATCGATAACGATATCGTCACAGAATATATTCGAATTAAAAAATTGCATTTTGTAAATTAATTTTTGAAATTCCAGCTCGCAACTCTTTTTTCGCTCGAAAGTTCGTCAATCTTTTTTTTTATACAAGCTTATCTCGAATCCATGAGAAATTAAAGATAAACTCCGGTTGGTCTCGGTGGTTCTCGGATTTTAATGATTTTTTTTGATTATCAAATATCGTAATCACTCATAGTCGAGCTGGGTGAAGGAAAAGAGGATTAATCGAAAATTCATGAAACTTCAGTTCGTAGCTCTCGCCGCCCTCGTGGCTGTGGCGAACGCCGGTCTCATCCCAGCCGGTCCGGCTTACGCAGCTCCGGCTTCGTACGCTTCCCTCGCGTACGCCGCCCCCATCGCGAAGGCCGTCGTTACCAAGACCGTCGACGCCGATTACGACCCGAATCCCCAGTACAGCTTCTCCTACGACGTCCACGATTCCCTGACCGGCGACGCCAAGAGCCAACGCGAGACCCGCAACGGAGACGTCGTCGAGGGAAGTTACAGCCTCGTCGAGGCCGACGGAACCCGCCGCGTCGTCCACTACACCGCCGATCCCCACAACGGATTCAACGCCGTCGTTGAGAAGGAACCCGCTCAGGTCGCCGTCAAGACCGTCGCCCCCGTCCAGGTCAGAGCCGTCGCTCCCGTTGCGTTTGCTCCGGCTCGATACGCCGCACCAACGTACAGCCAGGCTGCACCCGTCGCGTACAAATCTGGCCCAGTCTTCAGCGCTCCCCTCTACCATTAAACCTCACCGATTAAGCTCGTTCGACTGTAAAGAAAAAATGGAAATTACTGTAAGATCGACGATCTTCGTTATCGTCAACAATCGCATGTCGATGCTAACCTGTTAATAAATTTTTTCTTAGAGTGTAACGTGGACTGGTGCGTTTTCCACGTCCTTTATGGAATCCCGGTCGTTCTGAACCAGAATGCAAAAATTTTCGTACGAAACGGTCCGGGACTTTGGTGCGACGAACCAGACAATCGGATGATCTGCAAAAATTGTAAATTATCGATTTCAGTGAAATGAGTCTAAGATCTTTTTTCGTTCGTTTTTTGGTTCTTTACGAACGTATTTTCGACGATTCTTTTTTTTTTTTTTTCAATTTTTGAACTAGCCCTCGGGAATTTAATATTTTGGTACGCTACCATGGGTTAAATAATAAACGGAGAGAAATTAATCTTTAGAACTTTTATTTTCTACTTTCTATTTTACACTAACGCATTTTATCAACATTTAAAAAAATATTTTTTGGGCTAGTTTTCATGAATTTAGAATTGATGGAAGCCAGCCCAATAAAAATGTTGAAACATTTTTTTGGGCTAGTTTTATACTTAACTTTTTCACACTGAATTAATTTGAGCTGTAGCAATTAATTGCCAAAATTTATTATTCAAAATATCACCTCACTGTTATTCTCATCGTTGGCCGTTTATTTTTCTGCTATTTTACCGGTTATTAACTATGCAGCGTCAATGAAATCTCATATGTAAATATTTTTGAATGGCGCACTAATAAGTTTAAATTTCGTTAAAAAATTCTCATTCAACCCGCCAGTTCGCGCTTTGTAAGTCAACCAGAGCTAACCCCGTCGAACCTGTCGGTGTGCTGAACTGCCATGCTTTTGTCTCGCACGCTGTTACACATTCGTTCCGATTAATTCGTCTCTCGCAACAAAGTATCATTATTTCACGTAACTACACCCACAGCAACATCCTTGCGGATTATAAAACTATCAAAACTTGTCGAAAAAAGTCATTTTCGAACAATAACAATGGTAAGTCTTGCCGGTGTTTCGAATCCACTGTGAGTCACATGCGAGGTTCACTGGCCGGCAATTTGCCGATCACTTCGTCTTCGAATGAATTTTTTTTACGAGCAAAAAATTAATATCAAGTATGGACCCTCGGACTCGTCTCTGACCACTCTATACGATCCTGCATTTAATCGTTATTTAGTGAAATTTACTTTTTTACACCACTGACAATCCCGATAGGTTAACCCTTTATTGGCTTACTTGCAATATACACATTTTTCTCGTCTTCATCAAATTCTGGAAAGAAAAGTAATTATTAAAAAAAAGAAGATCCATTAAGAAGCAAATATTCTTTGCTTAAATAAATTTTTTTTTGTTTTTCGATAAATTTTGTACAATGATTTATAAGTCATTGAAGGGTTATAAGACAATTTTGTCGAGCTATAATCAGATCACAGTTGTGTTGCGAATAATTTTCAATCTGTGCAAATTGTTTCACAGGTTTGACAACATTAATGGGCTAACGGAGTTGAAAAAAAAAGGGACTTAGAAAAATGAGTATGACAGTGTGCGACGTTCAGGGCTCCTTGAAGGAGGCTCTCTACGAGACATTGAACGGAATTCTCTCTCCGCACAGAGACACACGTCAGGCTGCGGAGCAGAGGATACAAGCCTTGGAAGTCACTGATGACTTTGGAATTCACCTGACGGAATTTGTTGTCGATCCTAATGGTGCTTTACCCATTCGTCAATTGGCGTCTGTTCTGCTGAAACAGTATGTCGAGACCCACTGGTTCTCGCACGCCCACAAATTTAGGCCGCCGGAACTCAAGCACCCAACTAAAGAGAGAATTAAAGAGCTCTTGCCTCTTGGACTCAGAGAATCGATCAGTAAAGTAATGAAATTTCAGCAAAATAAATATCATCCGTCTGAAACATTAATATTATTATTTTACAAATGATTGTTTATGATGTTAAAAATTTTTCTTTTTTTGGACTTATAAGCCGTACAATTGAATATGTACAGGTGCGAGCTTCGGTAGCATATGCGATAGCAGCGATAGCTCACTGGGACTGGCCCGAAAATTGGCCGGGGCTTTTCGATATATTGGTGAGCTGTCTCAGTGGCGACAGCGAATTCGCCGTTCATGGAGCAATGAGGGTTTTGACCGAATTTACACGGGATCTCACGGACACGCAGCTTCCCAACGTAGGACCCGTGATACTTCAAGAAATGTACAGAATATTTCAGAGCGACAACGTGAGAACTCCAGTTCATAGTTAATGGTATGCATTTGGGATGAAAATAATTTTTATCTAAAGAAATTTCTTCTTGCAGCAATACTCGATAAGAACCCGCGGGAGGGCAGTAGAAATCTTTTCAACGATCGCGACACTTGTCGCTTCAGCGGGAACTTATCAGAAGGGTTTTACCCAACAATATTTACAACCCGTTATACCTATGTTTACGGAGAAATTCGTCCAATGCTTACGAGTACCTAACGGCCCGACGAGCGACAGTGGTCTCAAGACCGACATAATCAAAGCCATAAATTGTCTCGTAACTCATTTGCCAAAATACGTGACTAATTTTTTGCCACAAATATTACCTCCCATCTGGGACACCCTGATGCAGAGTGCTAAAGTCTATCAGGAGGAGACTGTGAACGGCGACGATGGAATTAATGGAAAAGAAGTCGATTCGGATGGTGAGAAAAATGTCGTACCGATAATGTACAATATCTTTAGAGAAATTCTTAGCCTACCTTCAATTTTATTTTTTTAGGTGAAATAATAAATTTTAACAATTTGATTATCGCGACCTTCGAGTTCATGCACTCTTTGATAGATCGTCGAGTGATCGATCACAAGAGATTTTCGAGCCTTCTGGATAATCTTCTCCAGGAAATTATGTACTATCTGATAATATTTATGCAAATAACCGAGGAACACATCGAACTTTGGACGAATAATCCAAGTCAATTCGTGGAGGAGGATGATCATGGTTTCGCTTACAATGTTCGGATATCGGCGCAAGAACTATTGAGCGTAAGTATAGATAAACCAATGACCCTTCGCTTGATGTCGTGACGGATGCTTTCGTTCGACGATCACACATTTTCCGTTCTGCAGGACCTCGTCGCGCATTCCGAGGTGACATCGATAAATGCGCTGTGCCAAGTTATCTCTCGGCACATTGAGGAAACGAGCCGACAACGAACCGTCGCGACCGCCGCCGGTGGAGCTGTCGATCAGAATTGGTGGAAAATTTATGAATCATCGATTCTTGCTCTTTGCGTCGTCAGAGACGAAGTTATTCAGATGTCGCAAGCTGGATCCCTGTGCTTCGATCTCGTCGGATTTTTAGACAGCGTAGTCCTCACCACGCTCAATGACTCTGGTGAAATTTCGAAATGTCTATGTTAACGAAATTCATGATGCGGTTATAGATACGTCAATTCTAGCTTCTACTAAAATCGATTTTTTTTAGGTGCACACTCGTTTCTTCTGGGCCGTTGCCTCTGCATCGGTGGCCGATACGCGCGTCAACTACCGCCCGAGATGTGCTCGAGATTCCTCGAGGCTGCAGTCCACGGTTTGCTAGAGAATCAGCCCGTCTGTATTCGCATAAGTGCTGTAAAAGCTGTATATTGGTTCTGCGAGGCTTCGATTTCCGGAAATCCGGCAATAGAGAGCATAATGCGCAACCATTTGCCGGCAATATTCCAGGGAATATTTAGCCTGACCAGTCAACCGACCAGCGAAGTGCTCACGCTCGTTATGGAGACATTTGCCGTCCTAGTCACGGTTCGTCTAGCTCTCTAATCAGATTATGATATTAACATGGGAGAAAAATTTACTGAAAACATTGCTAACATTTTGGACAACAAAAGACTTTCAAAGCCCAATGAGACAGATTTTTTTTACCGCATTTGTAATTCTGATCGAATGTGACGGTCATGGAATAACAAACCTTGTCTGAGCCCAGAAAACGTAGTAAATGGTCACTTCGATTAATTGACGTTTACAAAATAGCACCAGCATGTTAAACTAGTCTATGTTCCAGATGTCTGCCGCATTATCATACATGAATGTCCGATTTTTTAACAGATCGACAAAGCTTTCACAGCGAGCATCGAGAACAAAATTTGTCCATTTACGATAGCCGTCTTCCTCAAGTTTCACAGCGATCCGGAAATCCTTGCTATTTGTCAAGATATATTCAAGGCTCTTACGGAAAATCCTCAATGTATCGGACCTCTACAAACTCGAATCGTGCCAACGCTGATCAGTATGATGGCCGTCAATCCGATGGACAAAACCAAAGACGGTAGGGCCTCGATCATCGTTTATTTTAAAGGAATTACAATCATTAAATTATCTTGAATCTCTCTGAAAGGGACAGGATAGATTTCTTCTCCTATCTATTTCACCTATTTATTTAGAGGGTACTCGTGGTGCGGCTCTTGACGTCTTGCAAGTCCTGGTTCAATATTCCCCGAGGCCAGTCAGCGTCGCGCTCGTGGAGAACGCCTTTCCCGCCGCGTGTCACTGCATTCTCAATTCTGAGGACAATGGAACTCTTCAGAACGGTGGCGAGGTGATTCGTATGTATCTGTCGGTCGCCGCTAGACAGGTCACCGATCATCGGGACAGTGATGGATGCACTGGTTTGCAATATATTCTTCAAATAGTTGCACAGCTTTTGAATCCAAGGGTAAGTCATGCAACCAAAAAATATCATGACTCACATGAAATTATTATAAACAATTTCATAGTAATATCGATCTACAAAAAAATGGTGATAAAATTTGTAATTATAAATTCTATGATATCCAGTCCAGCGAATTCACGGCCACGTTCGTCGGTCGATTGGTGACAACGTTGATAAGAAAAGTCGGCAGTACACTGGGCGAACATTTGGATCTTCTGCTGAAAGCAGTTCTCAGCAAGATGCAACAAGTCGAGACACTGACGGTTATGCAGAGTCTATTGATGGTGTACGCTCATCTGATAAATACGGAATTCGACGCCGTTTTAAATTTTCTATCCACTGTGCCGGGACCGACGGGCGAAAGTGCTCTCGCTTTTGTTCTCGCCGAATGGGTCAGCAGGCAGCACTTATTTTTTGGTGGTTACAACAGAAAAGTCACGACCGTCGCGTTGTCGAAAATATTGGAGCACGGAGTAACGAACGATGATTCAAGGTTGAATGAGATTACCGTCAAAGGCGAGGAAATTTTCACAGGTATTCATTCGATAGGATTCTCCAATTTTTAACGATTCCTGACAGTCGGAACAATGCTTGATGTCTACAATTTTGTGATTGGATTTATTAGAAAATGAAGCTGGTGTCAGGACGAGAAGCAAAGCCGCGACGCAGCCTTATCAATGGACGACTATTCCCGTTCTCGTAAAAATCTTGAAATTAATTATCAATGAACTTTCAAATGACATCGAGGCTGTTTGCGCAAATGAGGGCAGCGAGGTATGTATGCATAACTGTCGAGGTTGAAAATGTGGGAAAGAAAATTTTTCTAGAAAAACTAAACACAGAATTCTTTTTTCCATTCAATTCAGCACTCTGAAGACGACGAAGACGAAGAGGATGACGATCCAATAATACATCCGGGCGACGCTGGGGATTTATTGCGTAAGTTGGCCGACGCTGTGAATGAATTTGCCCCAATTTCATTCTTCGATCAATTTTTTTTCTAGGGATCACTGACGAGAACGAAGAGAAAGAGGAGGATCCTGATCTACTTCAAGATTCGATTTATCATTTAAACTTAAATCAGTACCTGCGCGATTTTCTGACAAATTTCTCGTCTCATCACTGCTTTCCCGCGTTCGTGCGGCATCTCAACGCGCATGAGTGCAAGATACTCACGAATTTGAATATAAATGCAACGTACGCGTGAGAAATTTGAAAGACAGATAAAGAAAAAAAAGAACAGATTAAAACTATAGATTTAAGACTTGTAATTTTTCATAATAAAGCAATCTATTGATTATGATTTTTTCGTTAATCGATACAATTGTCATACCTATTCGAGCATCGCGGAGCTATGTAGTACAGGAAACATATTAGGAACCATATTAGACAACCAACCAATATTGACTTTATCTTTGTTTTGTTTTCATTTTTATCGCGGAAGCAACACATCGAGACACTGATCTAACGATAGGTGTTTTCTGTGTATTTATGCCATTTCGCAGAGACGTTTATTATACATATCTACAAGCCTAAGCCTAGTATATCTGTCATTTATATACTCTTACAATATTTATCTTCGTGTAAAACATCCTAACTCTAAAATTTATTTTCACCGTCATATACGTAATATATGTATATATATATGTATGTATACTACTATGTACAAAATCGAGGATTTCTGAGATCGTAAGGTGACCAGTGCTTTTTCGCATTATTCAAAGTAAATCTGTGCTTTTTGATTTTGCGATTTTTCTTTGCTTTGATTGGTTATGATCATTTTCTTTGAAAGTTCTATCGTGGGAAAGGAGGAAGACGGCAGTATAACCGAAATACAGCTGACTTTCCCACGTTTTACGTACAGATTCAGCCGATTATTCGCGTATAAGCAGTTATTCTTTTTTAATCTAGTCTTTTAGACGGTAGTGACGGAAAGAAGGCCCATGAGCTTTCCACCGGATCCAGGCACGCCACCGGTACCACCGCCGACTCTGTTTCCGTGTACCAGCATCTCCTGAACAGTCGTAAAGTCGTCAAGGGCACCTTTTTTTCTTGCCATCTTCTTGTGACTGAGTTCCACGATGTTGAGAGACTTTTTCGCAATTTTATCGTCAGTGTGCTCGGTTATCAGAGAATCGTTGTTGCTCTGTTGCAGTTGAATTTGCTGCTGAAGGATCATCTCCTGTTGACGCTGCTTTCTTTCTCTCGCGCGCTCGAGCTGTCGCTTGCGTTCTTCTTTGGTCCAGTACCGTCCAACCTGCAGTGCCAGAAAAGCAAAATTCAAAATCGGCAGAAATCTCATAAAAAGGCCATACGATAAAAATAGTTATTCTTTGTATGTGTTCGAAAAAAAGGATTACATTTTTTTTTTCTTTTAATAGATGCATCACATCATACCTTCATCTCGGACATAGTATCGTCTTCCGTCGTATGCCCAGCGCGCTCCTCGGATATCTTCATAGCTCGATTTCTGAGCACGCGACTTCTAACGGGCCTTCTCGCGATGTATCTCGTGCCGTCGGGTCGTCTCTTGACTTTCCACTCCATCTGCACGTCTCCCTTGTCCTCTGGTGGATTCCACGAGTTTGTTGTGGCGCAAACTTGCTGACTACCGATGAACTGATACTGCGTCAAATTCGGGGCTTGAAAATTTCCATGGGACTTGGATTTTCTCGTGCCGCCGGTCTCTCTCGTCGTGAAGTTTTTACGATTTAACGCTTGCTTGAACAATTGCTGTTGAAGCATCATTGTTTGCTGAAGATTCGCTACGTTCGTGTACATCGTGTCAGCCGGCAATGTCGTGCTGCCGCTGACGTTCGTCGTATTGTCTCTGTCGCGATGCTGATGATGGGACGATGTCTTTTTCGACGTTTGACTCTTGCCCGTTTGTTTCGCTGTCGGTGTCACCGGCATCGGGCAGGAACATCCAATTTTTTGAGACACGGTCGGTGCGATCGTCGGCGGGCAAAGTACCAACGTGCTCTTGTGATGATCTTTTTCAACTTGATGGAGCTCCAGTGTCAGTGGATTACTGTGACAAGATTCGCCGGTATTGTAAGCGCTCGAGCTGTCCTTTTCTTCGCCGGAACTGTTGCTCTTCGACGACGAGTTCCACGGTTTCGTAGGATTCGTCTGTTCATTCTGCTTCTGTATCCGCTCGCGATTTACTCGGATCCAGTACTGGTGGTGTTCGTAAGGGGACGAATAAATCGGCTCGTTGTCGGATTCCGGAATAGTTTCGTAAATATGCTCGGTATCACTCCAGATGTGACTCGAGTAAGCCTCGACGAGCTTTACTGCGGTATTGGCCGACGATCCTATTATCGGTTGGGCTCGAAGACCAATGCTCTCGACTCGCTTTGTACATTCCTTGAGAGCTTCTTGAAGCCACTGTTTACGATCCTCGCTCTGGTGAGCCGGCGATGTAGCGGACTTGATGGATTTTTGGGAATTCTGGGAGGAAGTTGTGGACGAAGAGTTCGGCGGAGGAGCGACCGGCGTTGTGGTGAGCTGTTGAGCCGTGTGAGACGGCACGGGTGGAGCCGAGCGAAGGGTTGAGGAATTTACTTCGTTATCCTTGTTGTTGGATTCTTGTTGCGGCTGTTGCTGCTGTGGAGGCTGCTGGGTCTGTTGCAGCTGTTGCTGACGGATCAGCTGCTCGATCATACTGTTCTGGTAGGCTGGAATGTTGTCCGGGGAAACTGGTGGAGAGCCCTGGAAAAAAATATAATGTAATTATTGATTATTAAATAGAAACAGGGTTTATCGCACTAAAAATTCTTCGTGCTCTGTTTTTATACATCTTCGTGTAAGTTTTTCAACGAAATTATTGCAATTACCTGAATGTATATGCGTCTGTCATCATACTCGTCATCCTGAAAAGAAAAAAAAAAAAGAAAATAACGATGAGTTTTGAGTGAAAAGCTTTGACGTTCAAAGTACACTTTTTTTTTGTTTCTTTAATGCGTACCTGGTACAAACCATGACTGACGAGTATGGTAACCGCGTTCTTCGTCTCGGCAAAGAGATTTTCCGTCTGTTCTTTGTTCGCCACGTCCTTGCCATTCACCTGTAACGAGAGTATTCACGCAACGTTATAGTATACGATACGACGGTACACTACGAAGGAAAGCATATTCAATAAAAATTAATGATTTGGGAAAAAAAATGGAGAAACCTTTCGACTCCACCGTGTTTGAAATATCGTATGGGGGTCGTACTGGAATATATAGCAGTTGAAAATTTTTTTACTTTACGCGTATGTATATTCCTTTGATGAAAATGAGCCGTCGAGACTCGGTGTGGGGTTGCAAGACAAACTCGATCGAGTCCGCGCGAGGATGCGGGACGGCAAAGGCAAAAGGGATCGGAGTAACGAGGGTCGGGCTCTTCCCGATTCATTGAAGAAGCGTGTGAAGAACCTCGATCCTCTCGCCTGGGGCTCAGATGACGATCTTCGAGGGCTTTCGATTGTTCAGGTACCAAATGATTGACGATCAACTTGGCGCCGAAAAAAAGAAAATATAACAACAAAGACATTGAATGCACAGAGTACGGAAGTAAAATAAATTATTTATAGAAGTGTTCGAACCGGATAGCTTGTCACAAAATAGACCAGTGACCTCCATTCGAGACGAGACGTCTTTACCAATTCTTCATCCTAGCCCCGAGCCGATAAACTATAAAGACCGCATCTTTTTTGTAATTCAAATTGTTATCAAGAAATGATAAACAATTTTTCAACCTTATTCCACCGGAATAATTTTGATCTATTTTAGCAACCCTCATCAGTCGAGAATCTCTCGGAGGAAAATGTGCAGCCATACGGTGGATGGACAAGGCATGTGTGACAACCGAGCTATAATTACAAGGTACAACGAGATTCCATCGTATGTCGACAGAAAAGGAGGGTCGGACGATAGTTAACGGGAATTCGAACAGAGATCCTTTGAGGCCGTTGGCAGAGTTAGCTGTAGAGCTTATGGCGGTTAATGCCTTACACACGACGGTAATGGTAGGGAATCGGAGACGGGGGTGTTCGGGGTGCGAGAGGGTTGATGAGAACAGACCAGACGAGGCGGAGGCGGCAGATTCGCCGCCTGGGCATTACCCTCTAACCAGTTTCTCCTCTTCTCGCTCAGCTCGCTATCCACCACTTTGCGCGAGTAATGATAATCTGCCTAACGGGATTAGTACTCGAGAAACCGGGTGAGAGACACACTGCGGGCTACGGAGAGCGGAGCGGAAACCCTCCCAGAGTTACCGAGCGCCTTCGTGCAGAGTCTCGAGATCGAAGGACGAGCACGTTTCGGTTCTGCATAATATCACCGGCGAATACTGCTTGATAATCCGAACGTCAAATCCGCGAGCGATAAATTACTCGAATATCAAGCTTGTAATAGTCCAATACGGAATGGTGCGAGTCAACCGGTATCGAGGTTGGTCAACGCAGAAGCCACTATAAGAAAAATATGAGATAGAAATTAATATCAATCTGGTGTAAACCGATGAAACTTGTAGGTAACTGGTAACTGTACAGCGACCTTCTTGCAAACATTCGTATCAAACTTAAGGCGAAGCGAAAGACGTTCTCTGGTGAACTCTTCTGGTGATATTTCTCAAACTTCACGTGACTTGCGTATCACCTTAATATATTCTGATTGATCGTAAATCCTGGATATAATCAAATAACTCTCGTTATTGTCATTACATGTCCAGTCGGAAGATGAATAGGCACAACGAACAACCGATGGTCCATTTGATGTCGAATGCGGGAAGCCTCGCATAGCCATTAACCGCAGGAATCTCGTGAGTATTCACAATATTAGATAGTTGGATATGGGGCGAACGGCATTCGTGGAATTTTCCAAATTACCTGTAATATTTGATCGCCCTCCCGCAAACGTCCGTCCCTCGCTGCCAGGCTCTCGGGAATTATTTCCGAAATGTATACCTCCGTATCTGCGTCCTCGCTGCCCGAGCCCGAGCTGTAACACACGGTCAGTCCAAGCTTCTCGGCGCTTCCGGTCTTCCGCAATACGACTTCCTGAAAATTGCATAAGTTCGTCAAGGAACATCCTACAAATTTCATCACACCGCTACGGAGAAAAAAACTATTTGGTACTATATTTTATAAATTTATTTTCAAGTCGGTAATTTATTTTCTATATTTTTTTTTGGTTAAAATAAAAATTCATGAAAATTAATTGCGTCGATCAGAACGGTTTTACGGTTTTAATCGTTTGTTCCTTCACCTCAATATCGATGTCGTTAGGAAAATCCTCGAAGCTGTCGTTGGTTCTTTCCTCGGGATTAAGAGCGACCGGAAGTAATTCGTCCTCGTCGATGAGTCCCGCCCAGTCGGTTTGCACCCCGGTCGACACGAACGGAAACGTGGAGTACGCGGTAACGGAATTTCTCGTACAGCTGGAATCCTCGTTCATTGTATTAAAACCAGACGTTTCGTCGTTCGTGATCGCATCGACGCTCGTAGTTTCGCCGTTTCCCGTACGTCTGACGCAGTCCTCCGGGCTCTTTTCGCTCTCGTTTCTCGTCGGACTGTTCTGTGCAGGCGCGATCGTTTGGCCCGGCTGTCGACGCAGTACCTCGACTATTATTGGCTCCTGAGCCGATTGGAAACAACGCACGGCATCCTCGTGACTTGAATTCGAGACATCCTTGCCGTTTACCTGAATAACAAAAAAAAATTTAATTAAACAATGAAATAAAAATCACGACAAATTTTCAATCACTAAAATAATTCCTGAACAAAATTTAATCTCACTAATATCAGCCTGATGGCTTCGGCCGTTTCTTAATTTCCATCAAAATTTCAATCAATGCAAATTCTTCCTCTACAAGAATCCAAAACTCCGTCTACGAGAAAGCAATATCAACGATAAAAATATCGACGATAATGATATCAACTAACCGCTCCAATACTCCTCGACTGCTCCAAAAAGTTTCATCGATTTTCAATCGATGGTACTATTGGACTATAGTGATACGTATTATCGCTGTATGAGCGAATCCCTGCCGGATTTCCATCAGGTACAGGCGTGTATACATGGTGTACTGACGGTAAAGCAACTCATATATACATACATATATATACATATATATATATATACATATATATATACACAGTCAATATATCTATCTACCGACATCAGAGCTCTACATATCGACGAAACGATCCTGGAGAGTGAACGCACCCTAGGGGTACACCCCGAGTGATGCATTCCCCAACGGCCCGAGGGGTGGCTACGAAATCTCGATATCGAATTACCCTGGCGGTGTATATTGCGATTGCGTTACACTCCCGTTAATTGCGGTGAGATTGACGAGACGCCGAGCGTTGCTGCAGCTTCTCTCACTGTCTCTCCCCCGAGAGTGGAAAAGCATCGAGAGCTCCGGCAACGGAAACAATAGGGAAACACGCCGCGGAGAGACAGGGACCGAAATATATTGGGAAGGGGTTGTATTTCACGAACGGGCTGTAGACCCGAACCATTTTGCACCCCCACCGATGAAACGCGAAGCGTGGCGCCCGCGCCCGTATCGCTCCCCGTGTGCATTTCACCGACACGGGGCAGTTAACGAACGCACCGTGTAGCGACGTACCGCGAAGGGATAATGAACGCAGTTGAACACACATCCGTGCTGAGTGGAATAACGAGTGACTTGTCGGCTGTTTGACCCACGGAGATTCGAGAGCTCTGATTTCGTGACGACTTGCTCGAATTACCGGCCACCGGATCGTGCGGTACCGGAGTGGCTCGAGGACACGTGTGTTTGCTTTTCGGAGCAGAGGAGACCGGGGCAAAGTGGTACAGCGAGGCAAAATGGTACAGTGTGGTGAAAAAAAAAAAATCAACTTTTCAACGACACATTTTGTCGTCTCAACGATAACGCCGAATTTTCAATAATTTTTCGTTAAACTCATCACCGAAGCCATCGACCGAAATTTTATTGGAAAATTGCGTCTCGTTTTTTCCCGCTTTTTTTTAAACCCACTGGCCCATTTCGCCCCGCTCACCCCTATCGGGTTTCCATGTTTGGGCATATACGAAGCGTCAGGATTCGTGTGGTTCTTTTTTCTGTATGTGGCGGCTCAGCTGTCGCATGGTACTTTTTAGGGTTTGGTAAAGGCAACGGTTGTGTCGCCTCTTCTAATTACGTTCTAATTGCGAGGGATTCGAAATTGTCAACGACGTTTCTTTCGATTTAAAGGTCACAACTTTGTTACCGGAAACGCGTTTATCTCCGCTTTGAGGAACTCTATTTTTTACCGGAAGTGGCGAAAAGAAGGAGAAACAATCTAACTCGTTCGTGTAAAAAACTCGACATTGTTCACGCGCTTTTTTTCTTGCAGCAGACATTTTTGGAGTCTCGACTTTTTTTCTTTAGAGTGCAAACTGTGAACCGCGAACTGTGTCTTTGGGCGGCTCGTGGAAGTGTCGAAGAGATATAATACATTTTTGTCGAGGTATCTCTTTGGCGACTCCAAAATTTCCGGCGTGGTTGCACCGGCTTCGACATTCTGAACTCTTGTCCCTTCTCATTTCCAGTCTCAAAATTCTCGTCTGGACCTTCTTTTCTCGACGTTTTTTGCACTGCGTTTATTATGTTGTGCCCATCCTTAGGTTTTTTTATGTATATATATCTATACATATGTGTCTGTGTGTGTAAGGTTTGGCACTGTCGCTGCCACGCCGTTAGTCCAGTTGCACGCTTGCCGGCCCACGAGACCTTTAGCGACTGATTTACGAGGAAATAAATCATCCTCCCTTTCCCTACTTTCCCTCCCTTTTATCTCCCTCGCTTCGTACTCGTCGGCATCGTGATTTCCGGTTTTAGTAATTTTCTATCTCACTTCTCTACCCGACAGCCAGTTGGAGATAAAAAAATGTATAAAAGGATAAAAGAACGAAACGTTTTCAGCCAAACCTAGGCCAGGGACAGAACGCTGTAAACATTCGCGTACGTGGTGGTGGGTGTACAATTGGTAGCACATTCAACCGGACACACGAGCTTCATTTAATTTTATTTTTCCACGAAGACATGAATTCGTTTTTTAATCAAATTTTTCTAGATTTTTTATGACCGACGTACGTTACGGAGAGACGAGGCTAACGAAGCGCGTATTGTTCGTTACGTATGAAAAATTTTGTGGTGTCTCTTAATCCGCGTTATTGATGGGTGTAAAATTGTACGAAGCACTTCGCACCAGCCGGTCCGTCGATTCCGCATTGGGTGAATTTTGATTTATTTATTTCACAATTTCTTAAAAAAAAAAAAAATACTTGAAAATTAACCAAATAAATGCAAAATTTTCCATCGGTTTCTCATGAGGGTTGGAAATTTTTATTTTCATGCAGCTTTGTCATAGCAGGACTGCAATTCCATGTACATTCTCACGCCGATCACGAATCTGACACTACATTTTATTCGTAGATCCATATTTAATATGGAAAAATGCGTGTAGAAAAAAAAATTGCATGAAATTAAAAAAAATCAAAATCTCATAATATTCAACGCGATTTCGCCCGATAACTAAAAAATTACGAGCCCCGGAATTCATGCAGGAATTGTTTTAAAAAAATGTTGCGCAAAAGAAAAAAAAACAACAACTGAACTCGCTTCGTTCACTTTTGCTTCCACTGTCTCGAACCAAAGGACGATTATTTTCCGTCTCCACGGGAGAACTTATCGCTCCAGATTTCAGCATACTTTCTTGCTTATAATCGTTCGTTATCCGTCCGTCTAAACACTTCAGCGTGCAAGCCATCGAGAACTAATAACGCTATGGGGAAGCGAGCGTCTATCAATCAACGGCGCTGACGATAATCTCTCGATTTTTTCCACCCTTGAGTAGCAGCGAGGGTGGAAGCGACGGAAAGTGAGGCGTTGCTGAGAGACTCGAGGCGAAGTTTGGTCGGATCTTACGGTGGCAATGGTCCTTGATCGACGTGAAGAACGAAGCAGACACTCGCTGCGACACCACGAGAAGATGGGATAGAGAGAGAGAGAGAGAGAGAGACGAAGAAGAATACGAGAGCGAGTCCGAGAGGGAAAGGAATCGGGAGGTAAACGGAAAGACGGAGTAAGCGAGCGGTTTGAAGGGAGAGAACGAGGAACGTGGAGGAACGGTAACTCGCGGGATTCGTCAACATCGTAAAAGCATCCCTTATGGTGGAGAGAGAGAGAGGAAAACCGGGTCTTTATCTACACTCGTGTCGCGACCGTTGCAACTAACTTTGCTCACATACATCCACATACATATATATATATATATATATGCATGCATGTGTTTGTGTATGTAGAGTCTTGCAGAGCTTACAAGGTACAATGACCGGCGGGCGATGTCGAGGAGCTTCTTCATTTCCGCCCACGCGCCGCTGTCTAAATGTCTACGGCTCTTCTCCACTCTCTACACGTGCATCAAGCTTTTGTACGAGGCGACCGATCGGATCGACGTGAAGGCGACGAGTTTCCGGCGTGGCATCGACGAAACTCGCTTCCGGCCTCGGTTATTATACTTAAAGGTGTCCCCTTTCCGGCGAACCCATTTACGCCAAGTGGGAGCGACGGGAAGGTACGAAAAGTGCGACGGCTCTTCCAACACTTCCGCACAGAGCCATTAATGGTCCGAAGAATGATCGAAGTTGTGGACATCGAAAATCCAAGGATTCGATTACGATAATGGAACAATGTGTCGAGAAACATCAGTTTTTATGCTCTGGCATTGTGGAGTTGGAAAAAGTCCGCGGAACCGTTACGAAATGTTTTAACACATTTTTAGCCGGATATAAAAAGTGACTTACCCAGAAAAAAAAAGTCTATTTGAACCAATGAGACTTTGTTAGAGATGAAGAAAAATGTTTTTTTTTTTACTCCATAACCTACTAGGGCGTTTATTAATTTTTAATATATATTTATACGCCCGATAGCATTGTTCTTATTATTTAATAAAATTTCATTTGGATTTAATAAGCAAAAGCGAGAACGGTACCGTTTTTCCCCGCTATCTATCCTGGTGACGAAATGCGAATCGCGGTCGCGACTTGCAACGAAGACTATCCAAAAGTCAAGTACATAATATACCGCATTCCACTGAGAAGCGGATAAAGTTGAAATCTCGCAGTTTCGTATTAGCTCCAGGCTCGTTAACTCGGCTCTGTGTAAAGTGTAATATACTGTAAGCTTTGCTGCATGCAGATGTGCACCTAACGATGCTCGAAAATTTACGGTCGAAGTAAATTGCAACGGGGACACCCATTTGCTCACTGACGATTGGACACGTTATACTGCTAGATGCTTCAGCGAATTGTATATACCTATATACGCACTCGGGACCGAATAGTTATTTAAAATGTGAACAAAACGAGTGAGAGTAAAGTTTTCTGGCTCGCGGCCCAAATCGCACGGTCATTCCTTGACGAGGGAAACCGTCTCGGCGAATGTAATGTACAACCGGCGTGCCGCGGAAGATTCGTGGATTTCCTTTTCTTGAACGGTGCGCGCCGGCTGTGTCCAATTCTACGAGGGATTTCATCGCCCGGACGGGGTAAAATGGCTCAGAAAAATTTCCATACGAATATATCAAAACACTTGCGATTTTTTTTTTTTCGCTTGTGGTCCATTTTGCCCCGGACTCGTACTATACCAGCTGACCCTTTAGGCTAGTAGTGTACAGTCTCTGGAGCATCGATAGTGACGACCTATCGTTATCTTCCCGCAGTATTGCAGCTGTGTTCCGTCGGCTACTAAAGATAAAGACTATCGGAAAAAAAAAAGCTTTGGGCGAGGTGGCCGATAGTGTCGAGACTAAATAGAAAATACCGTGTCGCTCGTAGATAAAGGAATAGGTGCGGTGCACCGTTTCCCGGCTCATTCGCCACCGTCGCTGCTCCAAAACCAGAAGCAATTGCCGATCGGTTTAATCTCGGAGAGATTATGTCGCACGAATATCGCGTCGGAAGCCTCGACACTATCTTCCCTCTATTGATTCTATCGCGCGAGAGGACTGAAGTTAAATAAAATAAAATGAATTTAAATAATTTTCGGCAAAGTTCGATATCGTTGCGGCGAGGGCTCGAAGATTCCCCGGGAACAGCAAGTAAAGAAAAAATGATGAATATATAACCAGCTCCGTGTCGTTAATATTTCAACCGGTCTGGTCCATCGCGCCCTAAAAATAACCGAAAACCCTCCCGACAGAGATTAACAATTTATTCCCCAAATTACATTCCCTGAATAATCGGATGCGCCAATAGAGAAATGCAAACTACGGGGCTCTCATCTGTTCACTGTACACGATTGCATTGCCGAACGATACTCTCATAGCCGACGAGGGAGCGAGACAGCGGTTTCATCAGTTCGTATATCAAGCAACGATCGCGGCATTATATCCCGTGTACATTGGAGCGATAGACAGACGGACAGATAGACTGAGAGAGAGAGAGAGAGAGAGCCGCTATCGTGAGGGGGCTTCGAGGAATTTCAATCAACGAGCCAATCGACAATCGGTCGAATCGTCGGTACATTAGGCTCGGTCATGTGAGACCAGGTTGCTTGATTTCGACCGCGGAGGATGGTTGTCCCGATATGTGTATGTACGTTCTCTTCCGAACAGGAGGACTAATAATCGCTACCATCGCTCGAATACTCTCCACCTTTATACACAACATTCTGCATTCTACAACGTAGCTCCGGCCCGGTGTAGAACAGCACGTGTGCTCGAACGCTGTGCATACTGCGGAGAGGATGGAGAAGCATGGCGACCCGCGTCACCGATTTCGTATACGAGGTATCTCTGGTGTGGCGATTGCCGGGCGAGGGCGGCGACGCATTGTCATCGACATTATTGTGGGCTGCTCGAACAACCGCAACAATCCACGTCGAAACGGCTGTACCGCCGATATACATCCTATGTACGGTGATGAGCGTGCCGAGGGTAAATAGAAGGTTTTAGAGTGTACGGTCGGGAGGCACGAGGGGTGGAGATGGTTCCGACGGAGAGGAATGGAGATAAAACGAGAGACGAAATGGGGGTAGGGTTTGGTACGGGGTCGACGGTTTAGCCGAACGGCCTAAACTACCCCGAAGCTTAAACCTCCTATTCTATTTGCTATTTGGGACGGGATTTGCGGCGCCCTCTTCACCCTCCGGACCATGGCTCAGTATTGGTATCGGCTTGTTGCGGGTGTGTGGGTGGGAAAGATATAGAGCGTGAATGGCGATGGATGGGTGCGATGGAGGACATGCACCGCGATGGGTAGCGTGTTGTACGCTGTCGTCGTGCTTTTGGTACTCAAAGTACCGCGACTGATGACGGTGTTGGTCGTAGCGGCGGTGTTGCTGTTGTACCGCAGAAGAGGCCGCGTGTCGATCATCCGCTCGACTGGATCCCTCTGCTCGTCGTGGCAACCTGCCGAAGGCCTACGGTGGACCACCAGATGAGTCGATAGCGTAGTTAACCCTTCGTAAATCCGACCTACCCATTCTTTGACGCTACGGTAGCAAGATGTGCTCTGCGAGAAGGATCTGACGAAGATGAATATGGCGCCGGAGATACGTCGCTCTACAAATTCGATTATTTCTTTATTCCACGGAATAAATCCGTCAACTGAGTCAATAAACTGTGAAAGTATCTCTGCAATTAGAATAATGTCAACATGTTGATACAACTGGGAATCCAAAGGAGGAACGGGGTGGGTCGTACTGGCCAAAAAATCGCGAGCAACCGGTAATTCCTGACGAAAAAGTTTCGAGCCAAAGAAGTCAAAGACATCGCGAGGAACGGCTGGCAATTGTGTTCCGTGTCCCAGGAACTTCTTCAGTTTCATTCCGTACGTACTCCGGCGATGTGACTCGCAAAGCGTCAACATTCTTTCAGTTAAAGTTCCAGTGCGAAAATATTTCTTTTACCACGGTTACTCGCGAACTCGCGTCGTTTCGACCGCATGAAAGATTCTTCGAAGAATAAAATTTTCACTTTTTTTTTTTTTTTTTTTTTTGGCTTTTAAGAGAATTTCGTACGCGCGTCTGTAGACAGCGGTAAAATTTTAAAGGATGCGGGTCGACGCGATCTCCTTAAACTGCACGTCTGCGCGTGGATAAGAGGACGTCTGCTCGTATGAACGGCGGGAAGGTGGGTGGAAGCCCGGAAGCACTGATAGAAGGGGAACGATAGCGGAGGGACTCGAGAGCGGGTGAAAAGATGCTGTAACGGAGGCGCGAGTGAAGGTTGAAGATGGCTGAAGAGCCAAGTAGATGGGGCGGGAAGGAGGAGGAGGGGGAGAGGGGGAGTTGACTCTGGGATCCCCGAAGAAGATTCGAAGGTGCGCGAGCGTGATGGGACACAACGAACCGTGAAAATTCTCCGGCAAGAGACACGTATATTTACACCGTTTGCATCACCAGGAACGCTGTATTTGCTGCTGCTGCTGCTGCTGCTGCAAAAAAATCTTTTTTCGTACTCGAATTCCACACGAAGTGTCACGATGGCCGCGTTTTATAGGAGGGTGGGAAGGATACGCGGGTTTTTTTTTTGTGCGAAAAAATTGTTGCATAAAAATCAATTTTGTGACAAAAAAAGGTTGAGGTAAGCCGCTCTTTATTTTTCGGTTTTGAAAACAGCAAGATTTTTTTTTTTTTTTTTTAAGTTATCGAATTTTCCCTACCGTTGTTCGCTTCGAGTGACCCGTTTCCACACCAGATATGTACGATTAAATAGTTTTTCGAAAAAAATGTTTGAACATCGAGTTGAAACCTTCGACATTGTTTTCAAGTCGCTGTTTAATCGAGGACTGGATTCTCGACGATAAAGACGACCTACGCGGGTTCATTAAAGTGCAAATTCGTCGCCCATAAATTTCTGGTCGGGAACTTAATTGCGAGAATCTCTCTTCAGCGAGGAGTTACAAACCTCTCGGTAATTAAATAGATCCGCTATAAATGTTGGGTACGGTACGGATGGGTGAGATGGGCCGAAGGACCGAGATGTGGCCGAAAGGGGTCGAGAGTTTATATTAGGGTGCATCGTTCGATCTCGTCACCTCACCGCAGATCGATGGACCACAAAGGACCTGTGCTTTCCTCAGGGACATTGGCTTACCTCGACCAGCGCGGTTTACCCGCAATTCCACTAATACTCATTGCTCGTGCTTGATTACCGGCTGATCGAGGAATGCCATTGAAATACTGGCGTTATCCATGGAAACAATGGCTGCTGGATGCCGCAAGCCATTAACTCGCGTAATCGGCGAATTATTGCCCGGTTCGTAATCTTGATTACGCGAGTCGTCACATTATACATTATCATTACACACATTGTACGCCAATAAATCATAAATTAATTCGGTATGTCTCAATGAAAAATTAAATTAAAAAATTTCCTCGATTCCGTTTTTTTCATTACCATCGAAGTAAATTCGAGCGATGTAGTTGCCAAAAAAGACAGTGTGTGAAAGCGTGGAAAAAAAAATATTTCGAAACCAATTCCAATGTGCGGTCTTTTTCGTTCGAAAAATAAAATAATTCATCGGTATTTAAATGTCCATTCAAAAGTTGCGTCAATTACCGGCTATCAAAGATTTACACCGTGTTTTCGTTTCGCTCCGGAATCGAAGTGTACGATTGTTTTGTTCCCCTATGAAGAGTGGAAAACATCGTGTTGGCAAACAATAAATCGTGCACGGCGCGGAAGAGAAAAATTACTTTTATTTTTTGTTCGAGGTGCATGACCGGATTAGTGCGTATCGGGAGCTTTGCCCGTGCATATCAACCGGCGAAAGTGGAAGGAAGGGAAAAACATCGAAGTATCGGCAGTTGCTGCGAATTCCGCTATTTCTTTTTTTTTTCCTTCTTTTCGCATGCTTTTTTCTCATTCGAGCAGACCACTCCCCAGTCTGGCCTTCCCCGTTCTCGAGTATTCTCGTCTCCTCGTTCCTTCTCGCTCGACCGTGTGAGTGTTTTTTTTTTATTCATCGATTTCCACGACAGTGCGCTTATTAGTACACATCCGTGTAGACGGCTCAATGAGTTTTAATGATCGATGAGTCGATTCTTCGAAAAAAAACGGGGGGGTAAAAAAGAGAGGAGCGCGGTATTTGCGGCGCCGAGTACGAGCGAACGAGGAAAAGGGATGAAAAGCGAAGGAGCAAGAATGATGAAAATGATAGGACCAACCGATGACGAGAGGTCTGTGACGCGTCAGCGAATCAGCGAGATCATGAAACTTCCTCTGCACGGCCAGCAATCCGATGATTTTTACGTTGAAAAGGTAGACGGTTAAGTATCTGCGAAACGAGCAGAGAACAGGGTAGGTTTTACTCTATAGTGGTGTTTAAATCGCGGTCGTAATTATTGGTTCCGATTCAAACTGCTTGGCCAACATGGATGTAAACTTTCGTTTCGATATTAAGGACAAATATATGGTTGGATTAAGCAGATGCGCAGTGACATTGCTTCGAAGGTACATTCGTTCGGAACAACAAAACGTTGGTTTCAATCAACAAACTTTGGAGAAATTCCGATGCTAGCTAGACAATCGATTGATTGTCACGAAAAGTTCATAAATCGTGAAATAAATGTTTTCACTTATATTCCATAAATACAAGTAAAAAAAAAAAAGGAGCCGTAGACATGAAGTAAAAAACAAATATGAATCAATGATATTACGAACAGAAAATTAGAAAATTTAATTCGACTCGGGTTTAACGAGTAGCGATGTTGTTTTGGAAATAATTACTCAATACGAATTATAATTCCTCACGAAATGTCCAGTAATGGTTCGTTTTAAAATTTCATATTTAATTTAATAAATGACAATCTAGAAAATATTCCACACCGAGATCATTAAAAAAAAATAAAAAAAAAATAAAAAAAATAAAAACTTCAACCGAAAAAAAAATCAGCCCGCCTAAGTCCGTGCGTTTCGAGTCACAGTTTTAGAGGCCCCATCCGAATTCTGGCAATCCACTCGTGATACTAAATTAGCCGATAAAGTTTACCGTCCGTGCAAGGATAGTTGCAGCGGTACGGGCCTCAGGGTCCGAGGATGTTGGGCGAAGCGTTGCCAAACGTAGTTAAGCGCGCGCGAGGAAACTTCTATGCGGAAAGCTCAACGAGGCACGACAGTGTCCGGAAAGACGTCAGGAACGAGATAAAAAGTCGTTCTCCGTTCGTTGGGTCTCGTCCAAAAAAAAAAAAAAAAAAAAACATACGTACATATATAATTATGAGTGTGTGTGTCTGTTAAAAAAATATATACATATATACACACACACACATAATGTGGTAATACCGCGCTTGTAAAGCATCAGAGTCTCCTTATAGTCGTTGCATTCGTCGTGGTCGCGCGGTTCGCCCGACGAGGGTAATTCTACTTTTCGCTTATGCGCCCGAGCGTTCCCGTTGTACGGTCTGGTGTACGTAATATGAAAAAAAAAAAATAAAAAACAAAAAGAAAAAAAAAGAAACTAAGCGTGGTAAAAAGTCGTAGCTTTCCGGGGATTGTGAGCTTGAGTTTACGTCGTTGATGCCCGTTTGTCGGAGCTTTCATGCATCGCGACACATTAAAGGACTCCCGGTCGGGCTGCCGCTGCACGAATGGCAAATGGACTTGGACTCCAGTCGGCGTCAAAGCGTCGGCAGTTTCCGCAAAAATTAGTTCAACTCCCGCAGCCGGCTGTAATTCCCTGGTAACAATCGCCAGGTGGAATTTGGAAAGCTCAAATCCTTCTCGCGCGTTGCCCCGCATTTTATTTTTTTCGCAGCACCCAAAGCTGCGGAAGGAGCCGAGAAATGAAGGGGAGGAAGGGTTTAATGCTCTTTGGTAACAAATTTTTTTTTCGGCAAAATCGAGTGCGGTTTCTCGCGTTTCGCTGTCCCGAAATTGCGGTGCAGTCTGGTTGCATTCGTGCAATAACGGCCACGGTCGGACACGGAGCAGCGGGGGAATTTTCTATTCTCACCATTGGAATTGAACTTTTACATTCGTATATTGCCGCGAGCACGTGGCGCGAGACAGGTCAATAAAGTGTAGTACCAATTGAGATGGACAATTTATTGCGAGTTGCTGTTTTAACATTCAACCGTAGAGGGAATGTTGAGCTGTGAAGAGCAGTTCATAATGGCCCTTTCAACAGGTGCTTTTCTCCGCTGTCTTTCGATCTAATGCGAAATGGTACGCGTCCAATTTCACAGAAGTCAACCGGATGACGGCCCCGTTAATTGCTCGCAATTTAATATCACTCGGTGCGCGCGATTCAGCTTTGATTATTGTACGGGTAATTGGAATGCGACGGTGGCTTTCGCACGGGGATGAAGCGTTGATGAGGAATTTCCGTTACAGGGAAAATAAAAAAAAATTCTTTTGTACCTCAATAATCAGATGAATAATAAATTCATTATTAATCTACAGCGTATTCATTTTTTTTAAATAAGCAATGGTAGTGAGTTGTTGGATACCCGCCTAAAATTACGCAAATTTCCTGCGTCTTTATATTGCGAGCTGTGAATACTTTCGTCCCGATTCTGGCGTCAATGGCAGAACGTCTCGATGTCTCAAAATATGAAACAAGTCGTAAATTAATTCATAAAGCGAATGTTTATACGAAGTTGCGTCTTGTTTTTCAAATGTGTATCAGTAGTCCAAATTTGAATTGAAAACCTCATCCGCGTTATCCGAGTTTCACCAATCAACGGGGTTCCACTGTACAGTGAGAAATTCTAGTATTTTCTAGCATCAGCTTGTCGAGGTATCAGAGCTTGAATCAACTTGAGTTTTTCATCGGTATTCTCTTTACAGCTCGGATATTAGGTTCCACATTGGGTGGTCGGCATTCGCTTGCTCCCTCCTGCAGTAATCGCACCTGAGTAGAGGATCATTCGGAAGTTAACGGGCCGTGCTCGATCCATGTGAAGTGGCCGGGTCTCCGACGTCAAAGCACCTGCGTATTCATTTATCCGTGAAATATTTCAAAAGTCCGAGCGCGCTCGCTACGCAACTACGTGGGACTATACGCATCCCTGCACGGATATACATATTTAAGTAGGCACGAGATACTCCGCCCTCACGATTCCACACCGTGATTCTCCGCGTCGCTTCCAAGCGCATTCGGATTATCCGACGGATTACCATATCGGGTATCAACCTTTCCCCTCCGAACCGACCCAACCTCCTCGGCTTCAGAGAAATTGAACTATTGCCGCGTCGCTGATGCCTCGAATATCCCGAATTTCAGGATCCTCGGCTTCAATCCATTTTTTTCTTCTTTATGACCGTCTCATCCGCTGAAATTCCGAACCGGTCCGAGAAACGATTTCCCGTTTCTCGGACCGGAGCTTACGAATTTATCAACCATTCAAATTTTACGGGATTAAGAAAATGTGTAGTATTCCAAACATTTTTTTAGAGTAGACTAAAAATTGCCTTGAAACAATTGAAACCGAAAATCGTACCAATTTCCTATAATGTACTCTGGTGTAAATTTCAACGATTTTAATTCTATGCAGTCTTTTTTTTTTTTTGTGTCACTCGGAGCTTTTGTCCGATTCCACAGCAGGAGATTTTATCGTCCTCGTCTTCCGACCAACAACTTCACCACGCGCATTTCTGCCCCACCTTGATCCTCGCTCCTCGAGAGATTCATCTCAGAAACCAATGAAGGATGCTCTCGATCGATGCGGATCTTCCAAGTTTCGCGCCGCGAATAATCCAATGCCTTGTATTATCGACCAGGCGTATAACCGACCTCCAAACAGCATTATCGCGCAATCCGCGTCGCTTTGCATGCTGAAACGAGATGGATGGATGCCCTTCGGTCGCCGTGCTGTCGATATGCACTCGGTCCACTTCTCAATTTCGGACGCGCGAACGCTCAACCCGATAACGAGATTGTGCAACCAGCGTACCATGAAGATGTTTCCCGTTCGTTCGACGTGTAATCAAACGACCCCCCGTCGACTTGTCACTGCTCAGCAGCGACGAGTACTCGAAATGGCTTTTAAATACTAAACGAATTTACGGAAAGGGCGAGGAAGGTTTTTTATTTTTCTGTTCATCATCATTCGTCGAAACGACTGGTGGTGCGGTTCGTTCAACAATTGGAAAGCTGCGAGCGAACGGAGCAAAACGTTGCTGTGCTCAAAAATTAGTCTACTCGTACAGATAGAAAAAAAAAAAAAAAAAATTCGCGAAGCTTAGACGTTGAAGTGGAGGAGGGTCGAAAGGTCCAGACGAATGCAAGAACCGAAATACCAGACGGGATTGCAGCCAACTAAATCTTTATGGAAATGAGAGTTATGCATATATACATGAATAGTGAGTACCAACACAACTGTATGCAAAGCTCGAGAGGTAGATTGAGTACGAAAGCTCGGGGTATGCAGGAGGGGGCGGCTTTAAGCTCTTCGTCGCTATAACTGCGGAGAACTTCCCAAAGACTCAAGTACAGGTTGTGTTATATCGTTGATCCTCATCCTGATCCTCTTTCTCGCAAACTCGGTTCGTGATTAATTTATATACGTATACCGTGTACAACTCGACTGTTCGAGAGTGCCGATGTGTATACGACCGGAAAAAGGAGGGTAACGAGGGTCACTGGGTAATTCCGATACGGTATTGTGAATAAATGGTTTCTGGCCAAATCGCACCGACTCTGTAAAAAAATCCAAATTTATAAATTTCGGGACTGCAATTCAGAAAACGTGACGAATGTGCCTCATAAGAATCCTTTCGCAGATGCAGCCGGCATATTATTAGGCGCCGAACCGAGAAGAAAACATTTCTTTCACTCTATTTTCGACCGCGCACAGACGCGACGCTGGAAATCTCAGCTGCAGAGAAGCTTTTGTAAAAAAAAAAAAAAAAAAAAAAAAATACTTCTCTTTTGTCTCGGGGCGAACTATTGTATTTAGTCTCTGCGCGACGGTGAAACGGGCCCAGCTCGCAAGTTCAATGACTGTGGGCGCGAACACTGGAGCACAGGTCATAACCGTAATTTTTCTCGCGTATCTTTTCCTCCTCGCATGCGTACGAACGCTGAATAGAGAAAAGAATGGGAAATCTCGGTTATGCGTCAGTCACGAGACGAGTGAAAAAGCGACCGGCAAGTTCGACGATGATTACTCTAGGCGAACGTCATAGGGGAAGAGCGGGGTAAGACGGCCCCGTCTCTTTCATTCGCAACGAGACATCCATTTTTTAACTAACACGAAATCATTGGTAAAAGTGTCCTTTCTCATTTAATTAAAGTTATCGGGCGTTTACTGTACGCAACACACATACATGTACGTATATAACCTTCGCGACATTTCGCGAGACCTTTCGCCCTCAGCAGCTTTCCACCCCACGCTTGCTGACCGCATTTTTTTACATTATTATTATTATTTTTGTTATAATTGCGCACCCTAAGCTTAGGAACCACTGCGTTGAGCTTTTTATTCGTACACTTTTTTCCATTCTCCTTCCGTGCCTGCTATTGAGAATACCCGACATTGTTCGAGACCACAGAGACCCGGAGTCATTATCTCGCGGTTTCCCCCACACGAATAAAAAAAAGAAATTCCTTCGGATAGCATGTATTTTTTAACCCGTCTTTGTTAATATTTTGTGCGGTCCCTTTAAACCTCTATGCGGTGGGAAAATTTTCGCCCAGAGCTGAACACCTCGCGTGTTTTCGCAACAATCATATGAATGCTTCTCAGTCATTTTTTATTTCGGGGCAATAATTTTAATAAAATCACCATGGCTTGAAGAATTTATTGAGTGAACCCTAAGATAAAAAGAAAATTTAATTAAGTGGTATTTTTCGAATATTTCTCTATCTCTTCGATATTATTACATTTACCGTTATCGCTCTTCGGCATTGTTAGAATTTTTTCCAAAAATCATTCGAACGTCTACGTCCCCTCTAGACAATAACAGCTCGCATCGAGGGTCGAAACGAAGGTCCACCACCCTCGCCATCTCGTAATTACCGGAGAACAACAATAGTAGATAGGTCGGATTTATTATTTTACCGTCGAACCTGTCTCGTTTGGGGTAAACAAAGCAATCCCGTTTACAAATAAATTCGCGTGACGTGTTAACGCGACAGGCATAATGGGCACGAGAAGAAAAGGTAGAAAGGAAAATCAGTGATGAAAGAGACGGCAAAATTGAATGACCGCAAAAAGGAAAAGTGAGAAGGGGGAGGGGAGTAGTTGCGCGAGGAAAAGCTCCCATAGAAAGCGATAGAGAAAAAAACGACGAAAAAGAAAAAGAAACCATGAAGTCTGAATGAGCTGGTTAACAGCTACGGTGTTGCCGACGTTAACGAGCTCCCGCGTGACTAAATAATGACGGTGGCGGACTATTGAATGCCTCGTGAATCCTGCGGTCCGGAAGGAAACAGGCTATGCGCAATGAGTGCGGAGACACAACAGAAGGACTTCTTGATTCTGGCGATGGTTTTTTTCTTTTCCCTTTTAATTCTCCTTTTTTTTTTTTTACCTTATCGTACTCGCGACGACGCAAGGAAGAATGTGCGATGAGAGCGGTCGTTGTAGCGTCAAAAATGGAGCCACATCGGCGTCGTGAACAAAGTGCTTCTGCAACGAGACACCGATGCGTCGACGCCGGCATTCCTGTGTACTTTCCGCAAAGTTTAACCCTCACAGCTCGTCGATCCGGCGTCGCCGCTCTATCACTTTTCTTATGTATTTCCCCCTTTCGCATTTTTACTTTTGTCATTGGTTTTATTTTTTGTTTATTTTTTATTTTGTGACCGAACAGCGCCATTCTCCGCGCGATCCTCCGTCTCGTTCGTTATTGTTTAAGAGAGGAGCTTTGTACTTACAGCCTGGATATATATTCGTAGTAGAGTGCGCGAGAACACTGCGTGTCGTAATCACGCGCGGAGCCTGCCAATGGAGCTCATTGTGGACACGTACGTTTCATGTATTTTACTTTACAGATATATGTACTTATACGTTTTTTTTTTTTTTTTTTTCATTGTTTGTAACGTGTCGACAATAAAGACACGCCGGAAAAAAGATACCTTACAATAACGTCGAGTCAATTTCGTTGGCTGCACGAAGGTTTCCCTTTGTACAGAGGGGAGAATACGCGACGTATTTTCTGTGGATCCACCGAGGGGGGAAACGTAGAGAAAGTTATTGTCGGCGATCAGTGCACGGCTTACTTTTCATGGACCCAAGCAGAGCACGGAAATTCGCAGCCTCTTTGTCGATAATATTCCCGCAGCGATAGTCAACATTTCTGACGAAAATTGAAGGCAAAGGTAATGGGAATTGTAGATAAAATTCGTCGGCTAGTGAGACCAGTCGCCGCGACCAGCGGCGCTCCCAAAGTTACCGCCAACTGAGTTCGTCCTGGTGCACAAGGGTGATAAGGCGCACCTCGTCAGCTATTCTCGGCGCAAACGTATATCCCACCGAATGGATAGAGTCACCGCGAGGCACACGGAGGTGTGACGCGGAAAATGGTTGCAGATTAAATTCGCATCAAGACGAGGGAAACCCAGCGAATACGGAGCGGAGGCAAATGCGAACCGCGGTGGTAAAACGCACCGGTGGCGGAGACGCGGTTAGTGTCCTTTTTCTTTTTTTATTTCTTCCTCGAGGTGTGCGAAAAGGCAAAGCCAAACTGCTACCGGCTTGGTTCTTTCCTCGACTCGGGTGCTTGAGCTCTTTCAAAGGAAAATCCTCGGCGGACGCTGTGGGAGCCGCGGATCTCACAGAGGCGCATGACCATGCTACTGCTTCCTCAAGTACCTTTATCCTGTACTCTCACCGAAATCCTTTCGCGGTCTTCGCGGATACCCGAGGGCATCGAAAGAGCCTTATATTCATACCTGACTGTCCTCTTTCACCTCTTGAGGTTTTTTTTTTTTTTTTTTTTTTAATATTTGTTTTTTTCAACGACCCGTGTCTTTTTGCACAGCTTTCATTCAACCCTCTGTCTTTACGATCCGACTTATCCTATTTCTCTGGTGGTTCGCCGTTTCCGCACGGCGCGATAACGCACGGACTGCCGAGCAAAGAAAAGCTCTGCGTCTCCGACTCCACGGCGAGACTCGCAAAAATGTTTTTCATTGGCCTTTAGGCATTCTCGACACACGCTGAAAGACGCTCTCCCGTGCGTTCTTCTCTCGTCTCGCGCACCTGTGAAACGTTCATCCAGAAAAGAGTCGATCAAAGCTTTTTCACCCCTTCGCATGACTCAGGTCGTCGTTTTCCGACATTCTCGTTTGAAATTCGCGTCCATTCCACATTCACTTCTGAGGACGCAAAAATTAAATTACCGAGATGCGACGTTTTTCTCTGTCGGTGATGATTTTAAAGACGTTGATTCACTGTTTTTCCCGTGGTTTCGATGAAAGCGTCTGTCGAATCGCCGAAGACAAGGACTCGGCTCGTCGGTCGCGACGTTAACTAAAGTCGTCTCGCGTTTTTTCCCCTCAGATCGACTAGCGCAACGTTGCAGATGTACTTTAACACACCGGACGAAGCTCTCACAGTAATTTTCTGTCATATCGTCCGAGCTTTTGTTGATTCCCTCGACCGTGGTTGCGAGGGATCCAATGAAAAGCAACGTCAAAATTAAAGGAGCAAGTTGCGAACGAAAGATGACGTTCCAGTCTATTGTAGTAACGGACAATGCAACGCGAATAATAATATTCTTTCTCAAAAATTTTCTTCCCTTTCTTTTACCAAAAAAAATTTAAAAAAAAATAAAAAATTCCTGAGAGCGAAATTAAGTTCATTATCGATTCCGGACCGACGAGTTCGTTTCAGAAACTATTATTCGTCTCGAGCGAGTCCGGTTTGGAAATTCGTTTAACTTTCACTTCGATCCAGCGCCGTCTGCGTCATCTCTCTGGCCGTCTCGTGCCACGGGTTTTCGTATTTTCCTTACCGAGAGATAGGGGTCGAACAGTTCGTAAACCATAGTCCTTAAACTTATATATCACCGTCTAGTTGAAGCATCTTGGCACGGCCCGGCTCGAAGGGCGTGCCCGGCCTTACAAGTTCACGAAAATGCTGCGCGCTCGCCAATCTGTATAGAGCTCTCACACCCTATTTTATATATATGTATAAGATATATACAAACACATGTACATACGTACATGTACTACGTGGAATATACTTGTAGGCTGCACAATGGAATAAGCGCATACTTCGCTCATCGAGTTTTCCACTGCGGTGCACGTTCGTACGTGGCCTATCTCTCGATTCTTGCGTTATTCCTCTTATTTATTTCCCGAGTGTCTCGCAGCGCTGTCCCGGCACGATATAAACGAGAGAGGAATTCGAACAATACGTGGAGAATGACGCGGAACGGGTGAGGCCTATCTCTTCTACAACTATATATATATATATATATGTATATATTTTATATATATATATATATATATATATATATATATATATAGATATATAGTATTGTCTGTAATAACTATAGAATATAGAGATATTATATCGGAGCGGAGTTCGTTTCGAAGTGCTGAGCTCACGTGAGTTGATCTATTTTCTTTCTTTTGCCGTTGGATATCGTGACTCGCCTACGCCCCACTCGTTACGCTAACGTGTAATTGCATTCCCGCACATCAACCCTTTTCATCGAGGCTTTTTCCCTACGTCTACTTTAATTTGTATCGAACTAATTCGAGGACGGTTCGAAGCAAATTGTGCTGATTTAAGTTTCAGCGGATTAAACGATTGTTCGTTCGAGTTGTAGAATGTCGAGAACAGTTTTAATCGTCGTGAATTATTGGTGTTGTTTGCGGTATAAAGAAGCCTTAATAACAACAGATTCGTGGTTCCGTGAGTAGCGAAGAGGGGAACAAAAATTATAAGAAATAAATAACGCCAGCTCCGAATCGGACGCTGCGCATCGAGACACGGCTCAAGGAATTAAATGGTAAGTTGAAAGGGCATTGTGGGGCTTCGTGGCCAGGCCGTGTCGGGGTTCATGCGGCTTCTTACTAATAGGGTTGTTAGCGCCACTTTGCATAAATATTCTCATTTAGTAAACAAGCCGGACCGACACGTGTCTGACGTTCCCCTCGTTCGCACCGTTGGTTCAAGTCGCTCGCGTCCCCGACGCCCCCGACACGCCTTCGTAGTCTCAGTTTCTCTTCCTCACCGTTCTGCGACCTCGCGTGTAAATGTTACGAGCTTTCCCAGACAAACGATCCGACGGAAAAACGGAAAAATTTAATGATACATCTGTTTCGATCGACGAACGGAAACGCTTGAAAGAAAAAATATTTGTCGGAAAAAAAAATTGTACACTACTGTTTTTTTTTATTTTTTATCTTTCTGGACATTCTGCTCATGGTCTTCACCAGAGAGATATTATCACAAACACATGGCAGTGAAGTGCTGGGAAGCCACCTACGACGGAAAGTCCTGAATTTATAAGAATTTTTCTTGGATAATATGGTAAAAAATTCTCAGATGCGCCGCTGAAAGTTTCGCTCAACAAAAATAAGAAGCCGCACTTTATTAAGTCCTACACGGTCCCACTACTCGATAACTAATTAGATAAGTAAACGATATAAAAAAATATTAATCACAGCCAGCGGTTTGAAGAGCAACGTAACGAAGAATCGCCGATACGTCTTGAAAAAAAAAACGTTTGAATAACAGTATTGACTGAGTGTGGTTAAATCCTCGCAGGCTTTAATCGTACCGGAGTCAGATAAAATTGCGTTTGTGAAAAAGCGTAAGTGGACCGAGAGGAGGGCAAGTGGGACGATGAAAAAAAAAAAAAAAAGAAAAGAAAATCAAATGGAAAAATGGAATGGAATGGTTTAGCTGACAGAAACCGTTCGTCTGCGTAACGAGAATCGTTTCCGGGGAAACGTTTCATTTTTCTACTTTTTTTTTTTTTTTTTTCCAGTTTTTATTTCTTATACCCTCGCAGCATCGCTGGGTCCCTTATTCACCCAGTTATTCCGTTTCACATCGGAAAGGATGAGCCTCACACCGCCACACCGCACAATGGATTCAAAAATATTCGCTCGCTCCTGCGGCTCTCGTTCTCTCTTTCTATCTCGGTTGATATTCTTTGTGACTCTCGTTTGTGGCCCCTGCGGTTCGCGCCGGAATTTCTCAGCAATTCCCGTTTCTGCACGGCGGCAACGTCGCGCGCTGCGTCGACAGTTGAAACGCTACCCGGAAGAGCCTCCGTTTGATTTGCAAAGCGGAATAAAGAGCCGGGGAACCACGAATGCGACAAATGCGATGGAACTACCATGAGGAGGATCCGCGAAGCAGCTTTGTCAGGGCCGAGGCGAATACCAGGCTTGACGGAAAATTAGGCAAAGGTTCTCTCCCGTAAGTTTCGGAATGGGACGAACTAGGGGGGGGGGGGGGAGTGGAGTTACGAGAAAATCTTTTCTATTTCCTTTATCAGCCCGTTCTCCCGGAACTCTAACTCTTCAACCCTCTTGACCGATATCCTGTGTAATTCTCCGCCACTCATACTCGTCTCGTTTTCGCTCTCTCTCTCTCTCTCGGCAAAAGCTTCTGAAGAGGACTCTGGTGTGTCGTACGGAAAAAAGCTCGATGACACTTCAACGAGGTCGAATGTGGATGGTGATACATTACGCCACTGACCTGGATATTTTATTCACTTTTCAACTATGTACAATATTTTTTTTTGCATTAATACTTTTTTTTATCCTGGATGGATAAAAATATTTTGCTCTGTCCGGCGGATTTGCGGAAAAAAGCAAGGATTAAGATTTACACAAGGTGAAAAGGCTATTTTATCGATAAACGATGAAGAACTTTTTCTCAACTTCGTCAAAATAACCACATTCCTGGCGCGGAGAATGAATTTAAAAAAAAATGGAAAAAAGTGTCGTACCCTGGATGGGAACCCCGTGTGATTTCCGTGCCACTTCGCTCGCTCGGGAAATCTCTATAGCGGGTGAAAATCGCTCACTTTCCCTGTACCATAACACACTATTCCGCCTTCACTCTCGAGTCGATTTTTTCTGACTCGCAGATCGCATGTGTGCGTCGCCCTTTCCAGTAAAAGAATAAACCAGCAAAGAACTCGCAAGGACCAACCAACTAAACTTCCACGTTCCAACGATACTTCCGGAAGCGGCTCAAGAATAATTCAATTGTCCCACGGTGAAATTGTTTTCCTGATGGAATTCGAAAATTCAACTGCTTTACGTTCATTCCGCATCCCCCGCGAAATACGATTTTCACGAGGTTACAGAAAAAGGAAGCGCAAAGGTCGACTTCTCGTGCGTAGAAACGAGTCGCGTGACCCTCGCGAGATCGACGGGAGTAGAGAAGGGGACGTCGAGGAATGTTGAGGGAGGGAGGAAACAAAAAAGAAATGTATAGTAAGTGAATCGTTGGTTTCACAAGGTGAAAAGGGTCCGGATATGATGGAAGCGAGCGGAGAACGGCGGGAGCACCGCGTCGCGGTCTTCTTTCAGACTTCCCCCTATTCACGTGAAACATAATGAGGTTGAGTTTCGTTGACGAGAGTGACGAGAGAAGAAGAAACAAACTAGAAATCGTTTGGAGATAAAAGAAGGAAAGGGAAGAAGCTCCTCTTCTTCTTCCTCTCTCCTTCTCTGGGGGGGAAGAGAAAGCCGCAAATATGAAAGTATAGGGTCTCCGTGAAATGGACACTGGAAATGGATACGCATTACAGGGAGCTTCTCCCTTTCGCTCTTTGTGTACCTTGCCCTTTTCTCCCTCCCGTGCGGAGTTTCCGCGAGTCATGTCATGTCTCATATCTTTTCGGTGTACGTCCGCGACACGTGGGTTTTCGCTGGTATTCCGTTCCGAACACCACGGTGGCTTTCCATCAAAATATGATTAGCCTGGATACGAGATGGAAAGCAAAGGGGGCGAAATAACGTTTCGTTCTTTGACGGCGATATTCGCGAGGACGTGTGTCATGAAACCTCCTGGGACACATTGTGCAAGAACTCGCCGCGGATGGCCGGAGCTGGTGTCGTCATCCGATCATGGAAATACGAATAAAAAAAAAAGGCCGTGTCCGTTTGATGTGCGGGAAAACACATCGAGCGAGGGGGCTGACGCGTGAATATTAGTTGGCGCGTATGGGAGCGGTGGCGCGAAAGGTTTCCGGATCAGGGAAAGCGTGAGAAATAAAATATGAATATCGTACGTGTGAGTACAGTGGAGCCTCGATTTTCTCAAGAGCACCTCCGAAATACGGCCATGCCGAGACGAGAGAAAAATTGAAAATAAATTCCGATCTGGCGTACGGATTGTCGCGGAAATTTCGTGACGTCTCGTCGAACCTTACAGTGGAGCTGACCCTTTACAAGTCTGACCATCCGAGGTCTTACGGAAATGGGAATAACGAGAGCAGAGTGGGGACGACTCGTTGCTAACGTAGCGCCTAAGAGTGGGGACATCGGTGCGAATTACGAAGGGTTACGGTGCAAGTGGAACGCTCGAAAAATAATGAAACTCGGTTACTTTCGGAAATAATTCCGTAGTTGCAATTAATAAACTCGCCCCGATACTGAAAGGATAATAATATCAAAAAAAAATAAAAAAATAAATAAAAAATAAACCTGCGAACCATTTCCTCCGGATGTTACAACGTGCAATAAAACCGGTGATAAAAATAATAATAAAAAGGTATGATAAAGTGGAAAAGCAGTATCCGAACTGTCGGGATGCATCGGAAGGAAGCAGTAAAGGCATGAAGAGGTTGAGTTTCTCGAGGTTCGACGAAACGTATACACACCTAGAAGCGCAGACATAAAAAGAGTCGAGGGAAGGGGGAGGAGGGGGGGGGGGGGCAGGAAGTGAAATGAAATTGTACGAGCCCACTACCGACTGTTCGAGTGACTGCTGGCTTTTACAGTCTTTGCGGGAGGTCGACCAGCGTGGTACGCCGGACGAGTGTATGAGTGTACAAGCTCGCTTCGGGCCTCGGAAACGTTGCAGGAAAGAAAGAGGAAAAAAAAAAGAAAAAGAAAAAAGAACAAAAAAAAAAGAAGATAAAAGAGAGAAGCAAGGTAAATCGACAGAAGGAAGTACTGGGAGTGGCCACGAGTGCGTGTGCCTACGTACCCGCAAATTAGAGTTGAATTAAACCGGACCCTTAACGAGTCCACGCTCGGGATCACCGGCGCACCGTATTGGCCGCGTATTATCCCTCAACCCTTTACTGCCTACTTAAACCAGCTACCCTCGTATTTCACTCGTCTCTGTAAAACTGCTGATCCACCGTCGGATAAAATAATTCATCGAACGATACTATCATTTTATTATTACATTCTACCTAATTCGTAACCTCCGATATTAATTTTATCGTAGCCACGTTCCAGCTCGCGAGTCGAAAAATCTTTGGGCTTAAAGTCCCAAGGAGCTACCTCGATACTTTTTTTTATTTTTTTTAATTTATTTATTTTTTTTTGTTGAGAAACACGATTCGAGATCCACCGATTCCAGACGCGAATAGAGAGATCATTTGTGGAAATAAAAAAGCGGGGGCTTCGTTGAAGAAGACTGCCACACAATTACCCTTCCCGCATCGTCGATCGTTGGCCAATTAGCCGTTAACCGTCGTTCGACTATCCTTTCCTTTTTTTTTATTTATCCACCGGGGAACCCGCTGGCCACCCTCGATTGCCGCAACCGCACAGAGCATCTCCCCTCCCTCCGACCATCAACCCCCTCGTAGCCGAAGAAGCATGGAAACCCGGAGGCAAGAGCGGCTCCTCATCCCTGTATTGACAAACACTTACTCACCGGTAAGGGAGAAAAACAGGATCGGAGAGGAGCGAGAGGTCGCGGTATACGAAGGGCCGTGCAAATGCGCCCGGAGGAACCTATAAATCCCTCTTATTTTTCTTCTTCTTCATCATCCACCACTCCCTCGATTCTACGTATATTTATGGTCAAAGTGCGCCAACTCCCGTTAACCATTCGCATGCTCTTTTTTCCTCTTGCTTTTACTCGTTCGCAGATGCCACCGATATCATAAATTCAACTTAAGCAAGCATAATTTATTATACCTATCGATCGATGCCGAAGAAGTTAAATAATGAGGCGTCTCGAGGAGACTTCGTTATCGCAAATTAGCTTTTAAACATCATCGTCGTGCCCAAACTCTCTCGGTGCGTCGTGTCGCCGCAACCATTTGGCCCCGATGCATATACGACACAAATATATAGATATATTTTATAAGTTGTTCACTCTCGACTGTTAACGAAGTAACTGCGAGGAGTTGGAGAAATTGTAATACGAAGAGGGGTCGCGCGCGCGTCAAGTTTCCGCAGACATAGACCCAAGAGCGTGCTCGTCCGGGGGTCGGAGAAACTCGGCGGGTAAGAAAACGAATAAGGTGTATTATTGGTATATAGCGGCCGAACGCGGGGGGTGGAACGAGAATGGGATAAAAGGGATGTAGGAGGGCAGCGAAAGTGGAGAAGAAAGTAGTGAAGCAAGACGACCAACTCGTTCACGGGTGGAGGACGGATCGACTTCGAAAACTTTTTACCCTCCCCTACTCGCAGTGCTCCGCCTTTCTGAAGAGTTTTGCAAAGCAATCGAAATTGGCATCGCATCTCGCGCGCGCGTATCCGCGAACACCGCACAATGGATTCGTAATGATTCCACGAGCGAAACCAATGCAGAGGGGAGGATAAAGTTTTAAAGTTTTTTTTTTTTTTTTTTTTTTTTTTTTTGGGAACAAACCCGACGAGTCGCCGCGATGGGAAAACCCGGAGTCAGATATTGAAGAAGGAAAGTGAGAAAGCGAGATGAAGAAACTCTGCGAATTACCACGGATTCTCGAGACGAGCCCTCCGAGATCCCGAGACACCGAAGATTCGCGATCTTTTGAACACCGCGTTCGTGAACTTGATCCACTTAGCGAGCACCGTAAAATCAATGCGGATCAACATTTTGAGAACGCTTACGACATTTAAATCTGTACGAAATAAAAATAAAAATAAACGAATTATTCGGTGACCGGTCTCCCAATAGAATTTTTTTTCTTCGGTAGAAACTTCACACAAGGGTCTGCACCCTTACCCCGTCTTCGAAATCCTGGTAGTTTACAGGTTTTTCTCCGAGTTTTTTCAAACAACTTTCCTTCCTTACGAGTTAAACTCCCCAACGAACGACGAAAGAAATTCCATTAGTTTTTTTCGTTCCTTTTTCCCTGTGTACCCTTTTTGCCTGCTTCCGCTTCTTCTTCTTCTCGTTCGCTGGGGGATGTACTGCTTTCTCTTCGCTGTGTACACTAAAATCAGTGGGTATAGACAGTTGTGCTGAGTCAGGAGGGCTTTGACGGTTGTTCGCGAATTGAGATAGCGTTTTCGACGGACCCTCGGGTCGGCTCCTTTCTCCTTCCCTCGTTCTTATTAAATTCGATCGAACTTTTTTACCCTTGGCGCCCTTAGCTCTTTCCTTCTGTTCATCGATCTGGAAATCTTGGATTATCTTTTCGGAAATGTATTTGCAGAGACGTTTCGATGATCGAACGGCATCATCTCGATAATTTATTGGTCGACAGATCGATCAATCTATCGTGCCATTTAATTCTGTAGTCGACTAAAAAATACAATAATCCTGTGGTTCACTAAATTCTATTTTACGACCGTATTTTGAGTGATTTAGCGCTATGAACTCTATCAGACCTCGTTGTTCATAAATTATTTTTTCCACCACGTCAGTTACTCATCGGGCTTAAGAAAATCTTCAACAACGCCACTATATCGTTCTCCCCATTATATGAAAACAATTATAAAACTAAGTAACGTTTTTTTCGTATGATTTTTTTTTTTTCGCTAATATTATGTCATCAAAGGAGAATTGACGTAATTCAAGATTGTACGTAAGCAGCAACAGGAAAGCATTCGCGTATTCTTGTTACTGCTTATGCAATACCTCCTATTTCTTTTTAGAATCTCCTTCAAGACAATAATGATATGACTTGAATTGCCGTTAACGGTGTTTCATTTAATGCCACACTCTTATCCGATATCACCTGTCGCTACTGATCATCAACTATGCAAATTATCCAACATTATGTTTTCCCAGCGTTTACTTACACGCGACAGCGCATGCAATAGTGAAGTATAGAACTTGCACGCAACGTGCGAAATTGTTGACAAATTATCTGTCACCAATTTCGAAACTCATCATTTCGCTAATTTGTCATAGACCATAGTTTTTTTTTCTTGTTCTTCAGTCAGTTACTGCGGATCGTGTAATACACATCTGAGATAACGGGATTACGACGTCATAAAGAAGACATGTCACGCGCAATCATGAAAGGTGACGTTAAAATGACGAATAATCAAAACAATATTCCATCAGAGCTTATCGACATTTATGATAGTGAATACTATAGAATCAATAAATGGATGCTTTGCGTGTACGGCCAGTGGCCATATCAAGTACCCGTTGAGAAAAAAATTAGGTGTTTAGTATTGCTGTTGATCAGTGGTAGTGTGCTGGTGCCTCAAGTAAGCTTTACTACGGTTTCCAAAATAACGCTTTTTTTTTTAAATATTATATTCAACGTTGAGTCGCCGTTATTAACTGTATCTCACAGAGCCATTTTATTTAGACACGGGAGATGATTCATACGTGGGGACAATTAGATAGCTTCGCAGCATGTTTTTCACCATTCGGAACCCATATTATGTGCATCATCAAACTATTCAATTTCATGCTTCAGCAGGAGAAGGTGAGTGATAGATCAGTTATCTCAACCTGAATGGAAGCGATTGAAATTTAATTTTATCGCTTGTCCTGTTATGTTTATGAAGTTAAAAAACCTTCTTGATGAAACACGAGTCAACTGGATGAACACGCAAAATCCGACGGAATTGACTATTCTTAAGGAATATGGAACGAGAGGAAGAGTTTGGTCAATTATGTGGTTGGGTTAGTGAAAGAAATATGTTAAATCATTTGTGTGTAGTGAAAGATCGAATGAAACGATTTATGTATTTCGTATTGCAGCATTGATATACGCCATAATAGTCTTATGGCTGTTTCTTGCAATGCTGCCGAAAATACTGGATGCCATCCAGCCATTAAACGCGTCACGGAAGACGTTTGAAGCTATTCGAACAGACTACGGAATCGACAAAGATGAGTACTGGTGGTGGATTCAACTTCACATTTGGCCTTCCACTTTTGTGGTTCTCGGAATTTATCCGGCCATTGATGCATTCTACATGGCTTTCGCACAACATATCTGCGCAATGTTTGAAATATCTAGGTGATTTTAGAAATTTATTTTACTCGACGTCACCGAATCTTCCGCGTTCTCTTCGGAAATTACTCGGATGTAGAAGTATCAAAACCTGCAATTAAGTTATTTCTGAGTCGGAAAATGCGAAAATGGTAGCGTATCTAACTTTGACACCGTATTTCGAAATATCACTCACAGTACGAAGATCTGACATATAGTAGAATAATTGTCTATCGCAACGGTTATACAGTGAGGTCATCGATAAGCAACGAAAATCCAGAATTTATCATACGATTATTCACTTTTAGCGGTATTTTTCCATAGATATAATCTGGAGAATATGATACAAGACGATGAACACGTCGATGTAGTCCTCCGACTTGATTTGAGTGAAGATATTTATTATCATAAAGTTGTGACTTGCGTCACAAAACACAAGCGCCTCGTACAGTAAGTAATCGAACTGTACCTAATATTCGACTTTACTGAGAGACAAAACTAGATAGAATTAGCACAGGACATAGTATGCATTATCACCTCTCACGTTTCTACGGTCAAGACAATTACGTACATTTTTTTTTTATCGAAGGTACGTGAAGAACATTGCGGCCACGAACGAGTCGTGTCTCTTTTTATTAATAGGAATTAATATGATATCGTTGAGTGTCACAGGTTATCAGGTAAGCGATAATTCCATTTTGCGTACCTGTTCTTTTCCATTATTCGAGCAATCTTAGTACAGGTGGTTGCTAAAGGTACTGAAACTGAAGAAGCTGTAAGATTCTCAATGTTCACTTTTGGCCTACTGTTTCATCTTTTCGTAATTACATTACCTGGCCATTGGATAATGGATTCCAGTTCTTTTTTTCCGAACTCTGTGTACGTAAAGTACCGAAAAATATATATTGCACCTATGAGAAATTATTTACATGAAATAAACAAAAATTTGTTTTTATTTTAAGTCGCAGCAACTGCTATGGTTATTAGCGACGGTATAACTAATTTATTACATAATACAGATACAGCTGTAGATGGTACTTGATGACCCTAAGGACAAGAAAATTGATAATTTTCATTATAAGAGCGAGTATCAAGCCTTGTATTACTACAGCCGGAAAGATATACGTCATGTCATTTGAAAACTTCTGTGCCGTTAGTCACATAAATACTTGACGATTTTTTTTTTAATTGAATTAGTTCATTTTGTCTAAATAAGTTGTTAAATGTGTTCAAGGTGTTACAAACTTCCATGTCCTATCTGACTATGCTAACGTCAATGCAGTAATTCTTTATATTACTGCATACAAATTCAGGAATTATCGACAAAAACTGGACTTTTAACATATCGAGGTCTTATCATCGATAGGAAATGTTTAACATCAATTACGGTACTTTTTCCGTTTTTTGTGTTAATCCAAAAATCAACATTAAATATTCAAGCTTCTCATTTAATTAATAAAAATTTTTATTTGAAGGTACCTTTTTCCGCTGACGAGAGTGAGATAATGAAGATATTCTTTATTGATTTATTGAACCGATGGGCTGGTTTCGGAAAATATTTTTGAATGAAGATAGAATCTCAGCAAGTGCACGAAGTTGAATTTCCCTGATTTTCCCTAAATTCCACTAACATCTTTTTTCCCGTTTCTCAATCCATTTCCATTGCTAGGTTAAAAAAATCAAATCAACATACACGATGAAAAAAACTTTGCGCATCCGACAAACATTTCTAGTCCACAAAATTCCAGAACTTATGTCCTATTAATTTACCGTTTTTTTCTGAATGCGAGTTGTCGCATAAAAAAAAATTAACTTCTCTGGACGACAAGTGTTTTATAAATGTTCAAAGTAGTTTTCACGATTGTCCAGAGGACGAACGTTGATAAACCGTAAAGTAATTGGTCAGGTGGTAATATATTAACGTTTCGCGCGTCAAGTGTCCAATACTCGTCATCCGTCACGTTCGATTCTCACGAGAACTACAAACTCAACAGTATTCGTACGTGAGGTGCGGAGAGCAGGATGCAGGCGTTAATCGAATTAGTGACGATTGAACGAGCTGGACACGAGTTCTGCGGACATTCCTCTCGTTGTATCTCTATTCGATTTTATTTTTTTAATTATTTTTATTATTTTGCCTCTTGTTTTTTTTTTTTTTTTTTTTTACAAATTTATCGATACAACCGCCGACTATCATGTGGCTTTTGTCACCGCTCGGCAGCTCTTTTATGACACTGGCGTCAAACAGCGGCCGCGGGCGATAAGGGGCGACGTTGGCGAGCGAATTCGCAACGATAAATCCACTCGAACGTAAAACGAGACCACCGAGCGATGCAACGATACAATTAAATTGATTGAATTTATTTTATGTACCAGACGCTTCGTTTGTTTCATCAATCGGAAAATTCATATTCCACATGCACATCCGGCTCGTACCATCCTTTCTCGCTTTCAGATTAAATCGTTTACACTGGCGGAATGCGTATATATTTTTTTTAATCTTATTTTTAATATGATTTTATTTTTTTCAAACGATTTATATCTTGAATATATTAAATATTAACGAATATTGCTCGAAGCGTCTGCGCTCCGATCGTCCATTATTTCTATTGTCGGAATTTCCCGAAGCCCGAGTTCGGATCTCGGGGGAAAGGAAAAAAGAAATACGGTGGAATGCAATTTCATCGGATCCCATTAGAACCAATCATCGAATCAATTTTATTGCCCAGGGACGTGTCAGGCAAGAGAGAAAATGTACCACTCGCAGACGATCCACCGGTACATTACTAATTCACTCGAGAGCGTCGAAATCCTCAACCGAAGATTTTAAATGAAAAAAAAAAAAAAAAAAAAAATACGTGTGGAATTAACGCTCTCCGGCAACTGCCTTAAAACGAGTTGTTAATTAATTATCGGTACAGGAGCGACGGAATTAAATTTTGCGAAAGGACACGAAATCACCGAGACGGAACCGAGACAACCCATCTCTGGGGACCTCGCGCCGGAATCTCGAGATTTGTCGTTGCGAATATTTTTTTTTTTTTTTTTAAACAAATAAAAGAAGAAAAAATTCTCTCGCGTCTGGCGAGAACGGGAGAGCAATACAGAATCGAGCACCGGCAACCGTTCCCGTTAGTTTTTCCAGGCGTGCCACGTATTTCCCAACCGAGAGGGGCTTCAATCTCCGGGGATTTGACGCATGTCGACGTCGTCGGATCTGACGAGGGCGAATGGACGTGTGCCGATCGACATAGCGGTAACACAGCTGGAGCGTGCAAACGTGCACCGGCGGCGGAGTGTTGCATCAGGTGGTAAGGAAAGAGGATGATTCGGATGAGCAACGGACAGGTGTCCGTAACGATTTTACCCCGGCCCGAAGGGTTTCGAGCTCGGGGGAAAAAAAAAAAGAGTCGAGGATACGTGAAGAAAGAAGAGAGGAGAAAAAAAAGAAGCGGAAGCATGGATATACAGAGGGGTTGAAACTTAGAAAGGGCGGGATGATGTCGGCACACCGCCGATTCTCCCAGACTGACGCGTCACGCCACGTTAAACTCAACGAGTTTCGATGAAGCGAAAACTCACGCGGCCGTAGCCTATGAGAGCCCGGATTCCCTCGTCCTTTTCGCTTTCACTATTTTTTTGCTTCTACCAATTTTCTTCTTTTTTATTTGTATTTTTTTCTCTCACATTTATATCTTGGAGCCTCCCCTGGCGCGCTCGACTAGCCTCGCCAATCCGTTCGTGAGCAATTAAAATTTTCACGGTTCGCGGCAAACTCTCCAACCCCTCCCCATTTATGCCCCTCACTTTCTTCAACTCTCCTGCGGTTGTAGTATTCCACTGTAAGTAATACTATATAATTTTTCTTTTTCTTTTTCGTTTCTCCGACCAAGCTCTCCCTTAGACTCGACTCGAGACTACCGTCGAAACCGTTCCCAACCCTTTACCCTGAGCGAAGCTCGGCCGATGGAAATTCTCTCGCGAAGCTCACCCTCTCGTATCCCGACAGCTGGAGCTCGAGGCTCCGGAGCTTCGAACGTAGCTTCGACGCGATCGAGATGAGAGCGCGCAAGGCAAAAATGAAGAATCTCGACGGACAGGGTTATTTAAAATTCGTAGACGGTTAATAAGCGCCCGGGAGAGGAAGAGCGATAAGCTTTCTCCCTCTCGATCTTCCTTTTAATTCGTCACGTATAATCCGCATTCCAGACTTCGGAAATACGATTTTTATACCAATCGATTCTTTAAATTGTCTTCCCTGGCGCCGAGATTTTCCATTTTCGTAACTGGCAACTGTTTTTTTTTTTTCAAATTTTCTCGACGGTAATTTGAAATAAAAATTATAACGCGTTCACGACCCTTCTTTCTATTAAAGTTCATGAATTTCAATAATTTTTCTGTCTGTAAATCACTAATTTTTTCCTATCCTCGATTCAGTAAATAGTCTCGTTTTATTCACTGAAAGTTCCCTAAAAGTTCTCAGCGAATGATACGAAAAAAAAAAAAAATAAGATGTCTACAATTTCAATTTCCTTTTTTCTTTTTTTTGTACGTGTGCAGCACGCGTATTATGGCCGGGGTATTACGTGTGTTCTCCGGTACTTCGTCAGACAACAAAGGGGAACCGGAAATAAATGATCGACCGCAAGCATGACGCGGTTACACGTGGCTGCGGAGCTCGGGCGAGCATCTCCACCCTGGCGTCTTCTTTTATGCTGTACACGATCGTAATTCATTCGAAGCCGGTAGTCGTGACTGCGGGATACGTACTCGTGACTCCCTCTCGGACCCGCACGCGTCGACGGAGTAATAGTGAATAATGCCCGACAGCGCGAACGACGGATGAAAGAGAAAGAGACCGTGAAACATTTGTGCTCGTTTTCGCCAGAGCATGTGAACGGACAAAAAGACGTGAAATAAAAAAAGAAAAAAAAAAGAAAGAAGGGCGCAAACAATAATAACAAGGTGTCGAACGGAGGGAGGAGGCGAGCTCCCGCGTTTCGAAGTGTTCGAGTCCTGCGAAGTGGACAAAATCCGAGTCGCCGAGCGTGCGGCGCGCCCCGCTTTGTCCAGAAAACTCGTCCGAATCAGAGAACACGCGAGAGATACGAGAAAAAAAAAAAAAAAAAAAAAAAAAAAAAAATTACGATAGAGAGGAACGAGCGCGAGGAAAGAAAATTAAAAAGAATTTACTTGTTCCAGTGGGTGCGTGCTACGAGGGCACAAATGCATGCCGCGGGATGCGTGGGCGAAAAGTACGCGTGTAGCGAAGGGGGAGCAAAAAAAAAAATAAAGAAGGAGCAATATGAGACGAGCCTTTCCGTAATAACGGACGGCGGAAAGAAAAAAAAAAGAAGCAAACAAAAAAAGCGAATCACAGTGAGATCGAGCGTGCGGTGGGCGCGAGACAAGAGATTTCGAATGAGGAAACCCTCGAAAGTGAATAACGTGTATACAGGTATACGGTGACACGTGTAGCCACTAAAACGCGAGTGGGAACTGAAGGAAAAAAAAAAAGAAGGTAGCATCGAGCGAGAGCACGGACGAAAAAACGTATTCGAGGCGAGAAACTTTCCGCGTGGTTAGCCGTAAAGTGATTTAATTTAAAAGTCGAGCGCTCTGGAGCGGTGACGACGCGTGTTAGTTTGAGGTGTCGTTTCGTTTGAGGGAGCAGGGGCGTTAATGCCTATATTGAAATCGGTCCGCGGAATGGGATGATTGAGCTCGAATGTCGAACGCTGTGCATCGCCGAGAGATACATCTGCAAATATATATATATATATATATATATATATATATATATATGATGTAATTTTATATATATATATGTAGTGCAGTGTGTGCATATGGTACCGACGGGAAACTTTCGGGAAAGAGAAGTGCTGACGGTGTCTCGGCGAGACCGCAGGCAATCCCCTGGCAAAAGGTCGCGAACCTCTCGAGCGAGCGGAGCGGCTCGACCTCTTCATTTCCGGACGATTAATTGCGACGAGTCGAGAAAGAGAGGGATGAGGGGGGGGGGGGGGGGGGGAGATGAAGACTAATTAATTGCGCTGATTCCCCGATGGTCTACCAACACTCGAAACTCTCTCTGATAATGTAGATTAATAGAGTTGGAGGCAAGATGTGTCAGTTTCCAAGTTGAAACGTTTATAAATGTACTGGCATCCGAATAGCGACGAATTTGATTACATTAATCCGATAATTAATTGGTCGAACGATCGGTGGACAAAATTTATTTCCACCGTAGAACGCACCTCATAGGGACCGAGAGCGTACCGTGAAACTAATTAATTAACTAGTGGTTAGAAACGGATAATAATTTATTATTAAAGGCGCCGAGATAGAAGATTAAATAGGAAAATCAATGATACATTCTATCATAAACTACCTTTGTCAACGTTTTCCCTGCGTAATTATTCGTTATAGAGGGAAAAACCACCATCTTTCTCAGTCCGACTTTACCCAGGTGCGGTTGATATTATTACTATAAAATCACTAACTTGTCTTCTCCAATAATGTTTAGAACTCGTTAGTTCCACATTGAAGATGCGATAACGCGCGAGTTTGCGTCAGCATGTGGAGCAAATTTGAAGTCTGTATAGGTAGTTGGCGAGGATACGCAGAGGAGAATCGTAGAATGACTCGAGGCCGGAGAGGAAAGGAAATTGGAGTTCGGGCCTTGAGAGACCCTTGAGGAATTAACGAGAGGGTGGAATGTATCGAATGGAAGGGAATGTGGAAACAGTCAGGATAGTCCTGATTACTATTCGGCACTTGTTTACTGCCGAGACCATAGGTACATAAGCAAACACGGCTCGAAGAAGACTAACCAACAGTCACGGTACAACTCACTCTTTGCCTTCCACTCTACCATCCAGTTCTCCCGTCGATCTTCCCGTTTTTCCGCGCTTCCGTTTCACTTTCCGACTTCTGAAATTAGTAACTCACCCGTCTGAGACGATGCATCGTCGTCGGAACGGAGCGAAATAGGCTTGCTAGGTCGACCTAGAAAGATTCCTCGGACAATCGGAGCTTTCTCGGTGCGCATCTCCAGTCCGCTCGTTCTTACATTTCAGAGACGTTCCCGAAGTACGTTTCCGTCGAGAACCAACAATCAACGCCGGGCTCTTCCCTGAACCAACGCCGACATTCATAGCTCCAGTGGCTGCTCGGGCGGCTATACAGCGCTATGGAAGCATTAGCAATAGTGGAAAAATAAGAAAAAGAGGAGGAACCAGACTGAGACGTAAGAAATGGAATAGCGGCTTTCGCTGGGGCACAGATATAGCTTTCGTCTCGTGGTCTCCCGAGGCCCTCGGGAGTCGTGCAGTAGCGCTGCACTAACAGGTAGGAGGCGGAAACCCGGAATACAATGTTCGACCCGAAGGTTCTTATTCTCCTCAACGTAGAAGCAATACGGACGTGGATTGCTCGACGCAACATCGCCAAAGCCGAAGATACGGAAAATAAGGGACGCGCGGAGATGAGGGAAAAAAACATTCCATGTGGATCTTTGGTGAAAGATGGAGCGATGCAAGAATTTCATGCGAGCAAGACCCTTCTCCTTAGGTTTTGGATGAGCAGAAAAAAAATCGTAGAATCTTCTGCCGCAAGTGATTTTTTTTTAGGTTTATGATTATCGGTCTGAGATTGTTGGGAATTTTTTCCACGGAGTGGCTGAAGGAAATTCATTGCTGTTCGGTTTTTTTTTGTTTTTTGTTTTCTTTTAGTGTCGATGAAGAGATCAATATTGACGAAAAGCATCGACGGGGTTTGTAATCTGCTACGTACCGTTGAATTGTAAAATTGTAGCAACGCGGAGATTTCTTTCAAGTGCGCGACATTTCGGAGGGGGAGATTGGTCTTCATCGCCCGGGTCTAACGAGCTCTTTCACTTCATCTCCCCGTCCGCTCGAGCTTCGCGAGACATCCTTTCGATTTACCCTCTTATTATAATCTCTCAGACACGGCCCGGCGCGATCGCGGATCCGAAGAAATGTGATGAATCGTCGATGCCGGGGAAAAAAAAAGGGGGGGATGGAAGCGACGCGGCAGACGGAAACGATATAGAACGAGGCGCGGGAGGCGGAAGTCTTCGTGAGTGGCAGAGGTGAGAAAGAAGAGACACCGAGGAACAAGAAAGCACGGGAGGAAAACGTTTTTGAGGAGAACGAAAGATGAAGAGGGTGAGGAAAGAGAGGGAGTGGAAAAAAGAGGTGGCCGGAGAAACTCATCCTCAATTCTTGAGACGAAAGATTGATGGACTTTTCCCAGGTCGTTATAAGCACGCTATAGCACCGAAAGAGTTTCTTTTGGTAGCGAAAAAAAAAAAAAAAATTTACTTTTCACACATTACAGCGAAGCATAGAAAAGGAAATGTTAAAGTGGTACTCGCGGACAGTCTGTCCACGTAAGTTCAGACAAAATTGTGTCGGAAATTTCGAAAAATTCGCGATGAGATAAAAATCTGTAAAAATTAACTATATGGACACTATGGACCGTGCTAAAAACTTTTATTGTGCATAATAATAATTTTCAAATGTTCCCAAATGAACGAAAAAAAATAACCCGGCAACCTAACTTTTTGTTATGAAAAACGTTTTATTACTTTTTCTGACCGCGTATGAATTTATTTTTTTAAGAATTGCGTGCAACTTTTGAAAATCGCGTTTTTACTTAATAAAGAATAAAGGTCACACTTCAGTATCTGACGCGTGTACGGACGAACGATAAACTACAGTAACAGGAAGATTAGTCGAAGGGATGAGAAAATCTCGAGCAATTCAGAAAGGGAGATAGCGCGGATTCTACGAGCGGCCGATTTTTATCGGCGAAGCGGTCGGGGAAGAGATAAGGAAGTTGCGGAAATGAAAAGAAGCGTAGGAAGGAAGGAGTTAGCGAATGAATGAAGCTTCCCGATGGCGCGAGAAGGGTCGGCTTGTGGACGAGGAACAGTGGAGAGAAAACTCGCGCTCTGAGATGGCGAAAAGCGAATGGCGATGAAATGAAATTTCTTCGTTCGCTAATCTGCCTTTATTCGATAACGGACGAAGCAAGGCGAGTGCGAAACGATATCTTCCGACCTCACTTTTGTGCCCGACCATCTCGGCTCTCACCGTCATGATGCAGAAACGATTGGGGAGCGAGAGGAAGTGAAGCGAAGGATAACAGCCAGCCGATAGACCGAGAATCTCGGCAGTCCCTTGAGAGACCTGCCGAAGACTCGCAAGTCCCTCAACCTCTCGATCCTATCGGGCGTTCCTGACTGCCTGTAAAGCCATCGGTGAACAAGTACGGCAGGCAAATTACTGTTACAAGTTTGGCAATGTGATGGCTATCTAAACCAACTTCGATCGAGGGAACGACCAGTAGTTTCTCCCAGGAATCTGACGTTCGAAGTCGCCAAGGGACGTCTACCGACTTCGTAAACTCTCCGATGCGTATCGGCAACCCATCAGTTCCGCCGGCAAACGAATTCACCAACTTTTTGGTGTTGTTCACAACGATTTTTTATTCTAACGAAAATCTTAGAGTTCGCGTATTCATCATTCATTGACAATGCGACTTATCGTCAAATGAATTCACAGAGGTTGACAAGATATCAGGCAGTCCGATTGCAATTTCTCCTCGGGTAGAACAGCGCTAGGATTCAATGTAAATTCCATATCTTAACGGCGATTTGAATGCTATTTTTCCAGTCTCTATAAAGATGATGCAAATCAAAACAGAAAATCAAAAACCTAAATCTTAATTTTCTCATAAATGCTACGTATTATCGGCGTATTTAAACGTTGGTACGATTGTGCACGCGATCCTTGTGGCGACGTGAATCGCCTTAAAAAAATGTAAGAAAAAGCTGTCGTCTGCGATAGGTAACGAAATGAAAATAGCGCCGTGAGTGACGGGTTTGTTGTCGCTCTCATCGACTTTGGTGTAGAGAGTACCAAAAAGTGGATTCTTCGTCTGGTACTCGAGAAACTAAACTGCAAAGAGAAACGATGAGGAAAACAGCGGCGCCTTTAGGATCGCAAGGTCCAAGTAGAGTAAAGGCACAAAGCGCGAGGCTGCGCTACGTCGTCGACAGAAAAATTCTCGAGAACCAAAGTCGGATACCGTGAGAGCGGAGGACGGCGCTTCGCGACCAAGCACTCTCGCTTTCAGCAGCTCGACGTATGCATGCCGACTTGTAGAAATAAAAAAAAAATAACATAAATAGAAAGAGACAAGTTTCAACAACTCTTTCGCCAGAGTCACGAAAGATAATGAGGCGTTTTGTTTGAATTATTCGCGTAACAACTTTGAAACGGGGATATAGAACTTTCGCACGTTTCATTCCGACGTTCTCTACGGACCGTTCGTAAGTTTCAAACTTGGAAATCTTTTAAGAACTTTTATTTAAAGAGCTCAAAGAGCACCGAGCTCTACGCGTTTAATCCTGGACCAGCGAAAATGAGACGATTAAACATTAGTTTACGAATGCGTTTAGATCGAGTCTCTCACGATTTTCGTGCACGAAACTTCCGTGAAAAATCATTTTCCGCGACAATGTGACTTTACCGTGGAAAAAACTCGGATGGGTTCAACTTTTTTTGTTGCGCTAGTTACCTGAGTTCTTCAAGATTCAAACAGGAAGCGGACAAAGGACAGTGTGATAATACAAAAAATCACTAATTTTGAGAATATTCTCTGCAGCAATATCCTATGAAAATTGTATCCATCGTTTTTATCCGACATTACGGAACATTCCGAAAGAATTTTTATCAAAACCCATTTTCAGTTTTTATTTTTATGAAAGCAAAAAAAAATAGACATCAAACAATATTCACATTGGCTCAAATAAGAATCGAAGGCGGTCTCGAGTAGGTCTGATTGCGAGAAACGAAAAAAAAATAAAAGAAACATTCGGAGCGGTGAACTAAGAAAAGCAGAAGTAGGCAGGCGGCAAGTAAACCTTGACGGTCGTTGGCGGTTGAGAAACCGCTGGGAGACGAGAGGAGAACCGGACAGAGAGCGGCATACCAAAACTGTGTGTCCACGAAAGAGGGATGAAATAAGTTTCCGCCGACAATTTCTAAAGCTCCGTGACGATACGCGAAACGACGACTCGGCGCGAGAGGTTTGAAGAAATACGGTCCCGGAGGGCCGTAGGATTGTGCGAATGACGGCGACGAGTTCGCCAGAATCGAGGGCAAATACTGTGCCTCGGTGAGGCACACAATATTATCACACGGCAGGGATCTAAACTGTCCGAGATGTGCGGAGCTTTCGCGAAAGCTCGGGGCTATAGGTGGTGTATGTACAAGCGAGAGCTGCAAGCTGTCGACGAGAGCTTATTCCAGCGCGGTTCTTTTTTTTTCCCTTCCTACTCGCGAGAAAAGACGTAAAGACGGAAAGCAACGAGGTAGTATCGTTGAGCGCAAAGAACGAGGAGTTAAGAAAAAAGCGAGATGAAAATGAGCGAAGTGATGAAAAAAAAAAAAAAAAAAAAAATTGTTGAAACCAGACCTCTCAGTGGGGCTGAGTTTGCTCGTTTTCTGATGCGAGTCGGGACGTTGAATCGCGAGAGACGGAGAAAGAGTAGAAGATTCCGGGTCGTAGCCGTTTCTCTCGACTCAGCGGGACCGGACTAGCCCAAAGTTTATCCAACTCTGTGTACAACCGGCACCGCTCTTCTCCAGGTATTTCAAGTCTTTTGCTCTCGTTTCATCCGCCCCTCGCGAGTGTGTGTTTACACAGAAAACCCGACAGGAACGAGGAAAGCCAAAGCTTTGAGCGAGAAAAGCACCGGCGCGCTCATCCTTTCCGCCGGTCCTCGGGGCCGAGAGTCCTACATCCGCGTGACGCGAAATCACGACATCAAATGCAGATGCATCGTGGACCGCTCGAGAGAAAATCCCGTCGTTTGTTCCCCGATAGGGAACATCACTCCAAGTGTCACGAGGACATCACCCCGAGTGTCTTTCGGCGTTGTTTCGTCGTTGCACTTTAATAATCGTTTCATCCGTCGCCTCGCTTAAAGAATAAAAGTGAACGGGTACGAGCGAAGGGGCGCAGACACCTCGCCGGGGCTGAAACTTTCTTGTTTCCTTATTCCTTCTTTCAACCTACTTCGAACATCCTCCTCCCTCTCCCGAACTTCTGGCGCGATTTTAATCGTGAAAAAAGCTTCGATCCGCCTCGCTCTCCCAATCTCTTTTATCTCTTCCGGTTCCTTTATGAGCGCTGTGCATCGGCGCGGCACACGGTACAAGGCACACACATAGGACTCGCTGGACGGATGCAAAGTGCCGGCTCCGAGGACCGAGAAGCCCAGCACCGTTAATTAAATTGATTTCATCGACGGCTGGCCCGCTACGTATAGTGGGAGTTTCAGCGCGCCAAATAGCAAGAGCGAAGACCTAAGACTGTGTCCCGTTGGCTTTTGAAGATGCAAACGAGAGTGAAGAGCCGCCGGTCCAGGCAGCCGAGGGCTGCTTTCGAGTGAGGGTGCAAAACCCGTGTTTCAAGAGCTCGATAGCCGTGGATCTCTCTCGCTGCCGTATATATAATCTCTCCTATCCGGGCCCTTTTTCCCTCCCCCGCCCTTATTTCCTCGCTCGACACTCACCCCGGAGCTTCCCTCTGTGAGCGACCCCTGTCGCTCTCTAATAGGCGCTGAAGCTACACCTATCTCGCCCCCATCTCTGTAGCGAGAAACTAAATTAAATGACCCATTCGCGAGCCGGTAGAGCGATACACACACAGTCTCCTTCCGACCGGGAATTCCTGATAATTTAATAACACTGGCTGCATCAGTGAGTAACCTAATTTTCAACGTCCTTTGTCCTCGCAGTTTCGGTGCCGACTCGGACGTATCGAGGAAACGGCCGGCTATAAATGCCAATGTGGAAGGTCCGGGTCTGTCCGGGTTGGAGTAACAAAAAAAAAAGTTAACTGCGATGAAGCCGACTAGCCGTGGAAGCCTTGAAAAAAAAAAAAAAAGATACAAGCGAAGACCGATAGTGATGGATGGAAGGAACGACAGGTGAGAGAAGCTTCCGATAATTCAGCCGGAGAATTTTTATCAGAGGGATCGGAGAGAGATCGATGGGCTCTGCTGAGAGCTGGTAAGGAACTTGTTTCCGCGAGAGAAAAAAAAAAAAAGAAAGAATATCAGGTGAAAAAAGATTGGATCAACCTGGCACAATGATGCAATGTTGCATTAGTTTTATCGTCGGCGGATCGGAGCTGGGGAGGAGCGAGTGGCTCTCCGATTGGCAATTTGTGACGATTGGCAATTTGTGATACACGCGTGTCTGCCGATTGAGGGATGAATGAAATTAGAAAGTATCGGTGCGATTGAAAGTCCGCTATAAACGAACGGTAGAGGCGGTACATCGAGATTTATTCTGTGTACGTTGCAGATGATATTAGCTCGACGAGCGTTCTCGCCACCGGTTACCTGTTGCGAACTCGTTGCGAGAGGCTTCGCAAAACCGAGAGGGGGAGGAAGAGACACACGTAGAGATTGTGTATGGAGCGGTAGTAAACCCGACTAACTCGACAGGGGATGAGATTGACGGTGTGCAACGGAAGAGGAGAGACAGATCGGGAGAACGCACACTCAGGCTTGCCCCTCCCCTCGTTCCATTCTCGATGCCTCGGCTGTTATACCCCTGAACTGATTTATTGCATCTATTGCAACGTGTAAACCCTGTGGGACAAGCTGCTACCGTCTACGAACCTGTTGCCACACCGCGCCGTTAAACAAGAGTCTATGAAACCGTACCGGTTGAGTTATTCGAGAGATAATAACGTGCGACTTTGAAATTTGCATCGATGAGAGCGTGCGAGTGCCGCCCCGGGTCCGCGATAAAATCGCGCGTGAGATTTATCGCCCGTTCCGTGGACACTCGTGTGTTCCGATTGTTTTTCTATCGTTTCAGCTGCGGATACAAATTTGGCACGATTTTTTTTTTTCGAGGTTTTGTCTGTTAATTATTTACATTTTTTTTTTTCAATTTTATTTTAAAGACGATTCTTCGGCGGATTTGTATCTGTACCGCGTGACGACGCTGCAGAATCAGGACTCTACTGAAATATTTATTGCGGTAAAAAAGGTGAAAAAGATTAGCATTAAAAAAATTACCGAAATTGCGATTGAACTTTGATGAGTTTCATTTTGATTCCGGTAGAGATTTTGATAGAGTTCAAATATGGCAGATGTGTTTTATGGTGGAATCGCCAGTAGTCGAGACTTAAATGTGTTAATTTTTATACATCTTTTTTTCTAACACTAAAAAAAAAAAACAGTGTCCTTTGTTCCACCTGTTCCACTGCTTCTCTCGCTCATTTTTCAATTTTCCAAAGGTAATTTCTTCACACCAAAGACCGAGGCTCTCTCTTTTATAATGTCAAAATGTATGAAAGGATTCAACAATTATTCGCCACAATTTGTTCAAAATTTTTCGATCGAATAATTTTTGTTGTGCCAAAAAAGATAGCTTCGAATGCATGTTACGGCGCATTTCCTTAATTCGACCATTTACTTTTCTCCGTGGAGTGAACGATGCCCCTTCGTCGATTAATCCGGTGTCTCAGACTCGAAATATCGGTGGTCGTTATTCTTCGCGTCAGAGATTAAACGTACCGACCGAGAAAACCTGTTGCAACGCTATAGCTATACATTGACCTATCGGATAAGTTGTATATTTGAGAGTGTACAAGCGTAAACCTTGATGGTGGTAAACTGCGGTTGTGAGAGATCCTAATGCGGGCCCCGAAAGTCCCGCGAGTGTCGGTTCACCCGTATCGCTAGGTCGTAACTGTTCGCTCCGCGCTGTTGCGGATAAAAAATATTACCTATCGTATATCGCAGGTTACTGAGGAAAAGCGCCGCGGGAGGAGGACGAGATGGACCACTGGAAAAGTTGCGGTGAATAACCATTGAGTATGCGATATTTCGAAACATTAAAGCGAATACGATGCTGAGTCGGTTCTTAAAGTGCCACAACGGAAGCCAATACGATCCCGGGTCGGTTCTTAAAGTGCCACAACGGAAGCGAATACCGATCATTTACTGCATTTTGTCCAACTTGCCCGGCTGTCCGACCGCACCGGCCCGCGTTACAAACTCTTTTACGCTCCTTCCGCTGTAGTTTTCCATCTTTACCGGGCAACTTTTACGACGCTCGCAGACCTTACTCCAAGGGTACTTGCTGTATAACACCGTTCCCTTAATAGTCTCGAGGATTCTTGGAGTGAACGAAGACGCGATACGACGAGGAACGAGTGTGCTCGTTGCATCGATAATGCGACGAGTTGAGATGAGGAGTAAAGCGACGATGAAAAAAAAAAAAAAAAAATACAATAAATAAGGTAAAGAATGTACGGTATAAAGATCGATGGCGAGTCGGGTGTCGGGTTTCGAAGGCAATTTTCTCCGAACGACTTGCGAGGAAATAGCTTCTTCTCCCCGTTGAGCGATTCAATGGGAAGAGAAGTTAGTGAAAAAAAAAAAAATATAGACAGAATAAAAATTGTCCGATGGAATTGGTCGACGACGAGGGGTCGAAAAGGCCAAACCACGGAAGTCTTTCCCCGCGGCATTCGCGACGTTCAATCTCTATCGCCTCAATAGCGAGCCGCAGAGCCTCGGACGTTCCGAGAGTCCAGCAGGTGTGCCGAGGAAAACGGAGAACGTTGGTGCTCAGGGCGGCAATATTTCACTCGGCAACACTCCGGCTTCGCGCTTCGTCGCCGCTTAGAGCGGATATTTGTCACACGGAGGCTTCTCACGTGTACGTATATACATGTGTCTATATAATGTATGTGTGTAGCGAAGAATGTGGACTTTTCTCGTGGTTTACCTGCTCCGGGCGATCGTCTCGTAAAGAGCGAACACCTTCGAGTATACGCGAGGTCGGAGGTTGAATCTTAAGGCGGTAGAGCGAGATCGGATATTAACTTTAAGGGGATATAAGATCATGCTTTCACCGTTTAGCGATCGGGGCACGAACAACCCTATTTTTTTGAAAACCTCACAGACATAAAAAAAAAAAAAAAAAAAACAGTAGTTTAATTATTTTTTTCATCGTCAAAAATGTTGGTGATTAAAAAATTCGAGTAAAAACGATCGTCATGCTGGAAATGAATGTTCCCTCTTCAAACACCGTCACCAAGATTGAATACGAAAAAAATAAATACTCCAAAAGTCGAGATTAACGTGTGTCCTCCTGCCGGTGGTACCAGACGGAAGTGAATGGCAAGATGGTGAGAGCAATAGGACTCTCCTCGCCGAGAGTCGATAGCGTGGGTCCGTCGTCTGATGAGGTAGCGAGGTTGATTGTGGAAACGCCACGAGGACGGAGGAACGGAAGGGTGATAGGTACACCCGAAGAGTACAGTACGGTATGTAAAGAGAGGTTCGAGCGAGGGAGACGGCCCGAGTTTACGGCGAAGATCGGGCGAAGTGAGTACTGCGAGACGAAAACCGGAAGGGTGAAAGAGGAAGGCGGATGAGGGACACAGGGAGTGAACCGGGCTTCGGACGAAACTAGATAGGATCGAGATTGGATCACGCCAAGATAGAATTGGATGGGATAGCACTGATGGTCGTGGTTGGGCTTTGGTATTTGTATGTATTAGTATATATAGACATATGTATGTGTGTGTCTATGTATCCGTATATATATATATATATATATATATATATATATATATATATGTATGTATATAGGTGTGTGTATATATCCGGCTGGTATTCCTTTCGTGTTACACGTTGCCTCTGGCACTGGTTTGGCGCGTCCATGCTATTGAACTCGATGTCACCGTATACGTATATAAGCTGCTTCGGTACACCTTTCGAATTTATTCGATCAATTTCTCGAGAAGCGACGACGATCGGCACGAGTATCGGTGGGATGGAAAGACGACGATAGTCAAGTGGCTTCGATTGAGGGGGTTACATCCAGACGAAGAGGAATCACCGCAACCACACGGAATTCTTGGTACGGTATATCTACGGTCCTATCCGCGTACCTATGCAACTGTGTGCTCGAAAGCAAGAGCCGTGCGTAGATGTCCTCTCTCGCGAGGCTTCGATCGAATTTTCGGAGATTATATGGACAGTCTGGCGCTAAAATGCTGAACGAGATGTGCGTGTAGACAGTCCTTAAATCCTTAAGGAATTTCGCCATCGGTTCGGACGATCGCGGTAATAAATTTTTAAAAATATGTACCTTGTTGTACGAATCGGTTGACGGTGAAATTTGATGTTTCGTTTATCGGCATTACCTGAAATCACAGAAAAATTGGTCGAGATTAGAATGGTGACAAATTTTTTTGGTAATAAAATTTTTTGGTGAATCTCAGTAAATATATTATTATTTTTTTTAATAAAAAATATACGTTCCGTGATATTTTCCTAAATGTAAAATTAAGAAAAATGAGCAGATAGTTTGCGCACGAGTTTACATTTCGCGTAGTGAAAATTTTGATGTTTTTCGGGGTTTAGAGGTACCGGGTGTGCCAGACAAGTCGACTTCTGAAAGGTGCAATGACTACCGTTTACGTGTTCGTGTAATATGCAATAGCACCGGGGTCGATAAACGGCCGCGAGTCGTTAAGACCGAACCGACGGAGAAGCAGATACGAGACAGGGGATGAGAAAGAGTGACCGGGACCGTTAGCTAAGTCATCGTCGTTCTCACACCTCAGTGCTGTATCTTCTTGCCGGCGAGACGATCTCTTGAAGATAACTGTCTACCTGTGCAGTATGCATGCCTCCTTGGTCGCTTCATCCCTCGTTTCCCACCCTCCAACCTCGCCGCTACGAGGTAACCTACTTTTACACACCACGTGTAATCGCGATACCACCACTCATTCCTGTTTTTTCACCTCTTCTTTTCTTATTTTCAGTTTTATTTTCTCTTCATTTTTAATAATTAATACACAAAATGATTAATTTTTGAAAAAACCACACCGTCCGAAAGTCTTCCAAAAATTGTCAACAAAAAAAGCGTGATTTTTTTTTGTACAACACGTGAGTCTGATCAAGATCGAATCGAAACGATTTTTTATAAGAACATCCTTTAGGTGAGTAAGAATTTATTTGAATCAATACACTGCGTCGAAATTCCGAATTTTTTTTTTCCACTTGCCTGCAAAGTTGACGTCTTGTTTTTAATGCTCGCAACATACTTCTCGTCCGCGATCCTATTCCTGTTTTAATGGTACGCGGTGTGACTCATCGAGGCTCCCAATTTTCCACCCCAGTGGTTTTATCGTTCAAGGAGATCCTCGAACAAGTTTCCGAATGCAATATCAACACCTCCGATGCCCCATTTATCGTAGCGAACCGGGCGGAATGGGGCGGGATGAGGCTCTGAAAATTTGGGCTTATCGAGTTTTGGCCGTAAGTTTGGAAACCTCCACCCTACCTTCGACCCTCACCGGGTTTGCTCGTGACGTATTAGCGCAGTTGCCGGAGTGTGTTGAAGGCAAAGCTCAAAGTTTCACGAAGCAGTGCGGTCGCAGGCGACGACGAGGACCAAGTAGACGACCACGGGGCGGGCGCGACGTGCTTCCTACTCCACGGTCGACGACACCCCCGGCGTAAAAGCTTTTGCAGACAGCATCAGAGGAAGTGTAGCGTTGACGAAGTGGAGTGGTAAAAAACCGGGGAGAGAGCGTCGGGGAGTGACTGAGGTCAAGCTGGCCGGAAATGTACCGGCTTTACATGCCTCGGTGAATCTTCTGACTTGTGATTCACGGGAGCTTTGAACTTCAAGGAAAATTTTCATTCCTTTATACTATTTACAAAAAATTTAATTAAAAATAAACAAAAAATAAACAAAAAAAAATTCCGGTGAAAGCCAGAGGTACGAAAAAAAAATGTCGTTTCACGTTGTTGCGTTCGAAAGGTTAAAGCGAAGAGGCAGTTTGCGCGAATCGGGAGATCGGTTGAAAAAAATTAAACAAAAAATGTGCGGGCTTTTCGTGCCTTTCGGGAACTTTAATTAAGGACAGAAAAACATTCGCGAATTACTATTTCGCGTTGAAAAGTTAATGCGAGACAAGTCGCGAAAGCCGGATATTTTTCCTTTTGAGCATCGACTTTGCGTGAGGGTGTCTGATATTTTTTTTTTTTTTTTTTGGCTTTACATAGGCCGTAAGGGTAAACATGTCTCGGAGAGTCGTTGAGCTGGCTCGAACTGCCAAGGGCAGCAGGTACACAGACACCGCGGCAAATTGGAAATTTCAATTTGCCTCTAGCGCAGGGTAAATACGTAAACAGGAACGATACGGAGTCGTACTAAAAGAGGCTGAGGAGGGACAGAAGCGGGCTACATTCTGTTTTCCTTATGCACTTCTCTCTGGCCTCCTCGGCGACAAAGTCTCTCCGCCTGCTTGGAGGAGAGAAGAGGTAGTGAAGAGTAAGTACAGAGAAACGGGGCTGCATCGAGGCTCGTCGAGACTTTCGGCGACTGCGGCAATCGTCTCGGGCACTGTTTCGCCCATCCACGAAGAGGACGCAGTTTTCATCCCGAGTGGAAACTGCGAAAACAGGAACGACCAAATGTACACGTACAATGCATATTCTGTACGGTGCAGACAGGGTGCTTACCCAAAATGACGAAATTCCTTATTGCGCCTGTATTGTATACGTCAAACGAACTTTCCCAACTTTATGAAATTTCCGGACGGTTGTTTACCACGCGGTATAGAGGATTTAAGGCCAAAAGAGCAAATAATCCGTGATGACAAACAACCCTCACGCCCCTACACAATTAGACTATCCGTATCAGATTTTCATTTTCTGCACATGAATTTTTGTATTTTCAAGTACTCGAATAAAAAATCGCTACGAGCGTCTCCGCGATTCGATACAGTTTTGTTTTTGGCACCTTTACATTATACTCCACTTTATTAACAGCCCTATTAGTTCTCCCATTAGACCTCAAAGTACACGAATACAAATGAGCAAATAAAGGACATCCACGGATTTTTTGTGCTTTCCAGGTAGTTTCCCGTTTGCCCGTTTTTTTTTCTTCGTCGAATCTTTTATTTTTTCCATGTACATATTTGCGTATTATTTGTGGACAAACAAATACCATTTGTTTGTTCAGTACGCATGTGTTCGCCACTGCGTCGTGAATGATTGATGGTTCGGTCTCCCACGGAATATCGCGTGATATACGTTGGAGCCGGTGAAGCACGGATTATACGTTGATGATCATCGGTTTGGGGCTGCTAGGTGGAAGGGCTTTTTGTAACTCGTTACACCGGAGGTTACACCGAGTGGCTAGGCTGGTCGGTACAATTCGGTATGCACCGTAGACAGTAATATCGGCAACGGCACTCGTCTATGTATCGCCATCACCAACGTTTTTCGTAACGAATGCGGAGAGTTGATCAAAGCGGTTTGAACGAAACGAGACCCAAGGGAATTTATTTCGTACGATTTTGAATCGACTCGTTCAGAGAGCAATCGGCAAAAATCACCGTTCGCCAATTGGTAATGGGCTCGGCCGAGGCATGGCCGGTGCGGATATTCAGGTGGAAAAAAACATCGATGGAATGGGATCTCCCGCCGAAAAAGAAAAAAAATAATCATAAAAAAAGCGTCGATTTCACGTTTTGGTGGCCGCCACTGCTGCGAATGCAGACTGGGAAACGGATGGAGCGGGATAGACGGTACGATAAAGCTCGAAGAAAGAGAGGGGAGCAAAATGTGATTGAAGTAAAGAGAAAAAAAAAAAAAAGAAAAAAAAACGCTAGCCGGGCATATGGGAATTCGCCACGTAGGTGGAGAGCTTGAAAGCTAAAGGGAAAACGAATGTAAACTGATTCGAAGCTCGTTAAGTAACGTTCGCTCGTGGAATTGATCCGTGCGTACGGTATAGGCTTATACGTACTATGCACCGCAGGTGTTGTCTACCTGTGCGGTGCATAACGTCGTTCATTTTTTAGCGGGTAACGATGAACGTTGGAACTTTCGTCGGTTTTTTTTTTTCTGCTTCCTTCATCAGTCCACTGAAATTTCAGTGAGCGTTTTTTTTTTTTTTTTTTTTTCATATCATCGCGAAATGATTTATCGAAACATATAATGAAAGCGATACGTCGAATGACCTTTTTTCGTATGCCGAACCATTTGGAATCGCATTCATTCGTACTTGTCAAAGAGATACACGACTTTGACTTTCCTTTCTTTGTCGATTTGTCTTTTCATGTGATTTCGACATGTGAATATGGAGAACAATTCACTACGCTAGTTTTTTCTTTAATTATGCGTGTAATATATTTTTTCTCTAAATTTCCCGTTTTCATATCTATTTTTTAATTTTCCTGATAAGAATCATAAGACAACCCGTGTCAGAAATTTTGCTGGATCGTGCATCGAATTAACGTCACGGTTATCGTCCGTAACCAACGATTTCGTTTCTCTCCTCTCACTTTTGGTCCTCATTAGGTTTTCTTCTCCTTAACCGAGCGAAATAAAGGCGAATCTCGCACGATCTTTGACGTAACTATACTGATAACTTTGTCGAACCCCACGGAACATTGCTCCTCACTCCCTCCTTCGCAGCCCGTCTCAGGCGATGCGGTACACGGAGCGATGAGCCGCTGCGGGCGTCTTTGCTACCGTTTGCCCCCGTGTACCGCATCAGCCAGCGATAGCGTCAGCTTCGCTGCTTCATGGGTGAAAAAAAGAGGAAATAAAGCTCGGGGAGGGGAAAGGTTGGTTCGGTGCGCCAGAGAAGTCATAGAGGTTTTGAAGAGAACCTTCTATGTATATAGGTGGCAGGTTAAGGGTGCGGAGAAAGCCTTTGAGCCATATCGCACGCCTAGCGATTCGCGCGTGTAGCCTCCCCCCGTTTTCCAAGCTTCCACCACCTCATCCTCCTGCGAGGCTGTTACAACCCCCATGGCAGTGCGAGCTCGCGTCACCGGGGCGTCGCGACGCCGACCGACCGACGCCGTTCATATTTTCTTCGCTTCTTCGCTCTCGTACCTCTCACCCCCAACCCCCACGATTCAACCCCACTCCCCCCCACCCCCACCCCTTCTCTCACTTCCTTTCCACTTTTTCATTCGCCAGCGACGCAACTTTCCAAGCTTGAACCTTTCTGACTTTTCCTCTGTGCCGGAGACCGCACGGCGGCGGCGGCGGCGGCGGCGGCGGCGGTGACGACGACTCGCGGGGGTGGCTTTGCCGGTACTAGGCGGTTGTGTATGCCCAGTGCGCTATACAGATATCTATGCTACCGGTGAGAGTGCGCGATACACCGCCAGAATTTTTTCTCCTCTCACTTGCACTTTCGCTCTTGGGTGATTTTATTTTTTATTTTCGCATATGTTCTATGGATATAGTGGCGGTGTGTCTAGCAGGGATATGCATTTATACGAAGTACACGGGCGCCCGTTGAGGAGTGGGACCCTACCAAAGAGAAAGGTGGAAACGGACAGAGAGAACTGCTGCTCTCGCGGAGAGAGCAGCTTTATGTGGCAAAGAGAAGTGCGGATGGCTGCAGAAGAGGCTATGGCGAAAGGGCGAGAAGTGGAAAGGGGGTAGAGGAGGGAGCAGGGAGGAGCGGGGAAAAAAGTGGAAAACGTGCGATAGGAAGGTCCGAGAAGACCGCGAGACGAGCCTGTCGTCAGCAGCTACACGATTAACATGTAAAGGGATTCATACTCCGGGACCCAGCCAATTTATATGCGTCTGGCTTAACGCTAGACGCACATGGCGTTCACGCTGCAACGGCAATCGGCCTGTAATACTTTGTATTCCCGGTTCAGTGTCTGCGGAAATACACAACCTCCGTCGTGCATGCGTCATTGTCTAGGCTTTAATCCTTGTTCGCTCTTTGTACCTCGGTTCGCGGACGAAAAACAGAACGAACCGACTCTTTTGCAACGCAAGCCTTCCGCAATGATTGTTAAGTACGGAGGTTTTGGAGCACGACAATAGAAACCGTGGAGAAACGCGATGAATGAGTGTGGGTCGAACGGAAAGAAAAATTATTACGAGGATTAATGTTGTTATTGCTGTTGTCAGTATTGTTATTGGAGTTGATATTGTGTCGTTGCACCGATTGTAAAAATTGTTCACCAGGATGTCCAAAAATTGATTTTCCTGTTGAATTCCAGGATCGAGGAATGCACAGTTTAGTAGATGTATTTAGTGTACAGTGTTGGTAGCAAAAAGGATTCCAGGTGTTCGTCGACGACGCGGTGATTCACGAGGTTCATATATGCCTGTTCGTCATACCGTTCTCCTGGCAAATAAACTGGAAAGTCGGAGTACGGTTTCGAGGAGACGAAGAAGCAGTCGCGGAGACAAATGGCAGAGGGGGCGAATTCCCGACCGATTTACTATTTTAATAAAGCGAGAAGTTATGCGAGACGGAGGAACCGAGTCTGGAGCGACAGGGAACGAGTGGGGGATATGAGAGAGGGTTGCAGGGCGAAGGAACGACGATGCGAACCGGTCGGGGGAGTTTCGGGAAGGACGACGAAGTGCCGCTGTTCCGCATACTCCAAAAGATGCCGAGGAGAAGAAGGAGGAGGACGCTAATGGTGTCATAGATTTTCTCAGCTCCCTCCGCGGGCTTCCGGTAGATTCTCGCCGCACAGCATCTCTGCGCACTCCATCTCTTCGCCCTCTCGGCCTCCCCGGACTGCTTTTGGACTCGTCGCCGATTCGCGTTCGTAAATACCATAAGACGCCGAAGTAAATGCCCAGAAAGAGAAGGCGCCCAGGAACACAAACGACGAGTCGCTTAGCTTTTACGATCGCTTACTGTATACTTATATGCGCGCAGAAACACCTCCGCCCCCAACTTTTCTGAGACGCGTGAATGCGCGTGACGCTTTCTTTTTTATTGTAGTTATTCTTATCTCCTGCACGCGTTCAGTTTATACTCCAAGATTTGATCCTCATAAAAAAAGGGGATAAAAGGATTTATGTACTGGGATAAAATTACTTTTCAATAAAAACAAAAAAGTTGGACATTTGATGATGACAGGAAAAGATGAAGAATTTGTTGTCGAGAGAATATGCAAAAACGTGTGATTTTAGGTATTTTTCAGCCTTCAAAAAAATATCATTGAAAACAAATTATCCCACCTAAAATAACCTATCGAACGTACGTTTCTTTAATTAGTATATGAATATTAGAGTCTTGATGAATTTAATTGCCGGAAAAAAATGTTTCAAGCCGATCGAAGGAAAATGAAATAAAATTGGGTCGGTGCTACTCACAAGACCAGTTGAATGAACGCCATATCACTGATTCTTTTGTTGCGGGCAGATGAAGGAAAATTGGATTTTTTTTGGTTGCCGAATGAATATCTGGCGAAGACTTCGATTCAAGAGAGAGAGAGGGAGAGGGAGGAATTACGGTTTAGATACGAAATGAAGGTATTAAACACACTTACATCGGTGATATATTCCAATCTACGAGTGTATCACGAAATCATAATACATAGTGTGTGTGTGTATATATATATATATATATATATATATCTACAAAAGCTGCAGCGTTGAAGCTGCTCCGGTCGGGAACTCTAGTCGGAGCAGACAAAATAAAGAAGAAAAGAAGGAAGAATAAATCCGCGAGGGCGCGCTTCGCTCGCGAGAGAGCGGGGTAAATCCTCGAGAGCGTGAGAGACTCGATCGAATCTCCACTGGATTGTCCAATAATCCGCTCTTCATTTTGCCGAGGAGCGAGGAAAGTGAGAGAAAATCCGACGAGCTCTTTTTTTTTTTTTATTCCTTTATGTCTTTTCTCTTCCGGTCCCCCTTACTATATTCCCTCATACCGGCCTCGCGATGTCGACGCGCTCGCCTTTCTATGAAACTCTCGCGACCGGGTTCGTACGTAATACCGGGCAATATGTTCTTATCTTACGGTTCTGCCGTCCGGCCCCGTTCACAAGCTCGCAATCGCTTTTGTACACCCCCCAAACCGAGTGGGTTCTTTTTAGCCGAGAACGGAGAAAAGACTGTCGTCGCGGATTCGCGTATATGGGAGAAACTCCGGAACACAAAAGTGCCGCTAAAATCGCAGTCAAGATATTAAAGGACCGGAACGGTGCTAAGTGCGCCGAAAGTTCTGAGATTTTTTTTTTTCTACCCGGTTGCCCTCCGATGCTCTTTAAACATTTGGATTGCGCAGTCGAAATAAAATTTTCATGCGAATACAAACGAAAGGAAAATCTTTGGAAATTTTTGTGGAAATTTTGTGGTGCAATGAGAAAATGTTAAGGCGAGAATCGTGAGGGGTATTTCGGGAACGAATCATTAATAAAAATAAATAAATAAATAAATAAATAAATGAAATACTTTCTACGGAAGAAAAAAACCCGACTAGTTTAGTTGTCACGAAAATTGACTCTACCGTAAAAATGTGTTAAGGTTCCGCGACTTAAAATGAATCCAAAGAAACGGTTGTGATTAAACGTCCGGGTGTTACGAGGGACTGTGCGAGGTCAGAGTTCGCGATGGAAATGGTATTACCTTTTCGTTCATTATAATAATATAAGTACAATGTCTTTCCTTATTATTTCTGCAAGTTATTCAATAGGCTGCCCTTCCGCGGCTAACGTTGCTCAGAGCAGACTCCAAAATGAATGGTGAAAATGTAATTCTTCCCCGATTTTCTCTTTCGCTCCGAGAATTCGAGGAATATTAGGACGAAAGCGAGCGAGGGGAGGAAAGGGAGAGGCGGAAGAACAGGACGAAGAAAATAGATGGTCGGGCACGCCGGGCCAGATTTAATTACCGACTCGCCAGCGGAATCGTCGCCGCCGCAATATTCGCCGATTATTTCCGAGCCGGTGAAAAATGAAGGTACATAGGTATTGTATGATTACATATACATATTGAGAGTACATGCACCGAGCACATACCAACCAGCGGAAAACGTTTTGCCTCCAGCATCCAGTTGGGAGCAACAAACTTTAAGGTGCTATTGCATTTACTGTATTATAAATGTTCTCACACAGCACATCATCCGTGAAGAAAGGTAAATGCAGTATAATTGGCGCAGTGTATCGCGATAAAGTGACTTTTACTTATTTTATTCCGACACCCAGGTGAAGTAACTAGAAGTGTGTTTGTCCCAACTTTGAAAATCCTGAGAGTTCATTTCACCGAGAATAAACTTTCACAAACTCCATCGACCTACGGCAAGCCTTTAATTTCTTAGGATCAAACCTTTCTCAATATCAAATCTCTCGACATTAAAAGATTGCGTCCATCGTTCGTCACTTATTTAAAAAAAAAATCCATAAATAAATCTTAATCACGTTTCGTAAATTCGGAGTCGGACGCCCGAACTAATTTGTATCCAAGAGGCAACGTGTCTCCGACGCGAGAAAAGAAGCAATGGAAATGAAAATGTTCGTTGCCAAAAGCGTGTCGTGCCAAAGATTTGGCGCGGCTGCTCTTCGAGCGCAATCTTACTGCAGAATGTACTTGTGTCTGGCGCTCGGGGATGGGAGCTGCGGATGGAAAGGGTCCTCGACCATCTGCTCTTATCGCCACGACAAACTCCCGTGCTTTCGGACTCGCCTCCATACATGTGCAAGCCCGTAATCTCCACCACTGTACAACCCACGGATGCATAACGGTACTCTCCGCCTGTGTATACGTAACTAGTCGTTTTCCGCAAGGATATAATGACCCGCTGGCGTGAAAGATGATGATGCGAGAGTGGGTACACAAATATTAAGCTGGGTGGGGTATCAGCGAGGGGTAAAACCGAGCATGGAACGTGCGCGGAACGTTGTACCGAGTCTTCGCCTAAGGATCGTGGGCTCAAGATACTCTGCGCTCTGCACATACGCGCTCTGCACAGGGTGCTTCAAAAGATATGCGAAGGAAGGTGGAGCATCGACGTTAAAAAAAAAAAAAAGACCGCTCCAAGAAACCATCTTCCGCGGGGCGCATTTTTTTGGTAACGAACGACGGAAGACAACGATCCAACGACTCATCTGTGTTAGTTGATAACTACGGATCTACGCGTCCAATGAAAATATTCCAGAGCAGTGGTTTTTCACCCCGAAAATACACGAGAAACCACCTGCGCAACCCCTCGACGTTAAAAGCCACGGTTCCCGAGGGAAACTTTATTCGTCTCGTCATCTTCGATAATGCTCGGATCACGTTTTTAACGTGAAACTTAAATTCGGGACAACCTGTACATATCTTGGTGTACGTGTAAAAAGCGCTACTGCCGAATGTACGAGAGACTCCCGGTTGCTCTGGAACACTCTCATTCCGCTCTCCTGACGGGCAGGCAGAGAGGGCGCGACAATTCCGACGATTCCGCCGGATAGGAAAACGACAGAAGGAAAAAATCGCAGCACGGAAGAGAAGGGAGTTGAGTTATAAGTGAAACAAAATGAGAACTTGTTGGAGGGGGGGAGAGGGGGGTTGTACTAAAGGGTGTACGGAATGACGGGCGTCGAAAAGTACCGGTGTGTATTGTGAAGGCGCGATAAGAGGATCATTTCATTGCCGAGTCGTCGACTGCGGAGTGGCCTCGATGGAGAGAAACTCGACGCACTCGTACGATTTCGTACACTTTATTCTATCCGTAATATCTCTCCTGGCACTCTCGGCTCTTCGGTCCCTCGATCGTTGTTCAAAAACTACACTGCGATGTAACCACTCGGTCGCGACTATCAGACCCGCGAGTGTCGTCCCGTTTAAATCGGCGCGAAGAGCGATCCGGTTGGTGAATCCCCGGAAAATCTTTACAAGCGATCTTTGGAACTTCTCGTCAATCAAAGGAAATGGAAGAAGACTTCGCCGGAATTCACTCTACGCGCTCGAGAGTATATTCTCAATTTTTTTTAAGGAAGAAAAATCGATGGAATAAAATACAAGACTTTGGCGGAAATTAATGAAGTATGATTTTGATTCAGTAAACCAACATTGGACAGAGCACAGCGATAAAACTGGAATCTCACCTATGCAAAAAAAAAATCTGAATTCACTCCACACACTCGAGAGTATATCATGGACAAAGTTGGAATTTCGTTTTCTGCTCTTATTGCGGTGGCCGGGCAGAGAGGATTTTCACGGGATTCGTGTGTGTCGATGATAGGAAAAGGTCTGTCCGACGGTGCCTCCTCGTCGTTTTGCCGAGCCAGGAGGAATGCTACGCGTCTACCTCGGCAAACCGTCAGTGAAGCTGACTCAACGGGACTTCGGTTCTCGGTGTGTGCTCCGTCGTTCCGTCTTGCTCTCGTTATCGCAGTTTCTATTCGTCTCCCCTACGGGAGATCAGCTCGGAACCAGCAGCGAGCTGCGGTTGTCGTAGAGACCGGCGCTGCACTGGAGCAGGCAGCGGGGAGAAATGAAAGGAGACCCGAGCGAGAAAAGCTGTTCTACGGATAATTTCTTTCGGGCGATTCTTTTCCCAGGTCTTACTTCGAGCTTTCAACTACACGGAACCACAAGGAAAATCACGAACGAATTGCGGTAAGACCGCGAAACCACTGGCGGTTATGACTCGGTAGCGTAAAGTAACTTTAAAACATTTTTCGTTCCACGCCAAGGCAAGCATTGTATTTGCGAAAATTCCATTTTCCTCTTTTTTCGAAATTTTTATGTCACGGACTGTTATTACCAATGGTCGATTCATATCGAATCGAACGACAATCTATCGGACCCCTCAAATTTAACGAAACTTTGCTAATTTTTTCATGAACATGGTGAAATGTGCACAGCTACGAAATTTGCGCGTTTCTCGAATTTTGTGCTATTCTCTGTGGAGAAAAAAAAAAAAGAATGATCGTCAATGGGGATGGATTAAACTCGCATGGAGCCTCGATGAATTCGTTCGTACAATAGCAGCGGAAAGCCGCTTTTCCCAGTCGCCGGCTGAAGGGTAAAAATTAATTTACGAATGACTCATTCGTCATATAAGGAGATTACGGCGAAATAACAGAGGCTGTCGGGTAGGTGGCGATAGCGTGGACGAAAGTCGGTCCGTCGGTATGATAATTGGTTAAAAAGTTTGGTGAAACAGCTGCCTGACGGGACTGTAGGAAGGGGCGAAATTTTGTCGAGCAAACAGAAAGTTAGAGTATAACTCGAGCTGGAGTGTGCTATCGACGAGCGTACGCGTTGCATCAACGTACGCGTTTATTCAGTCGGATACCCAGCGAAACCGAGGCGAAGCGCGAGAAACACGCTGAAAGCGAATGTGCTATTTCGTTCCTGACAGATTCAACAAACAAAAAATCAACCGCTCTCGACTACGTGTTTCACAAAATTATTCTATTTATAATTCCATATCATATTCACAAATAAATGTCATTCAAGATTGCTGAATTCTTTGAGATTTTTTTTTTTTATCTTCATAACCGCTGATCACGGAAATTTGACGTGTTTACTTTTTGCGTGATATTTTATTCCGAAACTCGATTCAGGCGTAGAGACAAATTTTCCCGAAAATTTTCAAATCAAGTTTGAGGGGTTGAAGCAATTTTTGTCAAATTTGACACGAATCATCGTGCAGCACTGCTCCTTTTCAATTTCAAATTTTCGAATTTCAACCCTCTATCTCGGGTACTTTCCAAGTCATACTCGTTCCAAACGACAAGTCTGTCACATACATCCGATCGCCAGCAAAAAAATCAAATTTCTCGCTGTTCCTGTCTATTTCCGGTTCGCCAACATGAAACTCTCAAAATCATTTTTTTTCTCACGAAACACCACAGTTTTCCCCGCGAGGAAGGAAAATTCAACAGAAAACCAGTTCCGTCGATTGAAACGTTGGAATTACACGAACTTTCGAAATACTTCCCGCACGTTAATAAACTCTTTTCTCGCAACACAAAAAAAAAAAAAAAAAAAAATCATAACGAAAAATTCGAGACAATTAAACTGCTACTTCCGAAATTAACCAAGATTTTTTTTCGTTCCACTCTTTCCGCTCCTTTCGTTAACTTTTACTCACCAGCCCCCTCAGAAGCCATCTCGAATGTAGCTGTAATAACCGTACTTTAACAACCACGCATACCGCGCAGTCTACGTATATGATACAGGCGAGAGTTCGGCCTCCCGCGTTAATATAATTTCATTAGTGCAACGTGGGTAGGATACCGAGGGGGTTTCCGAGGGTTGGGGTGGGGGGAAGTTGGATGGGCACCTCATGCACCGAGGGGTGGATTTAGTCGCGGCCGAATGAATTCCGGCTGGCTTCCGGCCGCCCTTTCTCCTCCGTTTCTGTAGCCAACCTCCGAGTAGCACAACTCGCTGTCGGTGCCCGTGCGGTCGCAGCCAGCGGTCGTGGACCTCAAGATTGGATATTATAAATTTTCCTCCGGTCTCTCTCCACTTCATTCCCTCATCCCCAAAGCCTCCCTCGTCCCTCGCCGCTTCACCCTTTCCGTCGTTCGCCGTCTGTCTCGGAACCAGAAGAAACGAGGACGAACGCGAGGAAACACTCCCAAGATCCGCGAGGCCGTCGAGAGGAATCGGCAAAAACGAGACAAACGTCCATTAACATAATACAAATGATGTATCTCCCCGAAATCCGCGACGACGAACTCCGGCGACAGGAATAACCGAACAGCGGTATTCGCCAATTTTCCGGTGGAGAAAAAAAAAACAAAAAAAAAAAACAAACTTCGAGAAGATTAAAGCGCAGTGAACTTGGCTTGTTTCATGGAGTTTCCGTGGCGGTACCGGAGGGAGGTTGGTTGCCGTTGGTGAGTAATACGAGTGGTGTACGCGTAGGGCGATGGGTGGGAAATGGCTCGTTGAGACAACTTTCAAAATGAGTTGATTCGATCTCTCGTTTCGCGTTCCCGGCTCGGTCCGTTCGGAGGGAGCGAGAAAGAGGGGTCGAAGACAGGAACTCTTCACGGTCGCGGGTTGGCCGGCGTACCGACGGAGGAGCGGAGAAACTGTGGACGGAGGCGAGAGGATCTGCATAAACAGGCGGCGTACCGGAGCAGAGGAGAGTCTTATACTCCGAATGCGCTTATAAAACCCGGCCCGACACGACCGGCGAACGAAGGATTCTTCTCGCTCTTTCTTTTATCTCCCCTTTCACGGGCATAGCGTGTCGCGTAGCCGGCTCTTTCTCCCTTCTTTTATTTTTATTCTCTGCCTATCTTTTTACCTTTCTTCGTTCTTCCGTTTCTCCACCTCGTCCCTCGATCTCTTCGCGTCTTCAGAGCCGTTGATGACTCATCTCGACGAGCGGGCTTTCCAACGTTCGCACCTATAATTGCGCTCTTTCACTCGCTTAAACTTCTCATTTATACGCCCGAGGTACGAGAACTGAGGTGTCTCGTTCTCCTGTATCTCTTAATTTACTTTATTGCCAGGGAGCTTTGCTTTGGACCGAGTTTCAGCACCGTGTTTGAACCCCTCTCTATGGATTGTTAAACACGGATGTGTGTATACGTTACGTCTATGCGGATGAATTTCACCTGCCACGGAGAAGTCGGCGACTGCCTCGCACCGTATTATTCCACGACGGGTGTTTGTGTGTTTCAACGGTGGCAGATTACGCCCTGGCGGATTCATGCGGATGATACGTTCTCGTTGACTCTCGACGAGATTCAGCCGTACGTTTATTGCACCACGTTATCCGATTCGGTTGGAAGCGTTTCTGTGCGGAGACACTCGTTTGCGGAAGTTTTTTTCATGGGTCGTTCGTCGCACCGATCACGTTGACGAATGAAATTTCGGAAAAGTGGACGTGCAGACCATAAATCGTTAAAGCAGACTTACCGACGAATTACTAAAAACTATATTAATAATAACTATATTAATAAAATATACTAATAATTAATTTTTAAAAAAAATTCATTGTTCCTCTGAAATGGGTTTGTGTGTCGGGACGCAAGGACTGTTCAAGCGTTACATAATTCGGCCATCGGTGGGAATTTGAAGGGAGTTAAATTTACGAAAGTACGGTAAGGAAAGACGAAATAAACTGCATATAGAAAGTATGATTCACCTGGACGAGTTTCACCGGGAGGATCGGATGCCTTGCGGATCCCACAGGCTCTACTCGAAGGGCGAGAGGATTTACTATCGTGCGCGAGGGTCGCGAACTTTTTCAATTAGGAAAAAGAATCCTCCGGCGAATTATCCGGAACGAGCTTTGCCTCGGCGCTGTCCGTTCGCCTCCGGTAACGAACTTCCGTATAGGCGAGAAAACAGCATAGCTCCGAGGAAGGAGAGTCAGGGCGACTGAAGTAAAAATAAAAATACATTTTTTTTTTTAAGCAACACAGACCGCCGAGGACGAGAAAAATAGGATGAAATAGTAAGAGAAAGCCGCGCACAGTGGAAGGGAAAAACGGTTGGAGCGAGGGAAAATTTTGCCGGTACATTTCCCCGGAGAGGTAAAAAATGGGCGAATGCCCTGACAACGACTACGACGACGGAAATATCTTGAATGCGATGGCAGTAGCCTCGCCACTGGTCGCGTTACTGAACTCCACCCCCTGTCCTCACGGTGAGCGCACGAAACAAATTTATATATCTGTATGTCTACGAGGGAGTTCTCGTTTTCGGAAATGCCGTCGCCGGATGCTGGGTGACGGGCAAACGCCACCAGCGTGGCTCGCATAGAAGTGAATAAGAATGAAAAAAAAAAATAAATAAAAGATTTAAAAAAAAAAATAAAAAAAAAGGGAGACACGAATATTCAAGGGAGATCTGACGCTTGCAGCATTCAGCAACAACCGACACCGAGAAAACGTCGCGAGCCGACGCTCGTAAAATGGATATTCACCGAAAAATAAAAAACCGGTACTCAGCGCACCCGAGTAAAATGAATACCTGTATCGAAGGCACTGGAAGCATCGGCCATTCTTCAATCGATAAAGCACGCGCTTCAATTGATAAAGCACATACCCGTGTAGAGATAAGAAATGGCGAGATTGCTCGACAAATGCCGACTGCCGAAAATACACCTGGATTTATGAAACTCTGTTCGAGATGTTCGTGTAACGTCCCTCTCGCCGAGCTCATAATTGCTTTTACCTCTCAAATTAAGATCCGTATGAATTCTTTTAAAGACACCCGTTCAACAGAATTCCCAACAAAAAGTGTTCGTAATCCGATCACGAGTCGGAAACCCCCGAATAGGTTGTTCACGGGCACGCGCGATTATCGCACTCCATTCGCGCTCCGTGTTTCACTTCCAACACTCGGTTATCCCAATCGGACTTTCGACGCATCTCGAGAGTTCCCATCGCTCTCCGCGGACAAAACAATGTAATGCGCCGCGTAACGCGATGGAAACTGATGCACGCTTCGGAAATCGCGTGATACTCATTTTCGCGAGTAATTGCAGTCATGAAAGCATCTCGAGACTCTCCGTCGTTTGAGTATTTAAAGCCCAATCCGCCAACCCTCGTCTGTGCTCGAGGGTGCGCGTCTCTATATATCCAACGTAGTGCTAACTTGCTACACTCGAAGTTCGCTCGGAGTACACGCTCCCGAGTTACACGTAATGGTCGTCAAGAGTACAATTCCCGTGAGTAGAATGGAAGAGTCGGTGCAGAAGGGGGCGACCGAGGGGGTTTTCCGAAGGCGAAGTATCGAGGAAACACGAGCCGGAGCGAGAATGTGGCGCAGTTCGTGTAACGTACCAGAATTCGATTTACCACGGTTATCCGTGTGTGGATGAGAGAGGAATGTGAAACTCGCCGGTGGAGTTTAAGGCTGTAGCACTGGCTGAGTCTCTCTGTTTCGGTTTTGGGCCAACGGAATAGACGGCGAGAGGTAGAGAGTGAAAATTATATTTGTACCGGAAACGAGACGGTACGTAGAGATAGTAGGACCCAGAGGCAAAACAGAGTACATCAACGATGGAGAGAAAAAACCACGAGAGATCCGTGGGATGAGCAAATTGCAAAAACGATTAAAAGAATTAAAAAAAAAAAAAAAAAAAAAAAAAAAAAGAAGGAAAAGAACGATGAGAATGAGGAAAGAACGGTAGAAAAGCGTTAACGGGACGAAAGCCACAATGCAATTAGCTACATCCAGTTTAATGAAAGCGGTCGCGCGAGCCGACGCACCGAGTCAATAAAATCCTGATAAAGTCGCGGTGAGTCGGGGAGGAGAGTTGAGAGGGGGGAGCACGGTGAAATGGGTCTTTTTCGCGTCGAGAGCCAGAAAATGGAATGAAAAAGGAGACGATATATAAAGAGAATCGTGGGGAGTACAAAAAAAAAAAGGAATGGGATCACTTCGGTGGAGACGAACGTCAATAGGAGTCGGTGAATGGTTGATGGTCCCGAAACAATGTTGCACCGCGACCGGTCAGGGAAATACAAACGACGATAAACGTGGGCACGACAGGGTCGTTAAACGTCTAGACATTTACGAGTGGGACGGCTGTTCGGGAGCGATAAATTTGGCCCACATCGGAGTCGTTTCTGGCGGTCGCCGAGTGTATCTCGTCATGCGGGTGCACCTGAAGAAAATGGAGAGGTGGATCTAGCCTTCGGAATCGCGACGGTAGTTCACCGGTCCGAAGAGGTCGGAACCTCACCGATCCAGCACCTGCTGTCGGATACGTGTCGCCTACACGCGCCGATCAACTCCCCAGTTCGACCACGTCCGGTGATGAATGACGACAATTCGTTAGTCTTCGATTCGTGCTTCCAGACGCGGATTCGAACGCACAGAGGAAAACGGGAACTCAACGCTCAGACAGAGACTGAATGCGGATTTCCATCTCGGATTGCCATCCCGAAACGATCGGCGCAAACCCATTCGTCGCTTGTATAGCCGTCGTTTTCCCCTTTCAGTCTATGCTTCGAAGCGTTTACGTGCACGCGTCGCGAAAACGCAATGGTCTATAGGGGAGCTTCAATTCGGCTATGGGTACCGGTGAGCCGGCGTCTCTATAGACCACCCGGGGTGGCCCACTCTCGTCGTCCGGTCTCGATTTTAGGCGGCGATTCCTACTCTCGCCGATGAAAGCTATACAGCTTTCGGACCATGAACACGGACAGTGCGTTTTCCGCTGTCCGTCCTGCTAGATTCGTCGAACCATCGACGAGATATGAAGAGGCCTCCGAAACTCCGAATTCCCGACGCTACAGCTCATCGCGAACAAATACCGCTTGAATATACTCGCTCTCTACGCTCTCCTCGCCCCAAACCGGTATCCCTGAATTTCGATGGGAAAAACCGCTATCAACGACAGAAAGGCCTACCCCCGTTTGTCTGTATCTCCCGTTCCCCCTTCCGCACTCTCGTTCTTCCCGTTTCTCGCGTCTCTTTCCGCAGTGCTCGAACGGATCGTCCCGTTTTCGATACCCCAACCAGCTCCATGGCCCGTCGTTCACCCATCTCCGCCTTTATCATCCTGTTATACGCCGCCGTGTCCAATGGACTTTGAACGAATGGCGATGTCGTTCACCGTACTGTCTACAGGATCGAAATTGAACGAGGATTTCGCGTAGATTCTTGTGATCGGGCTGAAAGAGACGAACACGTCCCGGTCCGTTAATAATCGATTCGCGTCACAACCGACCACACGATCGTAGCGCCTTGTTCAGAACACTTATCCAGCATAGACGTTACTCACTCATTCTCTTAGGTCCGCATCGGAATTCACAGAGACGGGTGCGCGGTCAGGCCCGAAGGATCAATGGTTGATCGAGTCAATTTCATTTTCGATAAACGATCTTTCCACATCCAGCCCGCGGAATGAACTTTCGCAATTCCCCGATTGCGTGTCCCAACTTACGATCCGACATCAATTCGAACGTCATTTTTCCATGTCGGAAGCCTTTGAAATGTTCATACGAACATTCGTGTCGCGAAATCCCCGCGGAATCGACACTCGCCCTCGACACGCGTATCACAAGCTGCTACCTCGTCTTCGAGATTCGTCTCTCGGTTACTCCGGTAACGGGAAATAATGAAAGAGACGGATAAAGGGGAGAATGGAAAGAAAAGCGGCGTGGCACGAGTATGTTGCCGGTTAACGGATAAAACCGGAGCGAGAGCCACCGGAGAAGGATACTCTCTCGACGTATAAAGTTTGAATCCGCACTCGAGGTTTATCCGCGGGAGGATGAGGTGAGGAACCCGGAGTCGAGGCCGGGCCGCAGAAGGGATGAGTTCCGCAGTACTCTTTTCTCGTGGAGAGCACCGAAGGATAAGCGCAAGGACGAGGGTTGCCCCACGGACGCTCCGTATCACCGCGACGCTGGGGTTGAAGAGGATGGGGGTAAACCCAGCCGCATGCGGATCGACGAACCCGAGTCGCCGAGTCGGAATAATGTGGCGTCGATAAATGGCAGGCGTTAGCCGACGTCGCTGCGAAGAGGATGGACGTTGTGCTTCCATGCTTCTGTGGCAATACGGATCGGAGATTGGTGGGCGGGGGGGGGGGGGGGGGGATTTAAGAGAAGGTTCGAACGAGTTCCGTGAACGCAGAGAGGACAGGACAGCAAACGGCAGCGATGGATTGCCACTGGAGGGGGGGGGGTCTAAGAGGAAAACGAAATAGAGAGAAAAAAAAAAGAAGTGCCTCTGGCTGCGACCAGTCTGAAGGAAGAGGGATGATGAGCTATAGGACTGTGCGGTACTACCCTGTCGCCTCTTTCCAAGCTATTCGGTAGATTTTTACCGCGCTGTAACGAGAAATAAGATAGAGAATGAGGGAGCCCTTCGCTCGACCTTCCTCTCATTTCTCGTGGGGAGGTTCTTCTATATATATATATATATGTGTGTGTGTGTGTGTGTGTGTGTGTACACCTTCACGGTTATTCGTTTCGTTTGACGATAAGAAATAATACTATTGCGGTATTAAAGTCGAGAGGAGACCGAAGAACTCGACGAGCTGCAGGCTTGACCTCGGTGATCTTGGAAGACATCCGGTGACGGACCGACGTGGAATGTTCGTTTAATCGTAAATTGTGGGAGGAGACGGAGGAGAGTTACGACTGTCCATTCGTTTGGGCTGTTGAGAAGATTAGTTTTTTTTTTTTTTTTTTTTTAATTTATTGCGACGATTCGTCTTAGTTGGGTTTGTCGAAGTTAATTAAACAGAGAAAGCCGAGCTTTTGTTAGGATAAATAGATGAAAGATTAATGGAGTCGGTAAAATCGTGAGGTATTTTTTTTTTTTTTTTATTCATTTTTATAACGCAATTGCATCGCGTCGCATAAAGGAGGGCGGCTCGGTCGTTTACCGGTTACATCGGAAAAATCGGCGCTTCAACCGGTATGAATGGAAATGTTCGAAATGAAATGAAAAGGAATGGATTAATCGGAAAGAGCGAGAGACGGAAGGGCGAGTGAACGATAGAGGAAAAAAAAATGGCGAAGAGTGAACGAGGGAATTCTGGCATGCAATTCCAGGCCACATCGATCGTTGAGAAAACGATGGCGAGGGACTTTGAATGAGAAAGTGAGAGGGAGAGAGGACAAAAAAGGCTCGCGAGAGACCGGCAAGAGGCGCCATCGGTACACTGTAATATTGTATATAGTGGAATAGGCAAGGAACAAAAGAGTGCTCTAGGCCGATCGAAACAATGGATTCTCGCATCCGCAAAGTTGGAACTCGCTCCAATTTCTTCGCACAACGAGCGACGAATCCGCATCCCAGTTTTTTTTTTTTTTTTTTTTTCCATAAGGTAGATGAGCGTCAGCCATAGTCATATTGCACTTCGTTGCTCGCATCAATTTCGACTCATTTTTTTCTTTTCGCTTCTTCCCGTCTCCTCAAAGATCACCGACTCGTGACCTCAATTTCGATATGGATTTTTTTTTTTTTTTCGTCACTAAGCTTTCACACTTCAGCGAAATTCAACGATTGCCGGGAACTTACGAAGCGCGCGATTATTTCCTCCTTCGACCTGCAACAAAAGGCTCGCTTAAGAGTCGCGGTTCGACTGTAATATACCGTGGCGACCTGATTTTTACGCTACTTTATATATTCGCTCCTTTTGATTAATCGTCACACTTCCCTACTCATTTATTTATTGCCATTATCGCCATATTACAACTCTATTGCTTTCCGCGCGCGTACATTTTAATTATTTTCCCACGCGGAAGCTGAACCGACCAATTGCATTAAAGTCAAACACGACGTCGATGTTAAAAAAAATCATATAAAATTTTTTCCATGACTCTTTCATAACGTCCCATAATTAACGAAGCTTTCTCCACAAAAAAAATTATTCTACAAAGAAAAAACCAAAAATACAGAAAATCATTTTCACGGAAGAATCTTTGGAAATAATTGTCGTCAAATATCTCATAGAAATTTTGATAAAGACGCGAATGCGCCAGAGTGACACAGATGTGTGTCCACGAGCCATTAATTATTTTGTTTGTTTCTTCGATAATCGTAACTTACGCGCGTCTCAATCGTAATTGCGGGGGATTTTTTTTTTTTTTTTTTTTCTGACGCGTGGCCTCGTTTAATCTTTCAACCTGGAATTGGTTGAGGAGTACATAAACGAGGGTCTCCGAAGGTTAGAGTCGAGGCACAGTGTGTGTGTGTGTGTGTACCCTGGCAAAAATAACATCCATAACGAACCGGCTTATAAATGCACTCGTGCTCGGCAGCATCGTAGTACATCGGCCTGCCGACGACGGGCCGACGTCGTATAGCCAAGCTCCTGCAGCCCAGACTACAAGCGCTGAATAAACAGCCGACTAATAATAGACCCTCTGTACGAGGAGGCGAAGGAATGATCGAGCGCGTGTGAGTCGACGGATGAAAACTCGCCCCGCAAGCCTCTGATATTCAGAGTAGACGATATATATATGTATATATATATATATATATATATATAACATTAAAAATCAGTTCGTTGGACTCTGCGACGCGTAATGATGTGATTTCAAAAAAATAATCCGCTTTCGCGCGCGTACAACGCGATATCTTGTGTTGTGCGAAAAAAAAAATTCTATAGAAACGTCCGTAAGCCGGCTCGTAGAATGTATCGAGAGACGAGAGTTTGATTTCCGAGGGACCGAAAAGAATTAATCTCCGACGTGATAAATACGGCCCAATGAAACCAGAAACATTGGCGATAACGAGTTCGACTCAAATTATTATTTTTTAAACTCCGGTTCAATTATCCTACATTTTTGGAGTGAGAAATCTTGCGAAATATACGATTTTTTTGTATTCATTATCCGTGCTATTGACATTCACGCTGATCGATATTTTTTTTAAAGTTCCGCCACTGAAATTGATTGATGTAGTTCGAGAAAACGTGTGATGAAAAATTGTCGGTAACGAGGGCGAGCCCGTGCGATAATCACGGAATATCAAACTGTGCGCCAGGTGGATGAAATTCGAAAGAATCGTGTCATTAAAAATATACATATACACGTATAAAGTGTTTCAAATAAAAGAAATTTCCGATAAATAAAATCGCCGATCGCGGACGGAAATAGATTCGAAACGAAAAATCACCTGTAAAAAAGGACACGGCAGTGAAAAATCGTCGGGAATCGAATACAGCTCACGCAACGGTTATGGGGTATCGAAATCTGCGCCAGGTGGCTGCAGCTCGAAAGAATTGTTTGTTGGAAAAAAATGAAAAAATCTACGAAAAAATTTCATTTTATAAAGGAGCCGGAGGTAAAAAAAAAAATGGCGACACCTGTGCAATATGCGATTTGTGCGTGGGGTCGGCTAATCCGTCGATCAATCTGCTCGGATCGGTAAATGCAACACCGCACGGGGCTGTTAACTGCTGCCTGTGACCGACACACCGTCAAGCCGATAATAAACATCGGACGCAATTTACATACCCGCTGTACTGTAATATCGCGAAGAGTCTACGGAAGCGTGTCAAAGTATGCAGCATTGATGAAACGCCGTATGCACATAAATATAAACGAGCATCGTCCGTCACCGAGGCTTCGGCTAGCCGGTCACCGACCGCTCGCATATTGACAGATTCGTTCGCGTACACCAGGTTATTGACATGCTCGTGCGACCGCTCGTTATTTAACTATGAGATTCTCTCCTCTCGCCCACACTTTTCACTCTGTCGCACGGTCCCTCCTTCTCCTCACCGTACCCATTCCCGTGCAACCATAGATCGAGTCTGTCCGTTCGACCGGGTGGGCTTTGTACTTATACTGCACACGAGAGACTCATCATGTTACGATTTGTCGAGCACCAATTTTTTTTCCACGTGGCATTTACCCTTTTTTTGTGTTAAAAATAAAAGACTGTCAACGTGCCGCAGCAAAACGGCCAATGAAATTTTTTTTCATCGAAGATTTTTGTGTCTTCGTTTTTTGTTGTCTGTCGTTCGATGTTTTTCAGAGGGTCATTATTCATTTTTTTTTTTTTTTTTTTTTTTTGGTGATTCGATATGTCGCGATTTGTCGAACTGCTGAGAATATTTTTTGTGGCTTTTGCCTTATTTTTTTTTTTTTAATAAAAAAGGGAAATAAAAACTCTCGGTATTGCTATTCCTCTTCTGCTTCGGCACGGAATCTTCAAAAGCTGAACGAAAAATGATTTGAAAAAAAAAATAAAAAAAATCTACAAAAAATTTTTTAATCCGCCAGGTACATTTAGTCGACAACGCCTCGAATCTCCGAACGAATTATGTCTTACAGACACAAACACCTGCACCAAGCTTCGTGTGCTAGAAGGAAACAACGAAGGAATTTACGAGCAGCTCGAGGCAATATTATGTCTACAAGATTGTGGCGAAAAGGGGATCGGAAGAAGTGTGGGATGAGAGGGAAAAAAAAACAACCCCCAGAAAGCAACGGCGATATTTGTCGAGACCGCGGAGTGTTGGGGTGATTCGGCGAGAGGGCAAAATAAAAGAAATATATATTTTCATATTGTACGAGTTCCCGGTTTGAATAATATCACAATAATACGATGCATAATACGAAAATTTCTACGAAGAAAGTCGGGACGGATTTTTCGCGTGGTCGTTCCTACAGTTTTTGTTTATCGTAGGCGAATCGATATAAATCGAGTGGTTCCGGACAACAGCCGATGAGCTGGCAACGACTGATGAAAAAAAAAAAAAAAAAAAGAAAAAAAAAAATCGCGAAAGAGGATAAAATAATATAGAAGCATCGATGGCTCGAGTGCTGGAAGAACCAAAAACCGTGAAAGCCGGACGGACTCGGCCCTCCCCTCGAGGTCCCTCTTGTTTGCGTTTTTCAACCCCTTTCCTCCTCGCAGTCGCTATTATCTCGTAATTATCGCATAACGAATAATTCAATTAATTACAAAAATTCATCTTAAGAAATCCAATCAATTAAAGGGCTCGGGGATGCCATTGTTCGCTCTTGCCGCTACAGGGTAGTCGGAGGGGTTCCGATACTCGTCGATGAATTCAGAGAGGGCGGGAGGACGAAGAGGAACAACGAACCAAGAATGGATGGAAGGAAATAGAACTAAAGTATACTATATACAGAGTGCGGAAGTGGAGAAAGGTATGCCCCAAAAAAAAGGACACCGAGTTAGGAAAGGGATCGAGAAGAACGGAAGAGAGTCGGGAGAGATGGTGGCGGGAGAGGAAGCATGGGGAGGAAGAAAGAAATGAGAAAGTGTACGGGGAGGAAGTCGAGGCTCTCGCGGTCTGAAGAGGCACGGGGAATAGAGAAACGCCCGTAACTTTCATCGCAAACGAACAAAGGAAAAATAAATGATTCGTAAGCAGGAGAGGAGAGAGAAAAAAAGGAAGAATAAGAAGAAAAAGGGAAAGAGGTAAAAAAAAAAAAAAAAGAAAAAAAAAAAAGAAAGAGTTAGTCTCGACGAGCGCAAAACTCTTTCCTGCATACCAGTGGGGTAGGAGAGTCCGGCAATCGTACAACACAAAAGAAAAGTCTTTCTGTCTTCGTCCCCGGTTTCTCTCGCTTAAGCTCTGGAAGGTACGGACGGGTGAGTTCTGCACGGGCTGTGGGGTGGATCGCCGCGGCGAAGGCGAACCCGGTTAGCCCCCGAGCAGCTCATACACTGCCCGCGGAACTCCGTATATACCTCTTCCTCTTTTTCCGTCACTTGGCGTACTTTTCATCCGGTCGTTTCCTCGCAATATGCGTTCCTTTCACTCGGCACGAGCATCGGCTGCAGCGACGATGCACGAGCTGAGACGCTGCGCCGTTGGTAAAGCAGCGACCGGAGGAAAGACTAAACACACGCGCTCCCGCCACAGTTTCACTTTGAGTGACTTGTGAAAACAATCGAAAACTAACCGAGCTGTCTGTCTTCGTGTGGGTGTGTGCGTGCCAAAGAGCCGAAGCGCTACCGGTATTTCTGCTCTATTACGGTTAATTTTTTTATTATTTCAACTCCGACGAGCTAAAGGCAAGCATTTTATAGAGAGGGATCTTAGAATAAGACGAATGATGTAAACGGTCGTAAGGTTGGAAACAAACGTTCTGAGTCGAGAATGGTTTGATCCGCGGTGAGCGAAAGAATCGTCCATTTTTTTACGGAATATCCGCACTCCGGAAAACTATCGGTAGATTAGAATTTGTACCTATCATTTGAATGAATTCGTTTATATAACCGAACGTGAAAATTACCTTAAAAAAGTGTTTGTGAAAATTTTAGCGGAGGTTTAAAGCAATATGCAACCATCACGTCTCACGTCTGAAATCCGACTGGACATCCGATTGTGTCCGGAATCGCACATAGAAAATCTTGTCTGAATTCAGCCGGATTTTCATCCGAATTCCTGCACGACGATCAATTTTTTTTTTTTTTTGCCGGCCCGTCGTTCCAACTTTCGGTTGTCAAGAAAAATTGGGCCTTATTCCATGAATTCGGATGACTCGGGTCAAATTGACCCAAGAACGAAATCTTCCTCGAGAACTTGTTCGGGTTTTCGTGTCAGGCATTCGAGAACTTCGATAACGGTTTTAGCCGGCGAACCTTTATCGTCCCGTACGACTTTTCGTTGCCACCGCACACGGTTAGGCCATTTATTTGGCCCGTTCCTATGCGAGAAACACGAACAGGGAGCCGCCCGTTCCGGTTGCGTTCCCATTGTTTAATCGGTCGCGCGAATTGCCTTTGAAATAACGAAATGCTCGTTAGCCTAGTAACACTTGCGGGCAGAGAGAGTGACGAAGCCGGGTGAGATCCATGGCGCATTTCGGCGGGCAACGAGCATCGCTCTCGTCCCTCCTTTTCATACCGTCCGAATCGGAATTTGCTCGTGAGTGCGAGGGTGTTTGGTCGAATCGGCCGTTCCAACTGGTTTCCACCAGCGATCCGCGCATCGGCAGAACCGCGCGGTATGACCCGGTTGGTTCGTTCGGATGAGCGTTTCCGGACAGGTCAGTCCGACAGCTCCGGCAACGTCACAAATCCGACGAGCGTCATTGTCATCAGCCTCTCGTATCATCGGCGAATTCAACGAATCGTCCACCAAAATCGTCACTTCCGACTGGTGTTTCTTGTCACCGGGTAATCAAATTTCCACCTCCAGAACGAACGTCGAGCATTTATGAAATATTATCATCACGCGTGTAAAACACCGCGCCCGATAATAAAAAAATATAATGAATTCTTTCTCGTAGAACAAGCTTTTTATGTTCGGATGTGTAATATCGATTGATTAATTTGAAATTTAAGACACAGCTTGCGCGATTAATGTTCCCAAATGTTTCGGAAAAAAGTCATCCAAAAATCTTCACATCGTTTATTTGTACGCCATTTATTTATTTTTTCGAAAAAATCCGTACGCATTCCAGCAAAAAAAATGTTTCAGTCGCGCGTTAAAATCGACGGAGCCACCGAAAATCAAACGATTCGTAATAAACCTCCCGATCGGTGTAACGACACGGCAAATGTAATTACGCATCGCTCAACTGGCGAAGCGAAAAAAAAAAAGCATTCCCGAGAAACTCAATTACGAGCTTCATGGTCCCTCCAATAGACAGTATTGAAGTTTTTCATAGACGCGTTCGTGTCGATCAACGCATCATGGGTAATGAATTTTTGATAGCCACGAGGATAATTGGCTTGCCGATGTGACAACCGGTGTGATTACCGCATAAATACGGCGGCAACAACGGTCGAACGAGTTATGAAACGCGACGCGGAATAAACGTGGCAGCCACGTTCATAAAGAGGAAATTTTCACGGAACTTCGAGAGCAAACGACCGGCTGCGCTCAAATGTCCCAAATTCCCCGGGTGTTTTCTGTCCCCTTCGCAGCCGAGCGATTCGTAATATCCGCTAAATGGTTAAACGGTCGTACAATCGAAATCCGTTGGAAGCCCCGACAATTTTACCGCGCACGGATTGCAACCAGCGGAGAATCGTCGTCCCCCGGGTTGCGAGCTCGTCGTCGATGTGTGCGTTCCATACGTGTGCGCGAACGGTGTGCACGCTCGCTCATTCGTTTTTGTCCCATCACCAGGCAATTATGAGTGACGACCGCGAGCACGGAACACCGGGTATTTCTCTCGTTTTATGCATATTTCAGGTAGATGGATAGATAGAAGAGAATAATGGAAGGTAAAAGAGAAATAAAAGAATTAAAAGAAGAAAAAAAAAAAGACCGTTGTTTACCCGGGAGGCGCGACATGGCTCGACGTTGCGACCCGCCACCCCGCTCGTCCGCGTGTAAACGCGGATTATACATATAACTGTGTTTGCGATAAAATAAAACGAGCCTCTCAATGCACATATCCGAACGGAACCCCTCACTGTCGCTGGGGTCCCCTCGTTCGCGTATTATCCGCAAATTAATTAAACTCGAAACGCGCACCCACCTACGTCACACGACAAATTATACGTGAAAGTTAAAAATAAAAGTAAATGCCTGACAAATGGGTAATTGTTCCTGTATGAATTCATTCGGATCAGCGAAAGAGACCATGTGAATCAATGCGTCGCGAATTATTTCACTTGGAGAAATGATGGAAAATTAAAAAAAAAAAAAAAAAAAAAAAAAAAATTGCATAGATCGTACCATCAATTTTTTTTTTATCACTGTAGCTGATTAAGAATTTTTATAATTATTTCAAATAATTATGAGAAAATAAAATACCGACTGTAGACCCCCGAATTATATAATAATAGCTTACATAAGATAGATCTAACAAAAAATAATTTACATAAAAAAACAACTAAAGAGAACTCCCGACTGGGGTATTTTTGTACCTCATACGTAAGTTCCGGGGTTTAGGGTTTGTGCAACAATCTGGCAGTTAACGCGGAGTGCTCGGATGAGTCAGGTGCTTCGGATAACGCCGGGACTCGAATAATCGAAGGTTCGATAAGGGCGATCCTACCGTAGAAGAAGATCGAATGAACGCTCGAGTAACCGGAAATTGTTGGCATTGTAATGCCGTGTCCATTAGACGGGGAAACGCGTCCGGCACGTCCATAATTCCATCGACGAGGGTCGGCCGTCGGTCTCGAGAGCCGGCTTTGACGAATATTTCGAGAGGCCCGATGTCCGAGCGACGCGAGTGGTGTTTCCGCGCGTATTCGCCAAATCTGAGCGATGCAGGTAACCCGAGGCTGTTACACATCCTCCTGTTGCCACCCTCCGGTACGAGTTCTCGAAAGCGATAGCGCGCATACCGCGGATAATCAGTAACGAGGGATCGCATGTCGAGATCGCTCGTCGATGACGTCACAAGCATACCTCGAGGCCGGAGCAATGTCGCCGAACCGCGCCTCAAAACCGTACGACTGTCGGTGCAACGGTTCGAAAAAAAATTCTCAATGTATTCGGCCCCGATATTCAGTTTTTTCAAATTATACTCATTATGAAAATACAATTATGAAATTAAAAAAAAAAAAAAAATGTGCAAATCAAAATTTCCGAAAAATAATGAATTTTAATAAATCGGTGGTGACGATCTATTCTCATTTGGAAATCTTTCGTTTAACACATTACAATATTATTCGTGAGGTCAAATTTCTAAAATTATAATATTAACGATTTTCAAAAAAAATGATGAATTACACAATTTCCGAAGAATTTAAAAATCTCATTTATTTTCTCTCGTGTGTTTCTACTGTGCGGCTTTTCAGCCGCGCATTCGCCGCGTTGGATACTCGGTGACGTCCGAGTTGTGAGATTTAATTTAATCGCAGCTGTATGTGTACCGTTAGAAGCACGCGCTTGATCTCCGTATAACGTCGCCGGTCGTCGGCACCACCGTTCGTACACAGATGTATCATGAAGTACGCGAATTGCCGACTGCGCGGCAAGGAAGTAGGAGTACGTGTGGGAACCGCACGTCCAATCAAGAGCCATTATGCGCGAATTTGGCGCGAGGCTCATTATCCTCGGTCCTCGTCGTTCCGTGGCACACGTGAGTGGACACGGAACACGCGGAGGCGACAATTTGCCGGTCATTGTCCACCAGAATTGAGAAATTCGTTAGCCAGCTTATACTCCGAGCTTTGGAAGAGGCCGGCGGCGAACTATCTTCAGGCAACACCGGATGGCTTTGTGGGATGGAGAACAGACGCTGCGAAACGTTTCAATTATCCGATGCTATTTCCGGTCGGAAATAACATCTACTCTAATGTCTATTTGGATCTGTGTCCGGCCTGCATGCGTACGAAACGTGCGAAGCAACGCTGCAAAATAAGCATCGTATCTTGCCGACCAAGGTCCACGATTATTTTCTTGTGATTATAAGAATTTTTTTTTTTTTTTTTTTTTTTTTTTTTTTTCATTTAACAAATATTTGTTTTGCAATCAACGGGAAAATATTTATGAACGGCCGTGAATAATTTTTTTTTTTTCTCGTGTACATATTTTCTCGCTGGGAGCTTGGTCGATCAAACTCTCGCGTAAAAAGTTGGCATTTTTCGGACACCGTTACCGGAAGCGAGTTAACTGTCGAACGACAGACGTAAACCCTGCGGTGGATTGCGAACAGCCGCGTAAAGTTTTCCAGTTACGAGATATTTCACTCCTTCATATATTTTCCAGCAATTTCTCGTCGTCGTGCGAAACTATCGTCGCTTTTCTTTTCGCGCCCTTCCGCCCGGCGCCTCGTCGCGAGAGTTGCGAAAAGTACGATTCGGAGTCCCCGTTCGAGTAAGTTTCACCGAGATCGCTCGCACTCTCGGCTCGACACACGCGTGTTTCTCCCGTTCCGTTCGACCGTCGAATCCCCGACGAACTTGCGCACTGCGGGAACCGCGAGTCCGATTTATCCTCCATATTACTTTGTCGACTCCGCCGGTCAAACCTCCGCTACGCTTTTATCGTAAATTTTTTCCCTCCGGCATACACGCGTCGTCCGACTCACTTCCCATTTCCGTCGCCACGGTCCCTCTGAACTTCACAACTTTCCCTGAATTCCGATGGGTGTTTCCCTTCCGTATGAGAGACGAGAGGACACGAAAAAAAAAAAAAAAAAAAAAAAAAATCTAAATAAAACAAGCGAGATAGAAAAACATGGGAGAACGAAATTTTTTCGGACTCCCGTATCAGTCTCCGTTGGCACAAAAGAAATCCCTCAACTTTTGAAACGGTAAAATCGTCGTGGTTGACCGTCGGTGTGTGCGCATTGACGAAGAGACGGTGGCCTTTAATAGCCGTACAAACGCGTATTGCCGCGGACTGTAACGCACAAGTCCACCGGGACTGAAAAGAATTATACGGAGGGGATAACAAACAAAAAAAACCAACGGGAAAAAAAGAGATAAAAGAGGGCTTGGGGAAAATAAAAAGAAAAATCCGTGAGTCTAGACTCCACATGTTACTCCGGCTCGGAGATATATATCGTGCGATGTTTGTACGTATCCGGGCGTTCGGTGTCGCGTATGTAAAGCGGTCCGCGCAAAGGTATGTAACGTTTCGTACGGCTTGTACACAAATAAATCTCACCCGGGTTACAGAGTTTCCGCGACAGAGATCGTCGCGTTATGTGTGCGAAACGCTGTGTCGTGTGTGTTTATGGACGCTTATAGACCCAGAGTAGAAATAATAATGGGGTACGGCGACTCCGGAGGACCAGGGGTGACAAGATGGAACAAAAAATAATTCGTATCGGCGAGACTGAAACTCGATTGAATACTACGTCGAAGAGGCCTGCGATAATCCCACTCCATGAGACAATTTCTATCGACAAAATTTATTTTCAGAATATCTAAAAAAATATATTTGTCAATTTTATTTAATTGTTTAGATATTTTTACTTGTACGTATCGAGCCGTATTTACTCGATAGAAACGAAATTTGAGCCAATAATTTTTTTTTTTTTTATTTATTTATTTTTTTTCAATGCGTTGTTCAATACGAACCAAACAATGTAGTTCCGTCTTACGCATCACAATGCCAGGCCTACCTGCAATCAGAAAGAGAACAGTACGGGTCAGATCATAAAAGGGCAAAACAAATTTCATTCACTCAAGCTTGCAAATAAATGTAAAAAAAAAAAAACCTGAGCGAGATGTCTTCAACTGTTTCAAAAAAAAAAAAAAAAAAACCCCAGACATGTATTTCGATACAACTTTCTTTTCTGGCGTGTCCGTCCACCGTGAATTCCCTCGAAATCCGTAAACCTTCAACATATACAAATTTATGCCCCAACGCAGCTTCAGCGCGCTCCGGACGACTATCGCGCATCTCCGCATAATGCTGTATCGCATTATTTAAACAGCGCAGTGAAATGCCGCGTTCCTCACATTATGCATTGTGCCACCGCAGTTTTGGACTGCATCGAGAAGATGAGGTACATTCCCGTTGGCAACGGCGGACAACTGTCGTGAAAAAGTGTCGTCGGACGAATCGCCTTTACCCTTCGCGTCCGACCCGACGCGCCGCAGATGCCGCACGAATAGCGTTTCCCCCTCGAACTATATCGAAAAATCTTTCTCCCCCCCCCCCCCCCCCCCCGACCCGCCTCCGAAAGAATTTGCAACTGGACGATAGACGAGACGGTTCTGCCGCCGTTGATCGCCGTTTTAAGTGTCGTTTCAACGAGCAGATGAAGAGAAAAATGAGGGAAAAAAAAAAAATGAACCTACATTCGATTGTGTTTGCGTCAACGGAGAATCAACGAGATAACTCAATAAACTGACGGGGATAAAGGGTAAAGCTTTGATGGTATAGAATTATAATAATGAGAAGACCAGTCCCGCCGGACACGGAAGATTAACAGCGTCTCGGAAAGTGCGTGGCTCGTTCGAGATCGAGAAGAGAGTGATCGATACCGACGCGTCGAGAGTCTGACCGGCTCCGAGACCGCCGTCGCCGCGGTCGGGTTATACATCACGTTTATAATAAGCACACGTACGCGCGCGTGTATTATCGTAAAGCAGCCTCAC